>CM017771.1:35603372-36203372 GCA_008009225.1 Acer yangbiense | reverse complement strand
AAAAGAAACAAGCCCACATGCCTTTCATTAATATATTAATATAATTGAGCAGCCCATTAAATAAATAATGTGCAAATTATATTCTTAATATATTAAATGCAATTCTAGATGGATCCATAAATTGGTCCGGTAGAATATATCAAGTGATCCATGCAAGTCCGTGTGGATTGAGGATCTTGGCAGGCTATCTAAATTTAAGCTTCAATAGACACAACCTAATCACAATCAACAAATGATTTACTTAGGTGTGATCCATTAATTTTAACTCATTCCACTAAATAGCTAAAATTGAACTCTTAAATAAAGATAGAAAAGGAAGATGTTCCTCTTTCATAACCCTAGACAATCATATTGGAGATAGTGTATCCTCGTGATTAATATCAATAATCGCCAAGAGTTCATAGACCGCCTATAACTCTCCAAGTTACCATATTTACTCATATGACCACGTTTTGAACTTGGATATTTTGACTTGTCCAAAAGCAATGTTTTCAATAGTCACTATCGAAAACTCAACGTTGAGATTTAATATCCAATTACCTCAAAACATCCATATGATGATATTATACTCTCATTTAATAAATGGAGCCACGATGCTCATATCTATAAATGAAGTCCTCTATCGATTAACAAATGAATATCACCAAACTATCGAGGATAGACTATGCCATATAATCGTACTCATTGATAACTCAAATGATATCACTTGCAACCATAAGTCCATCATTTATCTCAGGATTAAGATAGACTCTCCGATTGTCCTGATAATGAAAAGACTATTATCTATTGACAGTTATAGATAAAGCTTTTCATTGTGATCCAGTTCAATGCACCCAGTGCACTAGATTCTTTTGCTCGAAGACACTCCGATGATTTTAGACTCATCATATCTCATTTGATCCCACTCAAATGCTAGCATAAGAATTCTACAACTTTAACAAGATAAAGGTGCCCAACCTTTAACTTAAGTTGTGAACATTATTCAAGACTAACTAAAGAATTATGTCTACCACATACATATCCAGATGTACGAACAATTCTTCTTTTCTCATAGTCTTTAAACCTTATGATTATTTACTTTGACAATTATAATATTAAACTATAAATGCTATAAGATTTGTTAAACCAAAAATCACTTTATTAATATAAAAAAGATTGTTAATTACAATATTACACTTTTGCTATTGAGCATAATCCTAACAGTTCAGGCGCTGTACAAAAGCGCTCTACAATTAGCGCCTATGAAGAATGTTATTCATTTCCCAAGAAGGCGCTGTACAAAGCGATGTACGTACAGCGCCGTACGTACAGCGCCTAAGGCAAATTTTGTGTCATTTATCAAAACGCACCACTTTGCTTTTGACACCCTATAAATATGCCTCTTTGACTTTAGGTCAAGGTGCTGAGTTCAAAGTATCATATTTTCCTTAGAATATTTTTTCAAGTAAAAAATTCTCAAAGAACTCACCTTTAACCACTCAAATCAAATCCTTTGTGCATCAAGTTTCATATTGCATCTTCTTTGACTATATAGAATGCATCCATGATTGGGTTTGCATCATCACAACTTGCTTGGTAAGATTTTGATTAACTTCATCTTATTTTAGTATTTTTACTATCAAGCTTTCTCTTTTAATTTACTTGTATGTTTTAGATCATATGCTAAATACAAGAATAGAGAATTAATTGTGATGAATTGATTGAGTGTTGTATTGTGATAGCTAATTAGGTTTTTGATTAATCTTGATTAGCTAAGCTATTTGACATGTCATTTAGCTATTGATATCTATGGTTGATTTAATTGATTATATCATCATCCTAGATAAGCATCTAAGGTTCCCTAGCCTTGTTTGTTATTTGAATATTCATACATATTCACATAGGTTGCATAATCTCTTCATTGAGAATTAAGTCTTGGGGCTAAGATTGCTTAGGCCTCAAGCAATTGGACTAGAGCCACTTTTAAAGGCCCGCATGGTAGAAGTGGGGGGTATTGACCGGAGTGTTAGACGAGGTCTACATAGGTTGTAAACTCCATTTCAATTAGTGGATTTTGAGGTCCGAGTGTGGCCACTAAACAGCCCGTGGTTTTTCCCAGTGGTTGGGTTTCCACATATACATCAAGTGTTATTTAAATTCCGCACTATATTACACTTGCTTGTATTTTTGACTAGTAGGGGCATTTTCAAAAAATTAACTTGCATGCGAAAATTGGGTAATAAAGCTTAAAATCTATTCACACCCCCTCCCCCTCTAGATATATTTAGAACACACCGAGTGATTATTTGTGAACTTTCAATTGGTATCAGAGCGGGTTCCTAGATATACTTAGGTGATCCTAGCTCATTTTAGGTGTGTTGTGCATTTGTGTGATTTTTGCTCATTCATACATTTTGCATACATTTCATTCATTTGTTACAATGAGTGGATACGGTGGCAACCATGAGGGTGCTTCAAGCACACAGCCTCCTCTCCTCACCGGTGTGAATTATGCCTCATGGAAAGGCAAGATGGAAGCGTACGTGTGCCAAATCCATGATAGGGCATGGATGGCTATTGAAGATGGGTATGCACCTCCTATGATGACTCCCACGGGTGGTGAAGAAGAAGTACTCAAGCCTAAGGCTCAGTGGTCACCTGAAGAGTTTGAGACTTCAAAATGGAATAGGAAGAAATGGCATGCTCTTCTATGTGCAGTGGATGAAAATCAGTACAAACTGATTCAGAACACTAGGATAGCTAAGGAGGCATGGGATATCCTAGAGGTTGCACACGAAGGAACCGATGTTGTCAAGGATTCCAAGCTTCAAGTCCTTCCATCGCAATTTGAGTTGCTCAAGATGGAGGAGGACGAATGCTTCAATGACTTTAAAGTCAATTTGATGGATATCGTCAATCAAAGCTATCAACTTGGTGACCCTTATACGGATAGGAGAGTCAAGCAGAAAATTATGAGGTCTCTCCCCGCTAGGTTTGAAGCAAAAGTGACGGCTTTAGAGAAAATTAGCACTTGCAAGGATATGAAGCCGAGCGAGGTAATTGGAAGACTCCTCGCCTATGAATCTAGGAAGGCTCATAGCATTTCACCTCCTAAAAAGCAAAAAGGAATTGCTTTGAAAGCTTCCAAGATTGTGAATGAGAAAAAAAGGTGACTCGGACGAAGACACGGCATTGTTGCTTAGAAGATTCAAGAAATTCGTCAAGTTCGAGAAGAAAGGTTTTGGATCCAAAGGCCAAGACTTGAAGAAAAAAACTTCCTTCAAGAGTTTTGAGCCTAGGCAAGAGCATAGTGAAAAGAAAGGGGTCCAATGCTATGAGTGTGGCGGTATAGGACACATCTCACCCGATTGTGGGAATTTAAAGAACAAGATGGCGAAAGTGATGACCGCCAAGTGGAGTGAAAGTGATGACTCCGGAGAGGGAGACAAGTCATCAAGTGATGATGAGCTTACCATCGACTACACAGCATTTGGAGCCACTTGTGTAGAAGATAATGTTGTTGGTAAGAAAGCCTTGACTAGTGATCCCATAGTAGAAAGAGATGAAGAAGTAGCTCTAGAAGAGATAGGGGTAGCTACTCATTGGGACATGGCTCTCATTAACTCAAGAGACCAAGGTGAAGGTCTAAATGAGGGAAATGACTCCATAGGTGAGATGGAGAGTGGAGGAGATAGCTCAAGTGTAAATGACTCCTCATCTAACTCTACAAATGGAAACGTAGAGAAAATGGATGTTCATGACTTTATAGTCAAGTGTGAAAGTTCATTGAAGAAGAACAATAGAAAATTGAAGATTTTAGAGGATGAAAATCTAGAACTTTCAACACACAATGACCACTTAAGTAAACAAGTTTAGGCATCCAAGAAGATTGAAGACAAGCTAAGAGATGAGCTAGCTTTGTCTAAAAGGAATGAAGAAGGGTTGAAGAGGGAGCTTGATGAAGCTATAGAGTCATTGACTAGGATGACTACAAGCACCAAGAAACTTGACCACATTCTTGGTAGTGGAAAGAACCCTTGTGACAAGAAAGGTATTGGGTTTGAAGATTGCAAGGAAATCTCCTGAAATTTCCCTTAAGTAGTGCAAAATATACCTAGAGGGGGGGTGAATAGGTATAGGCTCCAAATTCTTCCAATTTAAAAATAATGCGGAATATAACAAAGAAAATGCACACTTGATTATATTTAACAAATTAATTGATTTCACTTATACAAGAGTTAATCAATTTACAAGATATGCAATCAATGAAAGATATGGAAGATAAAGAAAAGTAAAAACAAAAATGAACACAAGTATTTTTATGTGGTAAAACCTCAAAGAGGAAACATCCACGGGTTGATACCACAACCGTCGGCAAAGCAATCCACTATGTGAAAAAGGACTTACACACTCAAGCTACCAACTCATGATATCCGCTCAAGCTATCAACTCCTAATCTACCCTCGGGCTAGTGAATCACCAAGCCTACTTCCTATCCGAGATGTGTCCTACACCTCTAGAAAGCAACTTCCTATCCAAGACGCTCACGTCTCTAGGAAGATTTCTTGCTTGCCTATCCGGATCCTCCCGACCCTAGACAAGTCTCCTTGCTTGATTATCCGAGTCCTCCCGACTCTAATCAAGACTTCCTTGCTCTATCCACAAAGCTTCACTCACTTTGCTAGAGACTTCAACCTAATGCAAGGCTATAATCTAGGTGATGCAAATTATGCAAACACAATAAAATTAAGCTAGATGATCAATCAAGCTCAATGTACATGTTCAAAGATAATCTAGAATATACTTTCAACAAAAAATCACAAATGTATCTAGAAATCAAGACATGCAAATCAATAAGAACAAGGTATGAATATTCAATATATCACACTAAAAACCTAGTTCTTAGATCATGAAATTAGACATAGAAAATAACATGAAGCACATCATATATACATTTTCTAGAATCAATTTCATGTTGAATCAAGTTTAGCACAAATATGTTCAAGAGAAATCACAAAGCTAAAACTCAATTGACAAATGATCAAACACCCCTAGCATATGATCTAACATACTTCTCAACAAATTTCATCAATCAAATAGTAAGAATCAAGAGATGATCAAAGATGAAATTGAAAAAGAAGAAGTTGAACAAACAACCTTGACCACGTACTGAAGATCAGGCTGCTGGGAACAATGACGAAGTCAGCTCCCTTTGGAAATGCTTGGCGTTTGTAGCTCTCCTCAAGACCAACAATTTTGGCTTTTGAATCGATTGATTTCGAGTTCGTATGAGAAAGATATGACCAAAATACTAAAACTAAAAATTGAAGAAAAACTGCAGAATTTCGTGGAAATGTTCTTCAAGTTCTTCAACACATGTGGATGGAAGGAGAAGTGTTTAAAAAGAAGAGAGAGAAGAGATTTTTGGGCCAATCAGTAAGGGCCACATCACCCACCCCGTGGGGGGCGCGTGGGCCTCACGGGGGCAGAGAGCCCCTCTGGCCGTGGGGCCCACGGCCTCCCTCACGGAGTGGGCCAAGTGGCCTCACGGCCAATCTCACCTCTGTCGCGCACTCTCACGTTCTTCAGCCGTATCTTGGGCATCCAAACTCCGATTTCGAATCTAGTTTTAGATTACAAACCGTGACTCCCTCACACATGATGAAGACTACACAACTTTGAAAAATGGTTGAGAAGTCATCTCGAAAAACGATGATGAAGTTAACTCAATGAATGAGAACGAAAAGTAGCGTAGCTACATCGTTTGGACTCGAAACCTTATGAATGAGTAACCGAAATGACCGGAACTCAATAAGGCATCAAATAAGAACATGTTCAAGTCCAAAACACAAAATACACAAACAAATTAACACATATTCACACAAGCATGCCATATCAAAGAGATAGTCACAAAGCATGCAATTCCACAATGTTTGTCTATACAAGATCAATGCATGAGCATACTATGAGATGTGTGAATGTGTTATACCAAATGTTTGAACCATGATGCAGGGACACACATGTATGAATTGTGTGTGTGTGCGCTAACGCCTTGCAAGAGGATAGAAGTCAAGATATACCTTTGACGCTTTTCACCTCTTGAAGACGACTTTTGCACTAGACATTACTCTTCACCTTTTAAGCTTCCTTTCTTCCAAGAATATCCTAAGCAACAACTAATACATATATAGAGTGTTTTGCAATGGAATCAAGCCAATACAAATCATGAACCTTACATCTCCACTCCAACTAAGACCATCTTTGTCAATAGTTTGGGCAAGAATGAAGCCTCACCGGTGCACACACCTAGGAAGAAAATCGATCTAGGACAATACTCAAGAAGTGCACATGTGAAGGAAACCCCAAGGAGACAACCTCAAGCTCAACGCATAAAAGTCTCTCAAGTCAACATTCCTCAACAAATGACTCTCAATGGAAATAGGCCAATCATGCAAAATGGATCAAGGAAGCAAGCTAGACCGGTTCAACAACAAAGAAGGTTTGAACCCGCTCAACCACAAAGTCATGGGAAGGCTCCTATGCATGAACAAGGACATGGTATGAATTCTAAATTTATCCCTACATGTCACTTTTGTGGTATTGATGGTCACATTAGACCAGATTGCTTTCATTTCATTAAATTATGTAGAATCAAAAGTATGATTGAAAAGAGAATGACAAGAGCTAGAATGCATGCTAATAGGAAGGAAAATATTCATGTTCATGATCCTATTATTTCTAGAACTCTTGAACCACTAACCACTAGGAAGAAAAATGTCATATCTATGTGGATAAGGAAAAATGAACCCGTTTGCTATGAGACTAACAAGTCTCAAATAGGTTCAACCAAGTCAAATGGACTTGAGGTTTATAGGACCTCATGACCTTCATTGATGAAGGATGGTGATTGACCCCATATGGGGAACTCAAGCAAAGAGATCTTATGCATACTTGTTGCGTGCAAATATTTGAAAAATCTTATGCTTCTTTGTTGATTGCTTGAGTAAGCTTGGTTGCACATATGTATATATGTTTTCAATTCAATAAGTGTGAACCATGCTTGTCTACAATCCATGTCATATTTATGTTCAAACATGCATTTTTGGACTAGGAGATTTACATAGGAAGTATGATATGAATGACCTATAGTTATCTCCATGACATGATGATTCTTAATGACATGCTTAAAAATTGAAAAGCATGAGTTGTTTTTATAACATGCTAATGACATATGAAAAGCATGAAATTCAAATGACATGCTCAAATGAAAAAGCATGAATTGATGATTGCATTTTTTAAATGCAAAACTTGTGTGAAAAAGCTTATGAGACTCAAAATGAATAAAGGATCTTGTATCCGTTCAAAGAAATTTATATTCCAAATTGTCTCTCTTTCTTTATTAGTTGAACATGGCTACTATCATACAGGTTTCATTCCCGAAAAAATCGAATAGGGTGCAAAGTCGCTCATGCCATGTTTCGCTTATAAAGATGGATATAGTTGCTCATAAATTAAAATCAATGAAAACTCTATATCTTTGCTTCTCTCATGACATTGGTGAAATTGGTTTGAATTCTTATTAGAAACCTTTGTCATTTGCTTTGCCAAATACCATTGTATTTTGGACTTAAATGCTACATGTCTTGTATGCAAAACATGTTTTGATTCACACATTTATTTTAAATAAATCTCCTTGTCTCTCTCCAATTGATTGAGTTGCATAAAGTGGATTATATGATTATGCAAGTATATAGTATGCTACTATCTCTCTTTGCTAAGTGACCCGGTTGGGGATTACTTCTTTGCCTATATCATGACAAAAAGGGGAAGTAGAATGGTGGTAAGGGGAGTTGCAAATTGTGGTAGCAATTATGTATGTTGGGGAGACAATACATTGAGGGGGAGTAACCCATTGAGGGGGAGCATTGCATTCATCATACATTGCATGATATTATTGTTGTACTTAAATTCTTAGAAATGCAAATGTTTGTTTATGTCCTCACTTGATTAATCTCACATTTTACTTGAATTGGAAAGTATAGAAACTTTGCTTTCAAGGATTGATTGTTCTACAAGAGATTGAAGACTTCAAGATTATTTTTATATATCTCTTTGCAAAGTAGAAAATCATTATAGACCCGTAGTTTCTATTATGTTGTGAGGAATCAATGTGAGTGGTGGTTTTGTCACGAAATAGCCAAAGGGGGAGATTGTAAGGATTCCCATATCTTGATTGGCTTATTTCGTGGACAAACCACGTGTTGGGGATTGTATGTAAGGGTAGCTTAAGTGATTCATAATCAAGCTCAAGACCCTCTCATGTCCTCAAGGTTGACAAGCACACCAAATGTATATCTCTATGTGCTTAATTGCTTTGAAGAGATAGTTGCACACACTCACAACTCATGCATAGTGTTTAATTCATGTATGTTGTGTGTCTATATATGTGCATTAATGTTCATTAACATCTCTTCTTGCATGCTTTACATGATTGCATTTTGTATGACCAAAGTCATGTTCATTCTAGACTTAGGATTGCATTCATGGTGTTGGCGCTGTTGAAGGTGTTGTACGTACAGCGCCTATATGAGACCTGGTTGAAAATGTATTTTTAATGCATCAAGTCTGATGCAATTTTGGAAGGCACTGTACGAGCGCTGTACAAAGCGCTGTTCGTACAGCGCCTATGTCAGACCAGAGAGGATCAGTTTTGAGGCGCTGTTCAGGTGCTGTACAAAAGCGCTCTACGAACAGCTCCTATGAAAAATGTTCTTCATTTCCCAGGAAGGCACTGTACAAAGCGCTCTACAAAACGTTGTACCTACAGCGCTCTACAAAACGCTGTACCTACAGCGCCCAAAGCAAATTTTGTGTCATTTATCATAACGCACCACTTTGCTTTTGACACCCTATAAATATGCCTCTTTGACTTTAGGTCAAGGTGCTAAGTTCAGAATATCATATTTTCAAGCGAAAAATTCTCAAAGAACTCACCTTTAACCACTCAAATCAAATCCTTTGTGCATCAAGTTTCATATTGCATATTCTATGACTATATAGAATGCATCCATGATTGGGTTTGCATCATCACAACTTGCTTGGTAAGATTTTGATTAACTTCATCTTATTTTAGTATTTTTTCTATCAAGCTTTCTCTTTTAATTTACTTGTATGTTTTAGATCATATGCTAAATACAAGAATAGAGAATTAATTGTGATGCATTGATTGAGTTTTGTATTGTGATAGCTAATTAGGTTTTTGATTAATCTTGATTAGCTAAGCTATTTGACATGTCATTTAGTTATTGATATCTAGGGTTGATTTAATTGATTATATCATCATCCTAGATAAGCATCTAAGGTTCCCTAGCCTTGTTTGTTATTTGAATATTCATACATATTCACATAGGTTGCATAATCTCTTCATTAAGATTGAGTCTTGGGGCTAAGATTGCTTAGGCCTCAAGCAATTGGACTAGAGCCACTTTTAAAGGCCCGCGTGGTAGAAATGGGGGGTTATTGACCGGAGTGTTAGACGAGGTCTACTTAGGTTGTAAACTCCATTTCAATTAGTGGATTTCGAGGTCCGAGTGTGGCGCACTAAACAGCCCCGTGGTTTTTCCCAGTGGTTGGGTTTCCACGTATACATCAAGTGTTATTTAAATTCTGTACTATATTACACTTGCTTGTATTTTTGACTAGTAGGGGCATTTTCGTAACATTGACTTGCATGCGAAAATTGGGTAATAGAGCTTAAAATCTATTCAACCCCCCCCCCCCCCCCCCTAGATATATTTAGAACACACCGAGCGTTTATTTATGAACTTTCAGTAACTAAGGTATTTCCTCATGGAGCCGTCGAGCTTCAGAATTTTCAAAACAGTGGTACTTTCAAAGTTAATGGTCAGAGGCTGAAGCCTTGCCTGAGTATGTCCGAAGTTGTGTTCGTTAGGTCTTCCGTGCTTCATCAGCCGTAAAACCCTTGTGCGTCTTGCCAAGATGTTAAATAAAGCGCTCGGTGGGAGGCAACCCACATAGGTATTCTCTTTTCACTTTGTTTTTGTCGGGTCTTAATTAGTGTTCTCTTTGCTTCAATGCAGGTTTGGGGGTGTTGTCTTGTTATTTTAAAAACCAAAAAAAAAAAAAATTTAGGCGTAAAGTCAAACTGCTCCCATGTGCACAGTGTGAGGAGAGCGGTAAGGGAAGTGGTGCATTCTATGATGGAATCGCTGTAGAACCACTGTGTATTAATTGGGAGTGGTTAGACAGCGGTATTCACTGGGCAAACCGCTGCCACACCGCTGTTGAAATTGGAAGCGGTCATGGCAGCGGTACCTACTGTCCTCACACCACTGCCACACCGCTGCCGATATAATTGGGAGCGATGCAACTGGGCAAACCGCTGTGGATGCGCTGCCACTACCGCTGTGCATGTCACAGCGGTACTAAATGAAAATGGTGCATTTCCATTCTACCGCTTGATCGTCCAATAGGAGAGGACCGCTACCCAAACCGCTACGGCTTTGGCAGCGGTAATGGCAGCGGTCGTGCCCTAACTATAAGAGGAACAGTTTCAGCGAAGCCTGTCACTGTCTCATCTCTTCTCCCTTTCAAATTCTTTTTCTTCCCTCTTCTTCTCTCCTCAATTCAGGCCACTTCCACCACCAGGTATGAACTTCAACTCTTATTCTATTTCTATTTTATGTTGATTATTGCCTTTTATTGTGTGTTTCCATTCCTTTCTCCCATGATTTTCTTCACTTGATATTGTTAGGGTTTCTAGACCGAATTTTGGGGATTTCGGATTTGGAGAAATTTTGGCCTTTACATGTGTTGATTGATGAATGCATAGGGTGTAGGCAATAGGTGGAAGTGTGTTTGTGATGATAATTTTCAATTTTATAGTGTAACAATTGCATGAGAAATTATGTTTGATATTGTCAAATAATTGTTATTCTATAATCTTTTTGTGTTGTGATGTGCTGAATGAAAAGAGATGAAATTTGTGCAATGTAGGCACAAGGGTTTATTGATTGTATTGCCGTCATGATGCTGAAATTTTGTTAAAAATCACTGCCCCATTAAGGTTTGTAACTTGCTTGTTGCTTGTTTCTTAACCAATTATGGCGAGGATAGTAGTCCGAGGAGGTCATGTTCCATCGGATCCCAGCAGAAGACGAAACAAGAGGCCAGTTGAACATCAATTCAAGGGTCATCCAGAGTACAAGGATAGGGTGAAGAAGACCCGGACTTTCATTCTGGAAAGGGGTATAGCCATGGAGGAAATGGGAGAGCCCCGATACCTGCTACTGTGGAGGCCAGAGGATGGGCAGGGTATGTGCATCGGCCCTATAATGCCAACATCTCCTTAGTCCGAGAGTTTTATGCCAATATGGTGGACTCACAGTACGGTTCACATGGAGTAGTTGTGGTGAGAGGAGTGCCTGTGGTGATTTCTGTGGAAACGATTAGAGAATATTTTAGCCTACCACCACATGAGATGGTTGAGGCAGCGTACTCGGCCAGGTACGAGTTAGGATGTGCGCTTCGTAGAGAGGGAGGAGCTGGATGGGATGGGCAGAAATTATTGATGAGAGATCTGCATCTGGACACGGCATTCTGGAACCTTTTTATCTCTGCTTCCCTTAAGCCATCGAGTTATACTGGGGAGATTTTCAAGGAGGTTTCTCGGGTACTGTATGATATCACGGCCAGGAGATATTATGATGTGGCCAATTTCATCAAGAAAGAGATCCGGAGAAGTGGGCGACTGATAGGATCGAGTATGGTGTTTCCGTGCTTGATCATATGCATGTGTGCCGCAACTGGGATAGAGGTAGAAGACGACGCCAGGGATGAGATAACAGAGCCAGACAGACCTCTGATGCTTGCCACATGGAACACCCAGGCGAGCATTCGTGGCCTACCCACTATTGGTGACTTCCCCGCGTGTAAAAGACATCAGGCTGGTGAGGACGATTATGAGGATGAGCCCTTGGATGAGGCAGACCAGCAGATTTTGGAGGAGCAGACTCAGAGAGATTCGGGTGCTGGGTCGTCACAGCAAAGACCTGAGTGGGTAGAGTATATGTTATCCACGATAAAGGGCTATGTAGATATAGGGGCAGCGGGATTGAGGACTGAGATGATCTCCCAGCTGAACACCATGTAGATTTCAATTGACGAGATCCGTCAGGCCACAGTCCGGCCAGCCCAGCCACAGCCTAGAGATGACAGATTTGCACCTGGCCTGAACCAGCAGCGAGATGATGACTGCTAAAGGCACTGTAGACGGACCTGAGTCTACAGAAGGATATGTTTCTTTTCTTTTCTTTTCTTTTCTTTATTTTCTTTATTTTCTTTTGTTTGAAATTGCGGTATTCAGCTGCTATTTTATTTTGTGTCTTTATTGCTCTGCCTTGGCCTTTTTCCTATTTGTCGTGTGCTTTGATGTCATAACATTGAGGACAATGTTGGATTTAGGTTTGGGGGTGTGATAGTTTGTTTTTCAGTCAAAAATTTTGTTTTGTTTTTAGAGTCTGCCGTTTCAGCGTCTTTCGAGACGAGACACTTCGGTGTGTGCCTTGAGATGACGTGCATTAATCAATGAGTTTACACTAACATCTTGCCATTTAGGGTAATACATTGCATTTTTCAAAACTTATGACATGCTCTTGACATGATAATGGATAGACTATTGAGTTGAATTGCCATGATTAATAGTGGAGACTACCCTTGTGAGTTCACTAAGCCAAAAAGCATACATAAATGACATACTATGAGGGTCATGTTGTTTCTACTCTTTAAACACTCAATAGGTTCTTAGCATTAGATTCGATCTCTATAGGTTGTACATTGAGCATTATAGAACGATCATCATAAAAGATTTCGCATGTTGCATTTTGATCTTGAGTAAGTTGAACCAGTGGAAGTGATATAGACTATGTGTTAGCTACTTATATGTGTGTGCTCGATAGCCCTGTTTGAAGCCAAACACTGAAAGCCTTTTTCTTTCTTCACCACATTAACTGCAACCCAAATAAGCCAATGATTAGCCATACCTTATAGCTTGGGATCATACTTCGAGAAGGGTGAAGAGGATGTATTGTTTGTGCACGTTACTGTGTGCATATTTGCTGCTAAATCAAGGAAACGAAGAGCTGCATTCAATCCAAAAGTTCTGAAGCTGAAAGTAAGGCAATAGTTGTAAAGTGATTCATTAAAAAAAAAGTGTGTTGATAGAATCAGAAAATAGAATGTAAATGGGTGCAATAAAGTCGAAAGAAGACTACAAGTTTGAATCTATTCAAAGCAGATGGCAAAAAGGGAGGAAGGAGAATTCTGAGGAATTATTAATAAGTGGTCATATTCCACTTGGAAAGGAGACCACGAGACTTGTGCGAAGCCAAAAGGGTAATAGAAGACTCTCATGGTATGATCCTAGGTTTTTGAATTCCAATTTTCCGTTCTTTCTTAACCCTCACCCAATGGCCCCATTACAACCTGAATGAAGTCTATTTGATCTGCTGGTTATCCTTGCTATGATAGTAGAATTGTGATGTGTGATTATCTTGTTCATAATGTTCGATTCATTTCATGAGATCTTTTGCATACAAATCAAGCGTTCCTTTAATGTTATATCTATATACGATAATAATTTGAATTTCTTGTGCGTAACTTCCCAATCGCATATACTTGATGAGTGATTTTACCTAGGTTCTGTGAGAATTAATGAGAGTTATCTTGTGAGAATTAGAGTTGAGGCGAATTATATCTATGGCTTTTTTATGATGTGTCCTGGAAGCTAGAATGTTCTGAGTTTGGGCTTTACACTTCAAATTGAGCAATGTTTTCAGACTTGTGACTTAATATTAGTTTTTACTTATTGGCTTATGCATGCATTGTCTCAACATGGGCACATATTGTTGTATTTTGGATTACTAATTGTCGCAAGATATGTTTGTGGGTGTCATAGCTATAAACCCTCAGGAGACGAAACTCCTTCTACTAGGGACACCTAGAGGTTTAAAGGCTTGTAGCATGCGCTCAATGCTATCGTGTTTCCTACAAAGGTGGATTTGTTAGGATTTATGTTTTCTAGTTTTGTTTTTAGGTTTTCTTTTCTTAGTTTTGCTCGAGGGCTATCAAAAGAGAGGTTTGAGGGTATTTGATCGGTCATTTATTGTATATATTTTTTATCCCCATTCCTCCAATCAATTGCTTTTTTCTCGAGTCTTTTTGGGATTTAATGTGTGTGTTTGAGCATTTTCAGGATTTTAGATCCAGCTGAATAGTTTGAAGAATATCAAGCAAAAAGTGCTATTTCAGAAGATTCCAGGGACTTTCTAGCAAAAGGCCAAAATATGAGGTCAAAAACCGCTCCTAATTAATTGGCAGCGGGTCAGCAGCGTTCCAACATCAGTGGTGTTCGCTGTCAAGACCGCTGCCGGACCACTCTCATTGTGGCAGCGGTTGTCCGTATTTCGTCAAGACAGCTGCCATACCGCTGCGGCTTTGACAGCGTTTTGGCTTCTCCGCCTGATGTAAGGGGTCTTTTCACGTCTCAGATCTGGGAGCTATATATATGGAGAGTTTAATAGGTTTTGTCACTCTCTGGCATTCTCTTGCTCTCTTTCAGATACACAACAACTCATCATACAAATTCCCTCATTCATCATACGCATAGAAGATTCGAAGACGAAGGAGATTTCAACATCGAAGATTTGAAGAATTTGTTGAGGCTTTCAATGGGTTTTATCATCTCTTACTCTTGTCTTTTTGTTTCTAATATGTGTAACTAACTCCATACTAGGGAGTCAATGTGAACCTCTATGAATACTCTTTGTTAGAATTGACTATATTTTCTTAATTCAAGTTCTGATTCATTCAATTCATTCTAAATCTTAATTCTTTATTTGTGTTAATGCATGATCATACGCTGACATGAATCTAGGGTTTTGATAATTAAACAATTAAGTTTGGAGTGTTGATCTACACGTAACATTAATTAATATTCAATTGAATGGGTAAAACTGATCTTATCATTGATCTATGCAATTAGGTTTTGGTTCTTCAGTTCTTGCACTTAATGGGTTCTCGGTAGTAGTTTGCGCCATTGATCTATGGGTAAATTAGGATTGAGGATACTTGATTCATCCCAGGATCATACGGTAACAATCATAAATAAGATAAGAACGAACCCTTAACTTGAGTTACATCTTTTATCAAAGTCAATTCGAAGCATTAAGTAAACACAGTTGGGGAGCATTGATAACCTAGTCCTCTCACCTCTTAATCACATTCACATATTCTTGTTAATTGCTTTCTTAGATAATTTTGTTCTAAATCAATCAATCAATCAATCAAAATCACTAGATACTGTTTATTGCTTAGCTTTAATTAGAATTGGTTACAACTAGTAAATCACTTTACCTCGTGGGAACGATCCCTACTTGTCGCTGTACTTATCTCACGATTCGTGCACTTGCAAGTTAAGTTTTTATAACACGATTTTATCTATCAAGAACCAAAGATCTCTACTAGCCATCTCCATCGATGGAGATGGGTCTCCATTGATGGAGACCAAATCTCCATTTGGAGACTGCTGGGTCTCCATCACCGAGAGGGATATGCATCGTCGCGTCGACGATGAAAAGGGTGGAGATCCTCCACTAGCCATCTCTCCATCAATGGAGATAGTTGGTGGAGATCAGTTTTTCTTTTTAACAAAAAAACATTCATTTTAATTTTTTTTTTTCAATTTGAAATAGAATTATTTGTTTTGTTTAAAAAATAATAAAATAGATTTAATTTTCTCTTAAACATTCTTAATTTTCAACTAATATTATTTTTTAAACAATTTTTAATCTCCAGTTTTATTCAATTTTTGATATTGTTTTTTTTTTATTTTTTATTTTTTTTATTTTTTTATTTTTTATTTTTAAAGCTTCAAATGATTAAAATACCCTCAATTTTGAAAGTAAAACTTGGTTAATAGTTAAGTTTGACTAATAGTAAGGCAGGTGAGTGTCGATTAACAATAAAGTTGTTTATGAGTATAAAACGGCAAATCTCAAAGGAGTTTTGTGCAATTTTCTCTAAAATTAATAAAGTTATTATATAATTAATTGTGGGGTTAATTGCACTAAAGTACCCTGAAATTTTTTCTTAAGGCAAAATATCAGTAAGTTTCTTAAATTCAATACAAACATACATCGGTATTAAAGTCAAACCGTTAAAGCTATCAGTTGACCAACCCAATCTATGAGAGGAAAATTTTACCTATACCATATCATCTAAAATATATTTCTTTATATTTATATTCATTTATTAAAAAATAAAAATAAGAATAAAATTTCCTCCATTCACAATAAAAAAAAGAGACTATTGAATTTTTTTTAGAAGATCTGGGAATCTCCATTCACAATATTTCAAAGAAGGACCCATATCCTCTTCTAAGCTAAGCTTTGCCTAAACTAGTAATGATCTAAAGACATGTGGCACTCAATCAAATGAATGGTCCTAATTTCATTTTTTTTTCCTTCCTTTTTTACTTCAAACCACATCATTTGTACCTCAATTTATTTTTTGACATCATTTCAATTTTCAACCACAACTGATCTTTTAAAATCCCTAACTCCTTTTTGTTTCTTCCTTTGTGTTTCTTTATCTGACGGTATTTCAACCACCACTTATCTTTCAAAATCCCTAACTCCTTTTCATTTCTTCCTCTACATTTCTTCCTCATGAACGAGATTCTTCTCAGATTATAATCAATTCAAACTCCATCTCTATCAATTGGCAAAGGATTTCAACAAGTCATTTTCATAAAATCTAAACTCTTTTTCATTATAATTCCTTCAAAATTAGTAGAAGTCAAACCTAGTAATTTTGTTACTGATGTGTCTACCGTTTATTTAGTTCACTCCACAAGACATATCCCAATAGATCTACTAAATGTTTTAAATCGAGTAGCATCTAAGGGTTTAGTAAATAAGTCTGCAAATTGATCATTAGTACCTACATGTTCAAGTACTATGCATTTATTTTCAACAAGCTCTCTAATGAAATGATGGCGGATGTCAATATGCTTAGTTCTAGAGTGTTGTACCGGATTCTTGGAAATATTTATAGCACACATATTATCACAAAAGAGAGTGAGTGTACCTTGGTTGAATCCGTAGTCTACTAGCATTTGCTTCATCCATAGGAGTTGTGTGCATCCACTCTCCACGGCTATGTACTCGGCCTTGGCCGTGGACAAGGAAATCAAGTTTTGCTTTTTGCAAAACCAAGACACCAAGTTGTTGCCTAGAAAGAAGCAACCGCCCGATGTGCTCTTCCTATCATCGCAATTTCCTGCCCAATCCGCATCACTAAAGCCTACAAGACTAGCATTAGTGTCAAACGAGTACCAAATCCCATAGTTGGAAGTCCCATTCACATAGCGAATGATTCCCTTAACGGAAGAGAGATGGGACTCATTAGGATCCGCTTGGTACCTAGCACACACACCCACACTAAAAGATATATCGGGCCTACTTGCGGTCAAATAAAGCAAGCTACCTATCATTCCCCGATATAAAGTTTGTTCCACACTGTAAGGTTCCCATTTGTTGATTGACTCATTTCGTGGACAAACCACATGTTGGGGTTCTTTGTAAGGGTAGCCTAGGTATCGGTTTTATTGTTCGAAGCCCTTTGAAGACCTCGTATTGATAAGCACCGAAGGTAAATTTCTATGTGCTTACTTGTCTTGAAGAGATAGTTGCACACACTCACAACTCATGCATATGTTTAATACTTGTATGTTGTGTTTCTTATTGTTGTGCATTAATGCTTATTTTCATCTCTTCTTACATGTTAGTTTGATTGCATCTTGCATATCCAATTGCCTTGTCATGTTTAGACTTAGGATTGCATTTTTGCATTGGCGCCCCCAAAAGCACTCTACGGAGGCGCTGTATGAACAGCGCTGTACAAACAGCGCCCATTGAGCGCTATTCAGACCTGATCGATTTAATTCGGTCGCTGTTGGGTCGCTGTTGGGGCGCTGTACAAAGCGCTGTACAAAGCGCTCTACGTACAGCGCCACTCTGTTTTCTCGAGAGAACAGAGTTGGGGTGCTGTACAGGCGCTGTACAGAAGCACTCTACATACAGCGGCCAAGGCAAATTTCAGGCCAACTTATCAAAACGACCACACTTTGTTTTGGCCTCCTATATATATGCCACTTTGACTTTAGGTCAATTAAGAGTGTTCATATTCAGATTTCATACTTAGGATATTTTTCAAAGAGAAGAAAAATTCCAAGAACTCATTTTTATGTTTACTCAAACACTTTTTCATGATCATCAATCATCATCTAGCATCATCCTTGATCATCTAGATGTCTCTTTGCATGGATTATTCATCATACTTTGCTTGGTAAGCTTTTCATTAATATCTTACATATTTTGTGTTTTTCTTAACAAGCAATCTCAATTTATTACTTGTATGATTTTCATATATCTTTTGATACAAGATTGAGATTAGTGTGATGTATGTTTGAGAAGTTGTATTGTGATAGCTAATTAGGTTTTGTGCTTAATCTTGATTAGCTAAACTATTTGATGGAACATGTCATTTAGTTTTTAATATCTAGGATTGTTCTAATTGCATATTAATCATCTTAGATAAGCATATAGGGTTTCCCTTGCTCTATGTTGCATTTGAATATTCATATATTCACTTAGGGTTTTATTCTCTTCATTGAGAAAGTAAGTCTTGTGTGTAGCTTCCGGGATTAGGTTGCTTAGATCGCAAACAAATTGGATTAGGTTCACTCATACCGGGATTAGGTAGGTGTGTGATTACTTCCGGGATTAGGTTGTAATCATTTTACACATTTAGTGGATTCGAGGTTCGAGTGTGGCTTACTTACTAGCCCGTGGTTTTTCCCATTAGGGTTTCCACATAAAAATCAAGTGTTATTTAATTTCCGCATTTTATACTTGATTTATTGCTTTATCTATTTAGGGGTAATTTCATAATTTTGACTAAACACGAAAAGAATTGGGTAATAAGCTTAAAATCTATTCACCCCCCCTCTAGATAGTTTTATACACACCGTGCTATAATTTGTTTCAATTGGTATCAGAGCGGGTTCCTAGATATACATAGGTGATCCTTGCTTATTTTGGTGTGTTTTGCATTTTGTGTGATTTTTGATCATTCATACATTTGCATTCATTTCATTCATTCCATTTCATTCATTCATAAACACTATGAGTGGAAACGGTGGAAATGGTGGTGGCAACGAAGGTGCTTCAAGCACAAGGGCTCCATTTCTTACCGGATTGAACTATTCCCAATGGAAAGGGAAAATGGAATCCTATATATGCCAAATTCGTGACCGTGCATGGATGGCGGTGGAAGACGGATATGATCTACCCAAGATGACTCTCGGTGGTGGAGGAGAAGAAGTATTGAAGCCAAAGGCGCAATGGAACGCGCAAGAGTTTGAGGCTTCAAAGTGGAATAGGAAGGCGATGCATGCCATCTTATGTGCTATGGACGAAAATCAATACAAATTGATTAAAAATACTAGAATAGCTAATGAGGCTTGGGACATCGTAGAGATTGCACATGAGGGAACCGAAGTGGTGAAGGACTCTAACCTTCAAGTCCTCTAAACTCAATTCGAGATGCTTAAGATGGAGGAGAATGAGTGCTTCAATGACTTCGAGATCAAGTTGATGGACATAGTCAACCAAAGTCATCAACTTGGTGATCCATATTCGGATAGGAGAATCAAGCAAAAGATTATGAGATCTCTTCCGGATAGGTTTGAATCAAAAGTAATGGCTTTAGAAGAAAATAGTGGATACAAGGATATGAAGCCGAGTGAGGCGATTGAGAGACTTCTAGCTTATGAGTCTAGGAAGGGTCCTATCTCCACACCTCCTAAAAAGCAAAAAGGAATTGCTTTGAAAACCTCCAAGGATGAAAAGGAGGCAAAGAAGATTGACTCGGATGAAGACCTTGCCTTGTTTGTAAAAAGGTTCAATAAGGTTATAAAGTTTAGAAGAAAGGGCTTTGGATCAAAAGGTCAAGATTTGAAGAAAAAGGGCTCTTTCAAGAAGTTTGAACCTAGGCAAGAAATGACCGAAAGGAAAGGGGTCCGATGTTTCGAGTGTGGTGGCATAGGTCACTTTGCCCCCGAATGTGCAAATCACAGTTGGAAGAAGAAGGGAAAAGTGATGGCCGCCATTTAGAGTGGAAGTAGTGATGACTCCTATGAGGGAGATGAGTCTTCTGATGATGAAGAGCTCATGGCTAAGCCTCCTCCCATAAAAGCAAAAGTTCTAGTGAGAGAGAGGAAATGAGTCAAGAGGAAAATGACTCAAGTGGAGAATAAAGTGATTCCTCTTCTAACTCCATTAATGGTTTTGTGGAGAAAAAGGTGCTTGCTAAATACCATGCCGAGTTTAATGATTTAGCAATCAAGAGCATAAGAAAGATCAAGATGTTGAGAGAAGAAAATCTTGAGCTTTCATCTCAAAATGACAACTTAAGTGAACAAGTGGAAAAATTCAAGAAGATGGAAGATAAGCTAAGAGAGGAGTTAGTCTTATCTAGGAGGAATGAAGAAAGTCTAAATAGGGAGCTTGAAGAAGTAAGAGAGTCTATGACTAGGATGGATTCTAGCACCAAGAAGCTTGACCATATGCTTGGTGTTAGAAATAGTCCATGTGACAAGAGGGGTCTTGGGTATGAAGATGGCAAGAAGATCTCAACCTCTAACAAGACCGTGTTTGTCAAGAGTTTGAGGAACGAAGAAACTTCATTTGTGCAAATTCCTAGGAAGAAGTTAGAAATAGGACAATGTTCAAATACACAAGTGAAGATGGGGCCAAGAAGGCAACCTCAAGCTCAACCCTCTAGGGTCCCTCAAGCCAACATTCCTCCACAAGTGGCTCACAAAGGAAAGAGACCAATCATGCAACCTCAAGCTAGGAAGCAATCTAGACCGGTTCAACAACGAAGACCAATTGAACCCATTCATCCACAAAGACAAGGACAAGGTATGATTCCTTATTTTACTCCTATATGTCATTTTTGTGGATTTGATGGTCATATTAGACCACATTGCTTTCGATATATTAAAATGTGCAAAACTAGAAGCACGATTGAGAAGAAAAAGAAAATAGCCATGATGCATGTTCCTAGGAATGATAATATTGTTATGCATGATCCTAGAACATCTAGAGCCCATGTACCAAAGACCACTAAGAAAGCTAAGATTGTTTCTAGGTGGATTAGAAAGAATGAAAATGTTTGCCATGTTGCTCAAATAGCCTTGAAGGCAAATTCTTCTAATTTTTGGTATTTAGATAGTGTGTGCTCTAGGCACATGACGGGAAACAAGAGTTTCTTCGAGACTCTTGTTATGGAGGAAGGATGATATGTCACTTTTGGTGATGGATCCAAAAAAAAAGTTGTAGGGAAAGGAACCATTTCCGTTCCCCGATTACCCTCCTTATCCGATGCTTTATTTGTTGATGGCTTGAAAGCCAATTTAATAAGCATTTCACATCTAAGTGATGAAGGATATTCCGTCTTGTTTTGTAAAGATGATTGCTCTATTCTAAAGCCCAATAGACAAACCTTGTTGAAAGGTATGAGATCTAGTGACAATTGCTATTGTCTTGAAGCTAGAATAGTCACAAACAATGTGTCCATGGATGAGCAAATTGAGTTGTGGCATGAAAGACTTGGCCACATGAACTTTAGGGATTTACGAACCCTTGGAAAGTTCGATTGTGTGCGTGGCCTCCCTAAGCTTGGGAAGAAAGCCAATGGTATTTGTGGACCTTGCCAACAGGGAAAACAAACTAAAAGCATGCACAAAAAGGGCAAGTATCTCTCCACCAAGGAGCCCCTAGAGCTTCTCCACATGGATCTCATGGGTCCTATGCAAACCGAGAGTTTAGGTGGAAATAGATACATTTTTGTTTGTGGTGATGATTTCTCTAGATTTACTTGAACATATTTTCTCAGAGAAAATTCCGAAACTTTTGATAAGTTTAAAATGCTTTGTACTAAAATACAAAATGAAATGAATTCTAATATTAAAAGCATTAAACGGATTAGAAGTGATCATGGGAGGGAATTTGAGAATGCCTCTTTTGAAAGCTATTGCAATAGCTTAGGCATCTCCCATGAGTTCTCGGCTCCTAGGACACCTCAACAAAATGGAGTTGTTAAGAGGAAGAATAGGGTCCTTCAAGAGATAGCCCGAGTGATGTTGCTTAACAGCAATGTCCCTAGGAACCTATGGGCCGAAGCCGTCAATACGGCTTGCTATATAAGGAATCGTGTTTTCCTAAGACCCGAATCTAGAAACACCTCATATGAGTTGTGGAAGGGTAGGAAGCCGAATGTTAGCTACTTCCACACATTTGGAAGCAAATGCTACATTTTAAATGACCGTGATCAACTTGGCAAGTTTGATGCTAAGAGTGATAAGGGTATCTTTATTGGCTATGTCTTGAATAGTAGAGCCTATAGAGTTTTCAACTTGAAGACTCGAACCGTCATGGAATCATCTAATGTTGTCATTGATGATACTAGGCTCAAGTCGAATGACCATGAGGAAGAGGAAGTCTTAGAGGATGACTCTCTTTTGGAGAGGGTTATGGTGACTCCCAATGTTGGGACGTCTAATGACAATAATGAAGTCACACAACCTATTACTAGAGTCCCTCTCTTGGACTCTAATGAACCCGCTCCATGGGTTAGAAGACTCCATAACAAAGAGGATGTTATTGGAGATGTGAATGAGGGTGTTAGGACTAGGCGTCAAATAGCTAATCTCATTAGCTTTACATGCTACACCTCTCAAATTGAACCCAAAAAGGTTGATGAAGCCTTGAATGATGAAGCCTTGAATGATGAATTTTGGGTTTTTGCCATGCAAGAAGAGCTAAACCAATTCGAAAGGAATGAGGTTTGGACTCTAGTTCCTAGGCCTAAAAGCACTAATGTGATAGGCACTAAGTGGATTTATAGGAACAAATCCGATGAGAATGGCAACAAAGTGCGGAACAAGGCTAGACTTGTAGCACAAGGGTACTCTCAAATTGAAGGTATCGACTTTAAGGAGACATTTGCTCCCGTTGCCCGGTTAGAGTCCATTAGGCTTCTCTTGTCCATTTCTTGTGTGCACAAGTTCAAATTGCACCAAATGGATGTCAAGAGTGCCTTCCTCAATGGCTTCTTGCAAGAGGAAGTGTTTGTTGAACAACCCAAGGGGTTTGTGGATGCACACCACCCCAACCATGTCTATCGCCTCAAGAAGGCTCTATATGGGTTGAAACAAGCACCGAGGGCTTGGTATGAGCCCTCACTCAATTTCTTGTTGACAATAACTTCACAAGGGGTAGTGTTGACAAGACACTATTCATCAAGAAAGACAATGATGAGCTTTTCATAGCTCAAATATATGTTGATGATATAGTTTTTGGCTCCACCAACAACACCAAGGTCCAACAATTTGTTGATGTCATGTCTCATGAATTTGAGATGAGTCTTGTTGGTGAGCTTAGTTACTTCCTAGGTTTGCAAATTAGGCAATTAGATGATGGGATTTTCATAACCCAAGCCAAATATGCCAAAAACCTAGTGAAGAAGTTTGGTCTAGAAAATTCCAAACATTGTGATGCACCCATGAGTACCACTTTGAAGCTAAGCAAGGATGCTAGTGGTAAAAGTGTGGAACAAACTCTATATCGGGGCATGATAGGTAGCTTGCTTTATTTGACCGCAAGTAGCCCGATATCTCTTTTAGTGTAGGTGTGTGTGCTAGGTACCAAACGGATCCTAAGGAGTCCCATCTCTCTTTCGTAAAGAGAATCATTCGCTATGTGAATGGGACATCCAACTATGGGATTTGGTACTCTTTTGACAGTAATGCTAGTCTTGTAGGCTTTAGTGATGCGGATTGGGCAGAAAATTGTGATGATAGGAAAAGCACATCGGGCGGTTGCTTCTTCCTAGGCAACAACTTGGTGTCTTGGTTTTGCAAGAAGCATAACTCAATTTCCTTGTCCACGGCCGAGGCCGAGTACATAGCCGCGGGGAGTGGATGCACACAACTCCTATGGATGAAGCAAATGCTAGTAGACTACGGATTCAACCAAGGTACACTCACTCTCTTTTGTGATAATATGAGTGCAATTAATATTTTCAAGAATCCGGTACAACATTCTAGAACTAAGCATATTGACATCCGCCATCATTTCATTAGAGAGCTTGTTGAAAATAAATGCATAGTACTTGAACATGTAGGTACTAATGATCAACTTGCGGACCTATTTACTAAACCCTTAAATGCTACTCGATTTACAACACTAAGTAGATCTATTGGGATATGTCTTGTGGAGTGAGGTGATTTGTATTTGACCCCATATGGGGAACTCAAGCAAAGAGAGCTATTTTACATTCTTGTCACTTGCAAAAAATTTGAAATATCTTATGCCTCTTCTCTTAATTGTTTGAGTAAGCTAGGTTGCACATATGTATATATGTTTTCAATACTATAAGTGTGAACCTTGCTTGTTTACAATCCATGTCATATTTATGTTCAAACATGCATTTTTGGACTAGGAGATGTATATATGAAGTATGATTTGAATGACCTATGGTTATCTCCATGACATGATGATTCTTTTATAACATGCTAATGTCAAATGAAAAAGCATGAAATTCATATAACATGCTCACATGAAAAGCATGAATTGATGATTGCATATTCTTAAAATGCAAAACTTGTGTGAAAGCTTAAGAGACTCAAAATGAATAAAGGATCTAGTATCCGTTCAAAGGAATTTAAATTCCAAATGTCTCTCTTTCTTTATTGGTTGAACATGGCTACTATCGTACGGATATCTTATCCGGAAAAATCAAATAGGATGCAAAGTCGCTCATGCCATGTTTCGCTTATAAAGTTGGATATAGTTGTTCTTAAATTGAAATCAATGTATTCTATATCCTTGCTTTACTCATGACATTGGTGAAATTGGTTTGAATTCCTATTAGAAACCTTTGTCATTTGCTTTGCCAAATACCATTGTATTTTGGACTTGAATGCTACATGTCTTGTATGCAAAGCATGTTTGTTCACACATTTTCTATCAAATAAATCTCCTTGCTTCTCTCCAATTAATTGAGATGCATAAAGTGACTTATATTAATTATGCAAATCTTGCATGCTACTTTAATTGAGATGCATAAAGTGACTTATATTAATTATGCAAATCTTGCATGCTACTATCTCTCGTTGCTATGAGTGACCCGGTTGGGGACTACTCCTTTGCCTATATCATGACTGTAAGGATTCCCATTAATAGATTGGCTTATTTCGTGGTCAAACCACATGTTGGGGTTTGGTTGTAAGGGTAGTCTAGGTGTTTGTTGAAGATCAAGACCCTTTCCAAGACCTCAAGAGGACAAGCACCAAAGGTATATATCTAGTGCTTACATTGGCTTGAAGAGATATAGTTGCACACACACACAACATGCATAACTCTTATTCTTGAATGTTGTGTTTATATTTTGTGTGCATTGTGCTTTATTGTTTATTCAATGTCTCTTCTTGCATAAGATTGTTTGCATCTTTTTATATGAAATGCCATGACATGATAGGCATTAGGATGCATTCAATACCCACACTTGCACTTCATGTATGTTTGCTTTTAGTGTGGAGTAATTCGTTTCCCTAAGGATGTTCGGAAACGTCCACGCATGCACGGTAATGTGCTTTGTTTTGCGCGATGATCGCCGGTGGAGATGCCTTTGGCTTCTCCTTGGTTTCACCATTTTTGGTGAATCGGCGGTTCCGTTCGGCGGCCTGGCCGCCGTTAGAAACCGCCGAATGAGACCTAATTGAAATATATCTCTCGGGTCCAAAACGGCGGTTGGGATCGGCGGTTTAAAAACCGCCGAATGAAGTCGCCGAAGTTCCCCTGTTCCGCTCGGGAGCCATTCGGCGGTTAATTTCAGCGGCCTGGCCGCCGAATGAAACCGCCGATCGGTGCGTTTCAAGGGCAAAATTGTATTTTCACCTGCCCTGTTTTTGGTCTCTATAAATACATCCTTATCTTTGGTTCAGAACACAAGTCTTTGATTATAAGAACCCTAGAGAGATATTTAGAGAGACTTGAGAGAAAAAGCTTAAAGATCACATCTTTAATTCTCTAAACCCATTCCCACATGCACAAATCATCATTTAGGCATCATCTAGGTTCATCTAGCATATGCCAATGCATGGGTCTTCTTCAACACACATGGTATGATTTGTTGAACACTTTTATCTTACATAATTAGTGTTTCTACTTATCAATTTTATCTCATATTTTACTTATATGTGTTTAGATTAATTTCTACATATAAGATTGAGATTATGTGTTGATTGGGTTATTATTTATTAGCTAGGCTTTAATGTTCATATGCCATCTAGCTAATTGATCTCATTTATTGATTCAGATTATTTTTCATAGCTTATTTGATTAGGTCATTATTGCCTAAAAGCTATGCCATGAACATTCTTGTGTGATGTATTGATAACTAGGTTGATAGATTGTTTTTTAATCAACTAGTTAATCCTTTGAATGTTTGTGGGTTTTATATGATAGCTTTGTGTCTAGGATTGGTGATCCTTTACTTAGCTAAAGTTATATGCCATGTCATATAGCTATATGTGATATCTAGGATTGATTATATTGTCATCTTATAATCCTAGGTAAGCATTTAGAGTACCCTAGCTCTTATTGCATTAATTGAATATTCATACATATTCACATAGGGTTGTGCATCTCTTTTGAGAGATTGAAGTCTTGGGGCTAAGTGTGCTTAGGCCTCAAGCAAATTGGACTAGAGCCGCTATAAAAGGCCCGCGTGGTAGATTAGAGGGTGCTCACGCCAAGAGTAGTGTATCAGGGGATATCACTAGGGATTGAACCAAGAGTGGCGATTGGTAGTGTCCATAGCCTGAGGTTATCTAGGGTGAGGGTCCGAGAATCACTTGAGGGTGTAACCGTATTTTCATATAGTGGATTTCGAGGTCCGAGTGTGGCGCACTTAACAGCCCGTGGTTTTTCCCAGTGGTTGGGTTTTCCACGTAAACATCAAGTGTCATTTACTATTTCCGCATCTTATTACACTTGTATGTTTTGTTGACTTGCTAGGGGTATTTTCGTAAAATTGACTTGCATGCGAAAATTGGGTAATAATTAGATAAAATCTATTCACCCCCCCTCTAGCTTTATATTGATAAACACACCTCGAGTATTTAATTACTTTCAATGACAAAAAGGGGGAGTAGTATATGGTATGGGGAGTTGCAAAAATTGTGCATATTGGGGAGAACATTCATTGAGGGGGAGTAACCCGTTGAGGTGGAGCATTGCATACACATACATTTCATAATGTTGTGCCTAAATTTTTAAAATGCAAATGCTTGTTTTTGTTCTCACTTGATTAATCTCACATTTCACTTGTATTGGAAAATATAGAAATCTTATTTTCAGGGCTTGATTATTCTACAAGAGATTGAAGACTTGAAGTTTTATTTTCTTATCTCTTTGTATTATAGAATATCATAGTTATCCCGTTGTTTCTATTTCTTTGTGAGGAATCAATGTGAGTGGTGGTTTTGTCACGAAATAGCCAAAGGGGGAGATTGTAAGGTTTCCATTTGTTGATTGGCTCATTTCGTGGACAAACCGCATGTTGGGGTTCTTTGTAAGGGTAGCCTAGGTATCGGTTTTATTGTTCGAAGCCCTTTGAAGACCTCGTATTGATAAGCACCGAAGGTAAATTTCTATGTGCTTACTTGTCTTGAAGAGATAGTTGCACACACTCACAACTCATGCATATGTTTAATACTTGTATGTTGTGTTTCTTATTGTTGTTTATTAATGCTTATTTTCATCTCTTCTTACATGTTAGTTTGACTGCATCTTGCATATCCAATTGTCTTGTCATGTTTAGACCTAGGATTGCATTTTTGCATTGGGCGCTCCCAAAAGCGCTCTACGGAGGCGCTGTACGAACAGCACCCATTGAGCGCTGTTCAGACCTGATCGATTTAATTCGGTCGCTGTTGGGGCGCTGTAGAAAGCGCTCTACGTACAGCGCCACTCTGTTTTCCCGAGAGAACAGAGTTGGGGCGCTGTACAGAAGCGCTCTACGTACAGCGCCCAAGGTAAATTTCAGGCCAACTTATCAAAACGACCACACTTTGTTTTGGCCTCCTATATATATGTCACTTTGACTTTAGGTCAATTAAGAGAGTTCATATTCAGATTTCATACTTAGGATATTTTTCAAAGAGAAGAAAAATTCCAAGAACTCATTTTTTTGTTTACTCAAACACTTTTTCATGATCATCAATCATTATCTAGCAACATCCTTGATCATCTAGATGTCTCTTTGCATGGATTTTTCATCATACTTTGCTTGGTAAGCTTTTCACTAATATCTTACATATTTTGTGTTATTCTTAACAAGCAATCTCAATTTATTACTTGTATGATTTTCATATATCTTTTGATACAAGATTGAGATTAGTGTGATGTATGTTTGAGAAGTTGTATTGTGATAGCTAATTAGGTTTTGTGCTTAATCTTGATTAGCTAAACTATTTGATGGAACATGTCATTTAGTTTTTAATATCTAGGATTGTTCTAATTGCATATTAATCATCTTAGATAAGCATATAGGGTTTCCCTTGCTCTATGTTGCATTTGAATATTCATATATTCACTTAGGGTTTTATTCTCTTCATTGAGAAAGTAAGTCTTGTGTGTGGCTTCCGGGATTAGGTTGCTTAGATCGCAAGCAAATTGGACTAGATTCACTCATACCGGGATTAGGTAGGTGTGTGATTACTTCCGGGATTAGGTTGTAATCGTTTTACACATTTAGTGGATTCGAGGTTTGAGTGTGGCTTACTTACTAGCCCGTGGTTTTTCCCATGAGGGTTTCCTCGTAAAAATCAAGTGTTATTTAATTTCCGTATTTTATACTTGATTTATTGCTTTATCTATTTAGGGGTAATTTCGTAATTTTGTCTAAACACGAAAAGAATTGGGTAATAAGCTTAAAATCTATTCACCCCACCCCCCTAGATAGTTTTATACACACCGTGCTATAATTTGTTTCACACACTTTTTCCACTTGCATCCTCGCTAAGTTTCAAAAGGTTAACTTATCGTACAATTTTGTCTACAACATTTTCATTCACCGGTGTACCATCTTTGTGCTTATGCCCAGCTATCCAAATTTCCACTCTATCGACTTCGTCAGGATCTTCATTTTTTGCTAGTTTTGCAACCCTCTAGACATAGACAAATTTGGTGCCAGATTTGTACGAGTTAAGCAGCCCTCTAAACACTTGCAATTACCATAACTTCTACAAGTTAAAATTCTGGTATCCCTTTGATAACTACTCTTTTGTTTTGAACCTTTTTTTTTTTTAAGAATACACATTTACATAGACAAATCACAATGTTCTACTACTTTTTTTTTTTTTTTTTTGAAAAGGGTATATATTAATAGAAACCAAGGCAGCAACCATCAACCAAAACAAGGCAAAAACAGGGCAAAAACAAAACAAAATAACAATATTCTACTTAAAACCTAGTCATTACTAATTAATAATTTAACTTACCAATTCTTCCTGTAATCGTGCAAATCCCTTACGGTTAGTTGTATGTGGGGTTTCATTCTTCTTGGCCAACTCACCATATTTCTTACTTATTTCCTACAATAACAAAAAGGTAAATCATATGTTTGAATGTCAGTTTGCTATAATTAAGTTAAATTCAAAAGACTTACTTTGAATTCTGAAGATAGTCGAAATTTGACAAATTTGTTCCATTCCTCTATATCCGAAATGTTAGTCGGCTTCAATAGTTGGAGCTTTCTAGATGCCTCAGGACCGGGAGGAACATTTCTAATTTGTTTTGTTATCCTACTTTTTTATTGTCGCCAACTATTGCACATTGATTCAAGTACATTGTCCTTAGAAATGTCATCCAAACCAAACCTATTCTGCTTTCATATTTAATGTTCACAAAGAGAATGAAAATTGTTACATATTTGATATTTCAATGATTTTAACAATGAATGAAAAAATAAAAATGAAACTCGTACCTTTATAGTCTCCCACACACTATTTTTCATAATCTCTGGGACCTTTAACCAACTATCGTACGTAATTGGTATCAATTAAGTGACAATAAGCCCACAAGAAGTACTTAAAGGTTTCGAAGATTCTCCATTCTAAGTATTTGGTAAGCTAGGGTCTCACCTGATATGTGGTTGCCGTAGTCCCCTGAGTGCACCTCCTTGAGCGCCTATTATGCATCATCCGAATGTAAACACCTCAGTAGTGGAAGGGACTTTCCTTTGCGGTAGAGGTACCTATCAACTAGGCAATACCAAGTGGTAGTCCTTTTGAGTTTGCGCACTTGATCTGGATCCTCTCGAAGACTTTCATTTTGAAGGTAGTCAGCTATAGGATCCATCCAGCAAGGAAGCCGGTCGACCGGGTTCACCTCTTCTACTTTGGCTATGCTGGATCGGGGAATCAGTTGGAGTGGTACCCCTCTTAGTAACACTTGACCTCAAATTGCAGCAATCTTGGCCAAAACATCGGCCCAGTGGTTATTATCTCGGGGAATCTGCTCCATCTTTACCCCTTTGAACCTAGTCATAGCTTCCCAGACCTTTTCAAGGTATGCTACCATGTTTTCACCCTTTGCTTGGTATTGTCCGGATACTTGGTTGATTACCAGATGCGAATCGCTCTTAACTAGGAGGAAGTTTGCTCCTAATTCTTCGGCTACCTTCATCCCTGCTAACAAGGCTTTATATTTTGCCTTATTGTTGGTAGCATTGAACTCGAACCTGAAATAGTGACTACATTCGATCCCTTCAGGATCCGTTAGAATGATCCCTACCCCACAACCCGATTGGTTTGATGCTCCATCTGTGTACAGTATCCATGCCTTATAATTAGCGGGCCACTCTGTGGATTCTTCTTCAGGAATCGGGTCCGGGACTGTGGTGGCATTCGGATTGGAGATCATGTTGAATTCAGCCACGAAATCAGCCAAGGCTTGGGCCTTGATTGTTGTTCTCGCCTTATACTTAATGTCATACTAGGTGAGCTCTAGAGCCCATAAGACTAACCTGTCTGATACGTCTGGTCTATAACCACCGTGGTTGTATGTGCTTGGAAATAAGGATGGAGTTTTCTGGCTATGGTTATAGTTGCATAGGCAAGCTTTTCCAGGAGGGTGTAATTCTTCTCGGACTTGGTCAAGGCACGGCTCACATAATAGACAGGCCTCTGGACCCCGTCGCCACATTCTTTCACCAAGGCCCCGCTTGTAACGGTTTCTGATACGGCCAAGTAAAGTTGTAGCTCTTTTCCTGGTATGGGTTTCACTAACAGAAGCGGGCTTGCTAGGTACTTCTTCAAAGATTGGAAAGCTTGCTCGCTTTCTTGACGAAATTGAAGATCTTAAAATTTTAAACTTCATAAAATTTAAAAAAAAAAAAAAAAACCCAACAACAACAACTGAGAAGTTTAACAATAAATTAAATTATTAATACTATCTGACAGAGTTACTGATGGATAAAATCGTATTATAAAAACCTAACTCGCAAATGCACGAATCGTGAGATAAGTACATCGACAAGTAGGGATCGTTCCCACGACGAAAAGTGATTTACTGATTAAACTAGTTATAATTAAAGTAAGCAATTAACAGTATCCAATAGATTTTGATTGATTGATTGATTGATTGATTGAATGATTGGTTTAGAACAGAATTATCTAAGAAAGCAATTAACAAGAATATGTGAATGTGATCAAGAAGTGAGAGGACTAGGTCATCAATGCTCCCCAACTACGTTTACTCAATGCTTTGAATTGACTTTGATAAAAGATGTTAATCAAGTTAAGGATTCGTTCTTATGATTGTTACCGTATGATCGTTACTGTATGATCCTGGGATGAATCAAGTGTTCTCAATTATAATTTACCCATAAATCAATGGCGCAAACTACGACCGAGAACCCATTAAACGCAAGAACTAATGAACCAAAACCTACTTGCATAAATCAATGCTAAGATCAGTTTTACCCATTCAATTGAATATTAATTAAGGTTACGTGTAAATCAACACTCCAAACTTAATTGTTTAATTATCAAAACCCTAAATTCATGTCAGCATATAATCATGCATTAACACAAATAAAGAATTAAGACCTAGAATGAATTGAACAAATCAAAACTTGAATTAATGGAAATATAGTCAATTCTAACAAAGAGCATTCATAGAGGTTCACATTGATTCCTTAGTATGGAATTAGTTACAAATCATGAAAATAACAAGACAACAGATAGAGGAGATAAAACCCATTGAGGCTTTCAACGACTTCTTCCCGTCTTCCATGGTGAGACTTCTTCCCGTCTTCCATGGTGAGTCTTCTTCGTCTTGCAAACCCTCAATGTGTAAAGATGGATGATGGTGATGGGGGATGGTCCCCTTAGTGGCTTGGGACCTCCCTTAGCTGCTCTCCAGATGGTCTCTCGAAATTAGGGTTCAAAGGGGATTAAATAGGTGTAGATGCAAGGCCATGTCTTTAAACAACAAGGAAATCTATTCCCTTTGAGAATACAAGCCTATTTGGAATTCTATTTCTTTCCTAATCCATCTAAATTGATTACTTATTGAAGGAAGATAAGGATTAGATGTCTACTTGCTTCCCAACACTCTCACACATGTCCAAGAAGGTAATATTTCCCGTTCCGACAACTTGCGAAACAAATCCCAAAAGTGTTCGCGGATTTTATGACTGACTGATCTGATCTGACCTGACCTTTGGGTACTTAAACAGGCATAACTTCTTCTAAAAAATTCGGATTGATGAGCCGTCAATTGGATTGGAAACTAGACTTCCAAATCCATAGGTGATAGGACACACAATTCAATCAGAGCTGAGAGATATGGGCCCCGTAATATTGATGATCTGCATTGTGACGGGATACTGTTGTGACTATCGCTGTGAAAGCCAGAGCGGTTTTCACAGCGGTCTACACTGTTTTTGCACCGCTTTGGGTGCCGCCGTGGAAACCCACAATGGTCTTTTGTGGTGGTTGATGGCTAATTGCATAAAAGTCCCTCGAATCTACCAAAATCACATTTTTCCTCTGAAATACTTCAAACACCTCATTTGGATCCAATAACCTGAAAATGCTCAAACACACAAATTAAAACCCAAAAAGACTCAAGAAACATGCAAATGATTGGAGGAATGGGGATAAAAAACATATACAATAAATGACCAATCAGTTATGTAAGAATTCCCGTTTTGTTGATTGGCTTATTTCGTGGTCAAACCACATGTTGGGGTTTTGAATGTAAGGGTAGACTAAGTGTTTAATGTTGAAGATCAAAGGCCCTTCCATGACCTCAAGATACAAGCACGCCAAAGGTATAATCTCTTGTGCTTGGTTTTCTTTGAAGAGAATTAGTAGCACACACACTCTTAGCATACTTGCATTTGTGTGCATACTCTTCACATGTCACTTTACACACTAGCACTTTGGTTGATATATCTTGTTGTGTGTATATGTGCTTTATAATTCGTTTCCCGACATTGGTCGGAAACGTCCGCGCTTGCACTAATGAGTGCTTGGTTTCGCGCGAAGACCGCCTGTGGAGAATGCCCTTGGCTTCTCCTTGGTTTTCACCATTGTTGGTGATCGGCGGTTATGATCGGTGGCCTGGCCGCCGAATGAGGCCGCCGAATGAAACCGCCGTTTCAGTCCAGATTGGTCTGAAGCAATTATGCGGTCAAGATCGGCGGTCACGACCGCCGTTCATACCTGATTGATTTTTATCTCTCGGTCTAATTCGGCGGTTGGATCGGCAGTCACGAAACCGCCGAATGAAACCGCCGTTGATGCTCTGTTTTCACGAGCTCAATTCGGCGGTCGTGATCGGCGGCCTGGCCGCCGATTGAAACCGCCGAACGGTGCGTTTCAGGGGTAAAATTGTCTTTTCACATGCCCAATTCTTGATGTCTATAAATATCTTATTTTCTCAATCTCTGAATAAGTTTCTAATCTTTCAAGAGAGATTTTTGAGAAAAAATCAAATCAAGAACCCACCTTTAAACACTCAAATCAAATCCTTTTTGCATCAAATTTCATATTGCATCCTCTATGTCTATATAGAAAGCATCTATGATTGGATTGGCATCATCACAATATGCTTGGTAAGATTTTGATTAGTTTCATCTTATTTTAGTATTTTTACTATCAAGCATATTCTCTTTTAAATTTACTTGTATGTTGTTGATCATATGATAAATACAAGAATAGAGAATTAATTGTGATGAATTAATTTAGTGTTGTTTTTGTGATAGCTAATTAGGTTTTTGCTTAATCTTGATTAGCTAAGCTATTTGACATGTCATTTAGCAATTGATATCTAGGGTTGATTAAATTGATTATATCATCATCCTAGACAAGCATCTAAGGTTACCTAGCCTTGTTTGTTATTTGAATATTCATTCATATTCACATAGGTTGCATAATCTCTTCTTAGAGAATCAAGTCTTGAGGCTAAGGTTGCTTAGGCCTCAAGCAATTGGACTAGAGCCACTTTTAAAGGCCCGAGTGGTAGAAGTGGGGGGTTATTGACCGGAGTGTTAGACGAGGTCTACATAGGTTGTAAACTCCATATCGATTAGTGGATTTCGAGGTCCGAGTGTGGCGCACTAAACAGCCCGTGGTTTTTCACAGTGGTTGGGTTTCCACGTATACATCAAGTGTTATTTAAATTCCGCACTATATTACACTTGTATGTATTTTTGACTAGTATGGGCATTTTCGTAAAATTGACTTGCATGCGAAAATTGGGTAATAATAGTTAAAATCTATTCACACCCCCCCCCCCCCCCCCCCCCCCCTCTCCAGCTTTATATATAACACGCCTCTAATTTGTTTCAAGTTACAAAGCAAGTACCTCTGTCCAACCACACACACGCGTGACATGCTAGGCAATTATCACTCTTCAAAATATCTTCTCTCGATCCTCTCTCTCTCTCTCCTCACTTAATTTCTTCTTCTTTCTCAAATCTGTTTCCAGACTATTTCTACTTCTCTCTCAATCCTCTCTCTCTCTCTCTCACTCACTCTCACTCTTACTCTCACTTAATTTCTTCTTCTTTCTCAAATTTGTTTCCAGAATATTACTTCTTTGACTCTTCTCTCTCTCTCTCTCTCTCTCTCTCTCTCTCTCTCTCTCTCACTTAATTTCTTCTACTTCACCTCTGTTTCCAAGATTTCAACTCCTCTCTCAATCGCCGGCGGTGACGAACAACAGTGACGTTTTGAACGACTAGGCGGAGTCAACGACTTTGACTCCACGTAGCCTAATTTTTTTCGCTCAAATCGGCCAATTTTTTCGGCCATATCAATCGATTTTCATCGGGGCGCCTAATATGACCGATTTGGCCGAAACGGGACGGCCGTCGTCCGCCTAGCCCCTAGGCAGCCGATTTTTTCCAATTTTTCGAACACTGGTTATTAGTATAGAGTAATCATCAATCATTAATCATTACGTTTAGGGTGAATGGCTATTTGATATCTCTTACGTTTTTCCATGTTAATTTTGTAGACTGGTTGATATTTAGATGTTAATTTTGTAGGCCGGTTGATAACATTGACGGTAAACATTTACTGCAACTAGTGTGAAGCTATGATCGTTATATTAAACAAACCAACGGCTGAGATCAATCTGAAAAGAGCTTATAATACAAGTATATTACATAAACGAAATGTTGTTTACACTTTCCAACGAATAAATATAACAGGATTTTTTTATTTAGTTGTGTACATACGAATTATGCAGGACATTGGTTTATGGCATAAAATATGTGAAGAGTTTAAGGCTTCCCAAAAATATAATGATGTAGCATCTGGTTTAGATTTTGTTTTATTTATATTTTAAAAAGAGTGGCCATTTGGGATATGACTACGTTTAAAGTGACACTCGCAATCGTACGAGGTCGAAGAGTAGTACAAGGTTAAGTAAAGTTCGTTCCCAACAAGGATTGAATGATTGATTATCGAAATTGATTAGTCTAAGTGCTATTCAAACAAGCAATATGGGAAGGTTTTCATATTTGAATACTTCAAGCAAGTTAAATTAAATTAATAAAAAGGAGTTATGTTATTGCGATAAAGAAATGACAAGTATTAAAATCAAGTGTAATAATGAAGGAAATGATGCTAAGACTTGACTACACTACACCCCACCCTCTCCTAAATTCCTCTCTAGACTCACTTGCATACCCAAATTATGCTCATGCAATTTGTAAATTCATGCACCCAATTGTTAACCTATAATCTCGGTCAAGTAGTATTGGCACACTGAGGAATCCTATATGCTAGCCTAAGTAGGTCTACTTTTCTAGACATGCATAGAAGACATTTCGTCGAACACGATGTGTACGTGTCTCCGATCAGTTCATAACACACAATCGAAAATCAGTCAATAGGAGATCAATCTATTGAAAGCATTAAGTACTCTAAAACATCCATACAAACTGCAATTGCACATAATGGATAAAACAAAGGTCAATAAATATATATAGTCAAGAGTGAGGTTTCATAAAATCTTAGCACAAGAAAATTAGATCATATTACACAAGTAAGCCATACAACATATATGATCAAATGAATACATGGCTAAATATAGAAAATGAAAGAGATAAAATGTAGAGAAAACTATGTAGATCTTCTCTTCTTCCTTTGCTCTTCTTCTCCTCCAAGCTCTTTCAATCTATCTCCCAAGGACAAGAAATGATCATGAATTGATGTCAAGTGTTTAGTGGATTGTGTAGGATTTAGTTTGGTGATGTAGGAAAATGACTTAGTGAATATGCTTAGACAGGAAAATTTTGTTTTGGTCTAAAAATATCAAAGGTTATATAGGGGAATGAATTAGGTCAAGGGCAAAGAGGTAAATTCTTGAATTTTAGCATTTTTTAGGTTAAAATGCGACCTTGGGGCAACCTGGAGGTTCCATGGTCGAGAAAATAGTTGAAAACCCGAGAGGAAAGCGACATTGAGGCGATCTTGGTGAGCTCGACTTTGAGGTCGCATCTCTCTCGGGTAAAGTTTTTCAGCTTTGCGCACAGTTACGAAAATAGCTATAACTTCCTTTAGAGAACTCGAAATCGCGATCCGTAAAAAGCGTTGGAAAGTAGACACATGGGACTTTCTCGAAATAGGTTACACAAAACATAGTTCGATTAGAAAAGGGAGATATGGCCCCCGAAAGTTGAATGTTCTGTACGAAGATTTCCAATTTCAGCCCTTTAACCTCCAAAACTCTTCAATTATGCTCAACACCTTATTTTCGGGCATATAACCTATACAATGCTCACAAAACGCATTATATACAAAAACACGCTTAACAACGAGTACAAAATCTAGGAAATGGGGACCTCAAATAGGTATGTAAATCATCCAATCAAATACTCCCAAACCTATCTTTTGCTCGTTCTTGAGCAAAATCAAAACAAAAACAAACGAATTGAAAATAAAATAAATAAATAAATAAATAAAACACCGCTTTTGCTGGTGAAACAATGGCATTTGGCATGTGCCATAAGCCTTTTAAACCCCTAGACGATCCCTAGTGGATGAGTGAAGTCTCGTGAGGGTTTATAGAATGACACCCACAAACGTCTTTCCTGCTGAGCCAACTATAGACAGAGATGCAATAAAGGGCGGACCGGATTGAGGCACATACATGCTAAGACCCCTAAGATAAAGCTTGGAAAGTGTAAGCTAAGGTGCTACAACAAGAGAGATTGCAATTCCATTCTTCTTAGTGAACATAGCTTCAAAAGAATCGAACACAAGAGTCTTATAATAGCATTTCGCCTCGACTCTATACCTTTTAGGATCTCTCTCATCTTACCACTCAAAACCTAGGCTCACTCAACAAACATATGCGGTTGGAGATTGCACAAGAAATTTTCAAATTTTACACGCATATGACAATTTTTGAAAAACCGCTAAAGTTTAAATGCAATTGGACCACAAGAACGGATTTGAACATTAAGAACTGTTAGGATTATGCTCAATAGCAAGAGTGTAATATTGTAATTGACAATCTTATCATATTAATAAAGTGATTTCTGTTTATTTAACAAAATCTTATAGCATTTATAATTATAATTGTCAAGGTAAATAATCATAAGGTCAAAAGACTATGAGAAAAGAAGAATTGTTCGTACATCTGGATATGTATGAGGTAGACACAATTCTTTAGTTAGTCTTGAATAATGTTCATAACTTAAGTTAAAGGTTGGGCACCTTTATCTTGTTAAAGTTGTAGATTCTTTTGCTAGCATTTGAGTGGGATCAAATGTGTTATGATGGGTCTAAATCATCAAAGTGGCTTTGAGTAAAAGAATCCAGTGCACTAGGTGCATTGAACTGGATCACAATGAAATACTTTATTGATCCGACTTTTACAAGTACCAAAATTCCACACTTGGAATACACAAATCGAATGAGATGTATAATGGCAAGCGGGATCATTCCTCAGGGAAAGGGAGGATATTTGGCTATAACTAAAATATGTACACTAATCTAAACTACGTGCGGAAAAGTAAGATTCATTTTTGGTTTTGGAATTTGTTTTAACAATTAAACTAAATTAAATTAATTAATCTAAAACAAGTAATGTAAAGGAAAGGTGTGATATATGATGATGGATATTGGGGAATTGAGTTGACAACTAAAAGATTTCCTAATGTAATGAACTAGTCCAATTAAGCACTTTAATCCAACTCAAGGTTTGTTCTTAAATTGATTTAACTCAATACTATGCAAATTCAAACCTTGACTCAAGTAAGCCCTACTATGAGTCTTGGCAAGAATATATGTTCAAGCTCCTACTCAAGTGAACCCCACTACAAGTATTTACCCAAACAAGATTCTCAAGAACAAATTTAAGGTCTTGTACAATATAAAGCATTCAAATCACATATATTCAATTTCATGGATGCTAAAGGTTGGAGAGTGAGTTGAAAGCCATTCTAACTCTAAACCACAACCTTCATATGTGAACCACTTTACAAACAAGCTAAATTGAGCCCTAATATTAACTTAGTAAGGTAAAATGGCAACTTCAATGCAATGAAAATAGAATATACCAAGAAAGGATTCTATAAATACATGACTAATTCAAATACATAGGATCATCACATAAGTTGTCTCATCAATTCCCCAATATAAGGGTTTAGTTACACATAGTGGAAATATAAATAAAGAGAGCAAAGTAGTAGAGAAAACCCATGATGGCCCTCACAAGTCTTCTTGTTCCTTGATGTGCTTGAGATTCCCTTGACCTTGGTGAATCTCCTCTTCTCTCTTCAATAAATTTCCAAGAGGAGATGGAAGAATGGTGGGGGATGAATTAATGGTGAGATGTTGGGTAATGGAAGGTTAGAGAGAGGTTAGAGAGGTTAGAGAGGTTAGGGTTTCATGAAAAATGGTGGAGAGTTGTGAGAGAAGGAGAAAAAGAGATATTTATATGTGGCCCCATGAGTTAGTGTTGAAATCCCGGTGCTGCTGACGTGGCGCGTGATCGGCGGCGAGAAACGACGGCCAGGCCGTCGAATGTAAACCGCCGAATTGAAAATGGACTTATTGGAATTGATCGGCGGTTGAACTGTGGCCGCCGAATGCACCTGACACTTCTAAAATGAAACGGCGGTTTAAAACGGCGGCCAGACCGCCGAATTGAACCGCCGAATTGTTCTTTTCTTGCCAAATGACCGTTTTGCCCCCAAATGCTCTCCTTTCGCCGCTTTTAGCCCAAAATCACCGGATTTCTTCATTCTTCAACCCAGAATACAAAAAGTACCTGTACAATCAACATCGAGCCATAAATTTCATGAATTTACTCGAAAGTCAATCAAAAGTATCAGAAATAGGGGGGAATTTCTATATATATAATGGCTCGATCAAATACCCTCAAACCTAGCTTTTGCTTGTCCCCGAGTAAATTCAAAAACAAAACTAGGGAAATCTGATAAACCAAAAGAACATAACTAAGAACTAGAACTAAAGCCGCCGATATACACAATTATAAAAACAACCAAAAAGAGTGCGATTGCCAAATGTGATGAGATACCATGAGATATGTGCTAAAGTTGAAAGAACACAAAATCAATCCAATGAGTGCAATGCTAGCCATGAATCCCACACTAAATTGTCCTAGCTTTGGTGACCACCCGCACAAGCGTTTCGGTCATATTTCACCTCGACTCTAGGTCCTTACAAGATTAACTCTTATTTTTCCTCTCAGAACCTAGGTTTACACTCATACAAGCGTATGCGAATGAGTTTATGCAATGGGAACAAATTAAGATGCATACATGTACTTCAAAAATTGAACGCTCTTTAAGTGAATAAGTCTTATGAAAGGAACCAAAAACCATGAACGTGGTAGAGCATGATGAGAGTTTGCATTCTCAAGTGGGAGACCTACAAGATCAAATTGACTTTTCCTACTAAGTGATGGGGCTAGGGTGTTATGTGGTGAATGGTGGATACGGGAAAATATGGAAATTTTCGATCAAGCTAACAATTCTAGAGCAATGAGCTAAGCTCATTTTGAACAACTTGCAACAACTTTTGCTACTTAATGAGAGCAACACATAATTTAGACACATACAAGGCTCAATTTATTTATTCTTCTTTCTTTTCTTTTTATTTTTTTATTTTTTTTTTTTTTTTACAAGAACATATACATTACAAAAGCTTGAGTACGCAAGATCGGAAAGTTTAGGTATGGCTTGTGTTTGGGTTCAATGGTGTTTGGGAAAATGTTTGGCTTGGTGCTCGGCCACCATTATTAGACCCTTGAGCACAAATTGGGTAGGAATTGGATGAAAGTGTTTAGGCATATTCTATAAAAGTCCTATCATCCCTTCAAGTAGGCAAACCACAAGAAATTGCAAACAAATGACATGATATCCACAATTGATGAATGTTCTATGGCTAGTGGTGCAAGTGATGTGATGAGACTTTAATGATGCACAACAAAATGTGAGATGTGTTTAGGAATACAAAAAGAGAAACATAACCCTCATGGATTCACTTTTTAAGGCACGTGGACTTAGGGTAGTCTCCATTAATAGACATACACACTCACACAAATGGCCACCTCTACTTAAATCAAGAAAGTATGAGACTAACTCATGACATGCATGCAATCTTAGATTGTCAATGAGCACAAGACAAAGGTATCAAACCAAGCAAAATATGCTCATTCATGGCCTATATCGCACAAGCTTGGCAAAAAATTTGTTCCAAAAATTTTATTTTTACAAAAGACAAGTAAAGTAAAAAGAAATAAAGTCAAGTAAAGTCAAGTCATTCACATCCACACCCCCAAACCTAAATCCAACATTGTCCCCAATGTTGACAATGAGGACCCAGCAAGGAAGGTGCCCAAAAAATTTATGAACAAAAGGTCATGCATAAAGTTATATGCAAAATATCCAATGAAGCACAATAAAATTCCCAAAAGTAGATAAGAAACATGCATAAGCAACTAAAACTAAATCTGAAAAATTAAACTAAAATCCAACTAAAGGTAAAGTGATAAAATGCCCAAAAGTAAGTGCGAACTAAAACTGAAATAAGTCATGGAAAACGGATGAACAAATCTCAATGTGCATCATCATCATGCTCTGGATGTGTCTGCTCCTGGGGCTCTGAGCTGGGGCCTGCTCCACCACAACGCTCTGAAGCTGTGAATGTGCTCGCCTGTAGGGCTTTGATCAGCTCAGCTATCTGTGCCTGTTGTTCCTGCTGGCCTTGGATTATGGTGGTAGCCCATGGGGGCGTCTGCTGGTTGTACTTTGTCACCCAAGCCTCAAACCATGCCGGTCTCTGCTCTGAAGGTGCATCTGTGGCAGCTGGAACTGCTCCAGGATCCTCCTCATCATCACTGCCCTCATCTCTTCCTTGCTGCTGGTGCAACACCCTCTGTCTCTTCCTTGACCCCAACGGCTGGAGGCACTCCATATTCTGGGGAGCTGATAAGTCCCTGAAAGTTCGGGCGTTGCAAGGGTCGCCCATGGTGTAATCCTCATCTCCTTCCCGCACTGGAACTCATGCCTCAATGCATAAATCAGAAATTAAGCAAGGAAAAGGAATAACCGACTTTTCTATCTTTCCAGCTCTGGCGATTGCTAACTGGATCAGCCTCCCTACATCCACTTGCAGCTGAAATTTGATGCAGTACAATAACTGAGCAATCTCTAGCACGGTCTTCGTCTGCTGCTGTGTAGGCTTCAGAGAATGAGACAGGAATACCGCCCAAAATGCTAGAACTCTCTCCAATTCGGACTGGCGAAGGTCATGGTCTGCATCCCACAATTCTCTGTTATTCATTTCTCTCATGAGAGCCTTAGCTAGTGCAGGACGGTACAGCTTGAAGATGTTGTTCCTCGGGATCCCTTCTGGTAGATCTGGTTGTGCAGTGGTCTCATAATACTGATTAATCTCTTGGGAACAAATGAATACGTCCATGCCCCTAACCTTCACAGATTTCCCTTCTAGGTATTTGTAAGGTTCCCATTTGTTGATTGGCTTATTTCGTGGACAAACCACATATTGGGGTTCTTTGTAAGGGTAGCCTAGGTATTGGGTTTATTGTTCGAAGCCCTTTGAAGACCTCGTGTTGATAAGCACCGAAGGTATATTTCTTTATGCTTACTTGTCTTGAAGAGATAGTTGCACACACTCACAACTCATGCATATGTTTAATACTTGTATGTTGTGTGTCTTATTTTTGTGCATTAATGTTCATTAACATCTCTTCTTGCATGTTAGTTTGATTGCATCTTGCATATCCAATTGCATTGTCATGCTTAGACTTAGGATTGCATTTTTGCATTGGGCGCTCCCCAAAGCGCTCTACAGAAGCGCTGTACGAACAGCACCCATTAAGCGCTGTTCAGACTTGATCGATTTAATTCGGTCGCTGTACAGGCGCTGTACAAAGCGCTGTACAAAGCGCTCTACGTACAGCGCCGCTCTGTTTTCCCGTGAGAACAGAGTAGGGGCGCTGTACAAGCGATGTACAAGAGGCGCTCTACGTACAGCGCCCAAGGCAATTTTGAGGCAAACTTATCAAAACGACCACACTTTGTTTTGGCCCCCTATATATATGCCTCTTTGACTTTAGGTCAATCACAAGAGTTCATATTCAGATTCCATACTTAGGATATTTTTCAAAGAGAAGAAAAATTCCAAAGAACTCAATTTTAGTTTACTCAAACACTTTTCCATGATCATCAATCATCATCTAGCATCATCCTTGATCATCTAGATGACATCTTGCATGGATTCTTCATCATACTTTGCTTGGTAAGCTTTTCACTAATATCTTACATATTTTGTGTTTCTCTTAACAAGCAATCTCATTTAATTACTTGTATGTTATTTTATATACTTTGAATACAAGTTTGAGATTAGTATGATGTATGTTTGAGAAGTTGTATTGTGATAGCTAATTAGGTTTTGTGCTTAATCTTGATTAGCTAAACTATTTGATTTGACATGTCATTTAGTTTTGATATCTAGGATTGCTCTAATTGCATATTAATCATCTTAGATAAGCATATAGGGTTTCCCTTGCTCTATGTTGCATTTTGAATATTCATATATTCACTTAGGGTTGTTATTCTCTTCATAAAGAAAGTAAGTCTTGTGTGTAGCATCTGGGATTAGGTTGCTTAGATCGCAAGCAAATTGGACTAGGTTCACTCATACCGGGATTAGGTTGTAATCGTTTTACACATTTAGTGGATTCGAGGTTCGAGTGTGGCTTACTTACTAGCCCGTGGTTTTTCCCGTGAGGGTTTCCACGTAAAAATCAAGTGTTATTTAATTTCCGCATTTTATACTTGATTTATTGCTTTATCTATTTAGGGGTAATTTTGTAATTTGGACTAATACGAAAAATTGGGTAAAAAGCTTAAAATCTATTCACCCCCCCTCTAGATAGTTTTATACACACCATGCTATTATTTGTTTCAATTGGTATCAGAGCGGGTTCTTAGACATACATAGGTGATCCTTGCTTATTTTAATGTGTTTTGCATTTTGTGTGATTTTTGATCATTCATACATTTGCATTCATTTCATTCATTCATAAACACTATGAGTGGAAACGGTGGAAATGGTGGTGGCCACGAAGGTGCTTCTAGCACAAGGCCTCCACTTCTTACCGGTTTGAACTATTGCCAATGGAAAGGGAAGATGGAATCCTACATATGCCAAATTCATGACCGTGCATAAATGGCGGTGGAAGACGGATATGATCTACCCAAGATGACTCCCGGTGGTGGAGGAGAAGAAGTTTTGAAGCCTAAGGCACAATGGAATGCGCAAGAGTTTGAGGCTCCTAAGTGGAATAGGAAGGCTATGCATGCCATCATGTGTGCAATGGATGAGAATCAATACAAGCTTATTCAGAATACTCAGATTGCAAAAGTGGCATGGGACATCCTTCAAGTTGCACATGAGGGAACCGAGGTGGTGAAGGAGTCCAAGCTTCAAGTCCTCCAAACTCAATTTGAGCTACTTAGGATGGGAGAGGATGAATGCTTCAATGACTTTGAAATCAAATTGATGGACATTATAGATCAAAGCCATCAACTCGGAGACCCGTATTCGGATAGGAGAGTCAAGCAAAAAATTATGAGATCTCTCCCCGATAGGTTTGAATCAAAGGTGACGGCCATAGAAGAAAATAGTGGCTACATGGATATGAAGCCAAGTGAGGTGATTGGACGTCTCCTTGCATATGAGTCTAGGAAGGCTCCTAGCACCACTACTCCTCTTAAAAAGTCTAAAGGAATAACTTTGAAAGCATCTAAGGATGCAAAGGAGGCAAAGCATGACTCGGATGAAGACCTTGCCTTATTCGTGAAAAGGTTTAATAAGGTTATGGGGTTCAAGAAGAAGAAGGGATTTGGGTTAAGAGGACAAGACTTGAAGAAAAAAGGTTCCTTCAAAAAGTTTGAGCCTAGACAAAAGAGGACCAAAAGGAAAGGGGTCCGATGCTTTGAATGTGGTGGGATTGGTCATTTTGTCCCCGAATGTGCTAATCACAATGAAAAGAAGAATGACAAAGTGATGGCCGCCACTTGGAGTGGGAGTAGTGATGGCTCCAATGAGGAAGATGAGACTTCAAGTGAAGAAGAGCTCATGGCTAACTTCCTAGCTTTTGCCTCATCTCACAAGAGCAAAAGTGCTAGTGAGAGAGAGGAAATGAGTCAAGAGGAAATTGACTCTAGTGAAGAAGAAAGTGACTCCTCTTCTAATTCCATAAAGAAATTTGTGGAGCAAAAGGTGCTTGCTAAATACCATGCCGAGTTCAATGATTTAGCAATTAAAAGCACAAGAAAGATTGAGAGGTTGAGAGAAGAGAACCTTGAACTTTCGGCTCACAATGACCACTTAAGTGAACAAGTGGAAAGATTGAAGAGGAGAGAGGATAAGTTAATTGAGGAGTTAGACTTATCCAAGAGAAGTGAAGAAGGCTTGAAGAGGGAACTTGTAGAAGTTAAAGGGTCCTTGGCTAGGATAGGTTCTAGCACCAAGAAGCTTGATCATTTACTTGGTGTTGGAAAGAGTCCAAGTGACAAGAGAGGTCTCGGGTTTGAAGATGATATGGAGACTTCCACTTCCAAGAAGACCATTTTTGTTAAGAGTTTGGGGAGTAAAGAAGCTTCATTGGTGCAAGCTCCTAGGAAGAAATTAGAAGTATGACAATGCTCAAATGCACAAGTGAAGATGGGGCCAAGAATGCAACCTCAAGCTCAACCCCCTAGGGTCCCTCAAGCCAATATTCCTCAACAAATGGCTCACAAAGGAAATAGACCTATCATGCAACCTCAAGCTTGGAAGCAACCTAGACCGGTTCAACAACGAAGATGGATTGAACCCACTTATCCACAAAGACATGGACAAGCTCCCATACATGCACAAAGACGAGGTATGATTCCTTTTTTCATCCCTATTTGTCACTTTTGTGGTTGTGATGGTCATATTAGACCAAATTGCTTTCAATATATTAAAATGTGTAGAACACGAAGCATGATAGAAAAGAGAAAGAATAGAGCCAAGATGCATGTTCCTAGGAATAACAATATTGATTTGCATGATCCTAGGAATAGTAGATCACATGTACCAAAGACCACTAAGAAATCTAAAATTGTTGCTAAGTGGATTAGAAAGAATAAAAATGTTTGCCATGTTGCACAAATAGCCTTGAAGGCAAATTCTTATAATTTTTGGTATTTGGATAGTGGGTGCTCTAGGCACATGACGGGAAACAAGAGTTTCTTCGAGACTCTTGTTATGGAGGAAGGTGGAAATGTCACTTTTGGTGATGGATCCAAAAGAAATGTTGTAGGGAAAGGAACCATTTCCGTTCCCGGATTACCCTCCTTATCCAATGCTTTATTTGTTGATGGCTTGAAAGCCAATTTAATAAGCATTTCACATCTTAGTGATGAAGGATATTCCGTCTTGTTTTCCAAAGATTATTGCTCTATCCTAAAACCCGATGGACAAACCTTGTTGAAGGGCATGAGATCTAACGACAATTGTTACTGTCTTGAAGCTAGTATTGTATCTAATCATGTGTCCATGGATGAGCAAATTGAGTTGTGGCATGAAAGACTTGGCCACATGAACTTTAGGGATCTACGGACCCTTGGAAAGTTCAATTGTGTGCGTGGCCTCCCTAAGCTTGGGAAGAAAGCCAATGGTGTTTGTGGACCTTGCCAACAAGGAAAGCAAACTAAAAGCATGCACAAAAAGGGTAAGTATCTCACCACCAAGGAGCCTCTTGAGCTTCTCCATATGGACCTTATGGGTCCCATGCAAACCGAAAGTTTGGGTGGAAAGAGATACATTTTTGTTTGTGTTGATGATTTCTCTAGGTTCACATGGACATATTTTCTTAGAGAAAAATCTGAAACTTTTGATAAGTTTAAAATGCTTTGTAATAAAATACAAAATGAGATGAATTCTAATATTAAAAGCATAAAACGGATTAGAAGTGACCATGGGAGGGAATTTGAGAATGCCTCATTTGAAAGCTATTGTAATAGTTTAGGCATCTCCCATGAGTTCTCGGCTCCTAGGACACCTCAACAAAATGAAGTTGTTGAGAGGAAGAATAGGGTCCTTCAAGAGATGACCCGTGTGATGTTGCTTAGCAGCAATGTCCCTAGGAACCTATGGGCTGAAGCCGTCAATACGGCTTGCTATATAGGGAATCGTGTTTTCCTAAGGCCCGGTACTAGAAATACCTCATATGAGTTATGGAAAGGCAAGAGGCCAAATGTTAGCTACTTCCACACTTTTGGAAGCAAATGCTACATTTTGAATGACCGTGATCAACTTGGCAAATTCGATGCTAAGAATGATGAGGGTATTTTTATTGTCTATGCCTTGAATAGTAGAGCCTATAGAGTTTTCAATTTAAGAACTTTAAGTGTTATGGAATCATCCAATGTCGTATTTGATGATACTAGGCTCAAGTCAAATGATCATGAGGAGGAGGTTATTTTTAGTGATGTTTCTCCTTTGGAGAGGGTTGTGGTGACTCCCAATGTTGGGACATCTAATGAAAATGATGAAGTCACACAACCCACTACTAGAGTCCCTCTCTTGGACTCTAATGAACCCGCTCCATGGGTTAGAAGACTCCATAACAAAGAGGATGTTATTGGAGATGTAAATGAGGGTGTTAGGACTAGACATCAACTTGCTAATCTTATTAGCTACACATGCTACACCTCTCAAATTGAACCCAAAAAGGTTGAAGAAGCCTTAAATGATGAATTTTGGGTTCTTGCCATGCAAGAAGAGCTAAACCAATTCGAAAGAAATGAGGTTTGGACTCTAGTTCCTAGGCCTAAGACCACTAATGTCATAGGCACTAAATGGATATTTAGGAACAAATCCGATGAGGATGGCAACATAGTGCGGAACAAGGCTAGACTTGTAGCACAAGGGTACTCTCAAATTGAGGGTATCGACTTTGAGGAGACATTTGCTCCCGTTGCCCGTTTAGAGTCCATTAGGCTTCTCTTGTCCATTTCTTGTGTGCACAAGTTCAAATTGCACCAAATGGATGTCAAGAGTGCCTTCCTCAATGGCTTCTTGCAAGAGGAAGTGTTTGTTGAACAACCCAAGGGGTTTGTGGATGCACACCACCCCAACCATGTCTATCGCCTCAAGAAGGCACTATATGGGTTGAAACAAGCACCGAGGGCTTGGTATGAGTGCCTCACTCAATTTCTTGTTGACAATGACTACACAAGAGGTAGTGTTGACAAGACCTTGTTTATCAAGAGAAACAAAGATGAGTTATTTATAGCTCAAATCTATGTTGATGACATTGTATTTGGCTCTACCAACAACACCAAGGTCCAACAATTTGTTGATGTCATGTCTCATGAATTTGAGATGAGTCTTGTTGGTGAGCTTAGTTACTTCCTAGGTTTGCAAATTAGGCAATTAGATGATGGGATTTTCATAATCCAAGCCAAATATGCCAAAAACCTAGTGAAGAAGTTTGGTTTAGAGAATGCCAAACATTATGATACACCCATGAGTACCACTTTGAAGCTAAGCAAGGATGCTAGTGGTAAAAGTATGGAACAAACTCTATATCGGGGCATGATAGGTAGCTTGCTTTATTTGACCGCAAGTAGGCCCGATATTTCTTTTAGTGTGGATGTGTGTGCTAGGTACCAAGCGGATCCCAAGGAGTCCCATCTCTCTTCCGTAAAGAGAATCATTCGCTATGTGAATGGGACATCCAACTATGGGATTTGGTACTCTTTTGACACTAATGCTAGTCTTGTAGGCTTTAGTGATGCGGATTGGGCAGGAAATTGCGATGATAGGAAGAGCACATCGGACGGTTGCTTCTTTCTAGGCAACAACTTGGTGTCTTGGTTTTGCAAGAAGCAAAACTCGATTTCCTTGTCCACGGCCGAGGCCGAATACATAGCCACAGGGAGTGGTTGCACACAACTCCTATGGATGAAGCAAATGCTAGTAGACTACGGATTCAACCAAGGTACTCTCACTCTCTTTTGTGATAACATGAGTGCTATTAATATTTCCAAGAATCCGGTACAACATTCTAGAACTAAGCATATTGACATCCGCCATCACTTCATTAGAGAGCTTGTTGAAAATAAATGCATAGTACTTGAACATGTAGGTACTAATGATCAACTTGCAGACCTATTTACTAAACCCTTAGATGCTACTCGATTTAAAACTCTTAGTAGATCTATTGGGATATGTCTTGTGGAGTGATGTGTTTTATGATTGACCCCATATGGGGAACTCAAGCAAAGAGAGCTATTTTGCATCCTTGTCACTTGCAAAAAATTTGAAATAACTTATGCCTCTTCTTTTAATTGTTTGAGTAAGCTTGGTTGCACATATGTATATATGTTTTCAATTCAATAAGTGTGAACCTTGCTTGTTTACAATCCATGTCATATTTATGTTCAAACATGCATTTTTGGACTAAGAGATGTATGTAGGAAGTATGATTTGAATGACCTATGATTATCTCCATGACATGATGATTCTTTAATAACATGCTAATGTCAAATGAAAAAGCATGAAATTCATATCACATGCTCACTTGAAAAGCATGAATTGATGATTGCATATTCTTAAAATGCAAAACCTTGTGTGAAAGCTTATGAGACTCAAAATTATTAAAGGATCTTGTATCCGTTCAAAGGAATTTACATTCCAAATGTCTCTCTTTCTTTATTGGTTGAACATGGCTACTATCATACGGATATCTTATCCGGAAAAATCAAAAAGGGTGCAAAGTCGCTCATGCCATGTTTCGCTTATAAAGTTGGATATAGTTGTTCTTAAATTGAAATCAATATACTCTATATCCTTGCTTTACTAATGACATTGGTGAAATTGGTTTGAATTCTTATTAGAAACCTTTGTCATTTGCTTTGCCAAATACCATTGTATTTTGGACTTGAATGCTACATGTCTTGTATGCAAAGCATGTTTGATTCACACATTTTCTTTCAAATAAATCTCCTTGTTTCTCTTCAATTAATTGAGGTGCATAAAGTGACTTATATATATATGCAAATATCTTGCATGCTTCTTTCTCTCGTTGCTATGCGTGACCCGATTGGGGACTACTCCTTTGCCTATATCATGACAAAAAGGGGGAGTAGGATATGGTAAGGGGAGTTGCAAAATAGAGGCAATTGTGCATATTGGGGAGAACATTCGTTGAGGGGGAGTAACCCGTTGAGGGGGAGCATTGCATACACATACATTTCATAATGTTATGCCTAATCTTTTAAAATGCAAATGCTTGTTTTTGCTCTCACTTGATTCATCTCACCTTTTACTTGTATTGGAAATGTTAGAAATTTTCTTTTCAGGGCTTGATTATTCTACAAGAGATTGAAGACTTGAAGTTTATTTTCTTATCTCTTTGTATTGTAGAAAATCTATATTATCCCGTTGTTTTTAGTTTAATGTGAGGAATCAATGTGAGTGGTGGTTTTGTCACGAAATAGCCAAAGGGGGAGATTGTAAGGTTCCCATTTGTTGGTTGGCTTATTTCATGGACAAACCACATATTGGGGTTCTTTGTAAGGGTAGCCTAGGTATTGGGTTTATTATTTGAAGCCCTTTGAAGACCTCGTGTTGATAAGCACCGAAGGTATATTTCTTTGTGCTTACTTGTCTTGAAGAGATAGTTGCACACACTCACAACTCATGCATATGTTTAATACTTGTATGTTGTGTGTCTTATTTTTGTGCATTAATGTTCATTAACATCTCTTCTTGCATGTTAGTTTGATTGCATCTTGCATATCCAATTGCATTGTCATGCTTAGACTTAGGATTGCATTTTTGCATTGGGCGCTCCCAAAAGCGCTCTACAGAAGCGTTGTACGAACAGCGCCCATTGAGCGCTGTTCAGACCTGATCGATTTAATTCGGTCGCTGTTGGGTCGCTGTACAGGCGCTGTACAAAGCGCTCTACGTACAGCGCCGCTCTGTTTTCCCGTGAGAACAGAGTAGGGGCGCTGTACAAGAGGCGCTCTACGTACAACGCCCAAGGCAATTTTGAGGCAAACTTATCAAAATGACCACACTTTGTTTTGGCCCCCTATATATATGCCTCTTTGACTTTAGGTCAATCACAAGAGTTCATATTCAGATTCCATACTTAGGATATTTTTCAAAGAGAAGAAAAATTCCAAAGAACTCAATTTTAGTTTACTCAAACACTTTTCCATGATCATCAATCATCATCTAGCATCATCCTTGATCATCTAGATGACATCTTGCATGGATTCTTCATCATACTTTGCTTGGTAAGCTTTTCACTAATATCTTACATATTTTGTGTTTCTCTTAACAAGCAATCTCATTTAATTACTTGTATGTTATTTTATATACTTTGAATACAAGTTTGAGATTAGTATGATGTATGTTTGAGAAGTTGTATTGTGATAGCTAATTAGGTTTTGTGCTTAATCTTAATTAGCTAAACTATTTGATTTGACATGTCATTTAGTTTTGATATCTAGGATTGCTCTAATTGCATATTAATCATCTTAGATAAGCATATAGGGTTTCCCTTGCTCTATGTTGCATTTTGAATATTCATATATTCACTTAGGGTTGTTATTCTCTTCATAGAGAAAGTAAGTCTTGTATGTAGCATCCGGGATTAGGTTGCTTAGATCGCAAGCAAATTGGACTAGGTTCACTCATACCGGGATTAGGTAGGTGTGTGATTACTTCCGGGATTAGGTTGTAATCGTTTTACATATTTAGTGGATTCGAGGTTCTAGTGTGGCTTACTTACTAGCCCGTGGTTTTTCCTGTGAGGGTTTCCACGTAAAAATCAAGTATTATTTAATTTCCGCATTTTATACTTGATTTATTGCTTTATCTATTTAGGGGTAATTTCGTAATTTGGACTAAGACGAAAAATTGGGTAAAAAGCTTAAAATCTATTCAACGCCCCCCCCCCCCCCCCCCCCCCCCCCCCCCCCCCCCCCCTCTAGATAGTTTTATACACACCGTGCTATTATTTGTTTCAGTATTCGTTATGGATTATGGACGCATAAAATTGCCGAACAATGCTCGTGTTAGCCCTGATGCGGGGTTTGGTGACAAAACGGTACCACCCCATTCCATCAACCTGCCATCTAATGTCCAATGCACTCACATCATCCAAATCAATGCCCCTGTCATGATGGATGGTTCTAGAATTAAGGTTGTCCAGACGAATGGCATAGAGTGCGTTGCGAAGGCTATGCTCATCAATCCATCGGTTACGGGAGCCAGAAGCCTTGCCCTTTCCCTTGCCCTTTTTCGGTGCCATTCGGAAAGCGAAAATTCTGCACATCACAAACAAAAACCAAAGCACATAGTACCCAGCCACAACATGCCACATTTTTTTATGATAACATCAACATAGGCACAATACAATATCAACATGACAACTGATCAATTATTTGTCATCAAAAATCAAATTTATGCCCACATTTAGTTACAACAATAATCTTTAACAAAGCAAGCATGTTAAACCCACAAGAATATGGCAATATAAGGTATTTTCAACACATCAAGCAACAATGTCATCTCTATCAATTTATTTACACTCACAAAATAGAGAATATCCATCCAAATTCGCACTAAAACAAAAATTGACAAATTATGGCACATGCAAACATCAATCAACATCCTAGGAGCATTTTATTTCTACCACAAACAAAACCCAAGCATGCATTACAATCAATTCGGCATCTAATCACAAAATCCCTAAATGTTTTGAACTAAACCTAACCCTAGCACTATTATGCGAAATTTCGGTCAATAGAGAGACAGGAGAAGTTAAATTCATGCAAAAACAAGTTAGAGGGGAGAATAACATACCTTGAAGCCTTGAGAGGGAAGAGAAGGAGAAGAATGCACCTTGGAAAAGTTTTTGGAGAGTTTTGAGTGAGAAAATTGTGTGGGGCTCGTGAAAGAGACAACCCTCTTAAGACCTGATATCGCGCATTCTGCGGTCTAATTTGGCAGCCAGACCGCCGAATGTGACCGCCGAATTCCAATTTTTGCCCAAAACACTGCCATTTCAATAAGTGCTTCAATTCGGTGGTCGATGAATTATGCGGTCAAGCCGCCGATTCAAAACCGCCGTTTTGTGGTTTGGAGACCTGATTCAATCGGTGGTCGATTTATGGCCGCCGTTTGTTGGCAGAACTTCTATTTTTGATCGGCGGTTTAATTCGGCGGCCAGACCGCCGATTTCTGAAAATTTGGCAATCTTCATTCTGCATCCTTGCATATCAACTGCATACTTACATAAAACTCATCAAGCCAAAAGAAACCCCCCAAACCTATCTTGGACAAGGTTTCCAACTCATTGGTTCAATAAGTTTTCATAAACCAATATCCAAAACAAATTAGGGGATGATTTCACAAAATCCTTAAATTTAACAATTGACAAAACAAAATGTACAAAATGAAATCTATCTAAGTGGAATGCTTTTTTGCTAAACTCATCTAGAGGTTTTGTTCAATGGATCACCCTCATCCTTTCGAACCCAAATTTGTTTCACTACCCTCACCTTCCTCCAAGTCAAGTTTGTAAGGATTCCCGTTTTGTTGATTGGCTTATTTCGTGGTCAAACCACATGTTGGGGTTTTGAATGTAAGGGTAGTCTAAGTGTTTAGTGTTGAAGATCAAAGGCCCTTCCATGACCTCAAGATACAAGCACGCCAAAGGTATAATCTCTTGTGCTTGTTTTTCTTTGAAGAGATTTAGTAGCACACACTCACTTAGCATTCTTGCTATGATTGCATACTTGCTTATTTTTATGTGCATCTCTTCACATGTCACTTTACACACTAGCACTTTGGTTGATATATCTTGTTGTGTGTATATGTGCCTTATAATTCGTTTCCCGACATTGTTCGGAAACGTCCGCGCTTGCACTAATTAGTGCTTGGTTTCACGCGAAGACCGCCTATGGAGAATGCCCTTGGCTTCTCCTTGGTTTTCACCATTGTTGGTGATCGGCGGTTATGATCGGCGGCCTGGCCGCCGAATGAAACCGCCGTTTCAGTCCAGATTGGTCTGAAGCAATTATGCGGTCAAGATCGGCGGTCACGACCGCCGTTCGAAACCGCCGTTCATACCTGATCGATTTTAATCTCTCGGGTTTGATTCGGCGGTTGGATCGGCGGTCACGAAACCGCCGAATGAAACCGCCGTTAATGCTCTGTTCTTCACGAGCTCAATTCGGCGGTCGTCATCGGCGGCCTGGCCGCCGATTGAAACCGCCGAACGGTGCGTTTCAGGGGCAAAAGTGTCTTTTCACATGCCCAATTCTTGATGTCTATAAATATCTTGTTTTCTCAATCTCTGAATAAGTTTCTTGAGCAATTAGAACCCTAAACTTTCAAGAGAGATTTTTGAGAAAAAATCAAATCAAGAACCTATCTTTAAACACTCAAATCAAACCTCTTTTGCATCAAATTTCATATTTGATCTTCTATGCCTTCATAGAATTGATCCATGCATGGTTTTGAATCATCACATCTTATTTGGTATGTTCTTCACTAATTTCATATTACTTTAGTGTTTTTCATATTAATACATCTCTTTAATTACTTGTATGCTTTTGATTATTTGCTAGATACAAGTTAGAGATTATTTGTGATGAAAATGATTGAGTGTTGATTGTGATAGCTAATTAGGTTTTTAATTAATCTTGATTAGCTAAGCTATTTGACATGTCATTTAGCAATTGATATCTAGGGTTGATTAAATTGATTATATCATCATCCTAGATAAGCATCTAAGGTTACCTAGCCTTGTTTGTTATTTGAATATTCATATATATATTCACATAGGTTGTTTCTCTTCATAGAGAAGTAAGTCTTGAGGCTAAGAGTGCTTAGGCCTCAAGCAAATTGGAATAGGGTTGCTAATAAAGGCCCGCTGGGTAGAAGTGAGGGGTTACAGACCGGAATGTTAGACGAGGTCTACATAGGTTGTAAACTTCATTTCAATTAGTGATTTCGAGTTCCGAGTGTGGCGCACTATACAGCCCGTGGTTTTTCCCAGTGGTTGGGTTTCCACGTATACATCAAGTGTTATTTAAATTCCGCACTATATTACACTTGTATGTATTTTTGACTAGTAGGGGCATTTTCGTAAAATTGACTTGCATGCGAAAATTGGGTAATAATAGTTAAAATCTATTCACCCCCCCCCCCCCCCCCCCCCTCTAGCTTTATATTGATAAACACACCTCGAGTATATTGAGAACTTTCAATTGGTATCAGAGCGGGTTCCTAGATATACTTAGGTGATCCTAGCTCATTTTAGGTGTGTTGTGCATTTGTGTGATTTTTGCTCATTCATACATTTTGCATACATTTCATTCATTCATTTGATACAATGAGTGGATTCGGTGGCAACCATGAGGGTGCTTCAAGCACACGGCCACCCCTCCTCACCGGCATAAATTACTCCCAGTGGAAAGGGAAGATGGAGGCATATGTGTGTCAAATCCATGATAGGGCATGGATGGCCATTGAAGATGGATATTCGCCTCCTATGATGACTCCCACGGGTGGAGGAGAAGAAGTGCTCAAGCCTAAGGCACAGTGGACACAACCTGAGTTTGAGTTGTCCAAGTGGAATCAAAAGGCGTGGCACGCCCTCATATGTGCAGTGGATGAAAATCAGTACAAACTGATTCAGAACACTAAGATAGCCAAGGAAGCATGGGACATCTTAGAGGTTGCACACGAGGGAACCGAAGTAGTGAAGGACTCCAAACTTCAAGTCCTCCAAACTCAATTTGAGACACTTAGGATGGAGAAGAATGAGTGCTTCAACGACTTCGAGATTAGGTTGATGGACATTGTCAACCAAAGTCATCAACTTGGTGACCCTTACTCGGATAGAAGGATCAAGCAAAAGATAATGAGATCGCTTCCCAAGAGGTTTGAGTCTAAGGTGACGGCTTTAGAAGAAAACAGTGATTTTAAGGACATGAAGCCGAGCGAGGTTATAGGTAGACTTCTCGCCTACGAGTCTAGGAAGGGTCCTAGCTCCACTCCTTCAAAGAAGCAAAAAGGGATTGCTTTGAGAGCTTCCAAGGTCGAGAAGGAGGACAAGGATGACTCGGATGAAGACATGGCACTTTTAATGAGAAAATTCAAGAAGTTTGTAAAATTCGAGAAAAAGGGTCATGCATCCAAAGGGCAAGAATTGAAGAAAAGGGTTCCTTTCAAGAAGGTTGAGCATAGGCAAGAGAATAGTGAAAGGAAAGGGATCCAATGCTATGAGTGTGGTGGCATAGGTCATATCTCACTAGATTGTGGGAATTTGAAGAACAAGAGAGAAAAAATGATGGCCGCCATTTGGAGTGAAAGTGATGACTCCGAAGAGGGAGATAAGTCATCAAGGGATGATGAGCTTATCAATAACTTCAAGGCATTGGGTGCCACTTGTGAAGAAAATGAAGTTGTTGGTAAGAATTCTGTTGCTAGTAATCCCATAGAAGAGAAAGTCGAAGAAGTAGCTCTAGAGGAGATAGTTGTTGCTTCACATTGGGATATGGCACTTATTGACTCAAGAGATCAAGGTGAAGGTCTTGATGAGGATATTGGATCCATAAGAGAGGAGGAGAGCCTAGAAGATGACACTAGTGGAGATGACTCATTTTCTAACTCTACAAATGGAAATGTAGAGAATATGGATATGCATAACTTTATAGTCAATGTTGAAAGCTCCATGAAGAAGAAAGATAGATTTCTAAGGATTTTAGAGGAAGAAAATCTAGAGCTTACAACATACAATGACCTCCTAAAGAAGCAAGTGGAGAAAATGGATCTTAAGGACAACTTTGAAAGTTTTGAAAGCTCTAAGTTAAAGAATGAAAAAGAGATTCAAAGGTTAAAGGAAGAACTACTTAGGCTTTCAACACAAGTTGATCACTTGAATGATGAAGTGATAAGATCCATGGTGGAAGAAGACAAGCTAAAAGATGAGCTAGCTTTGTCTAAGAGGAATGAAGAGGGTTTGAAGAGAGAGCTTGTTGAAGCCAAAGAGTCATTGACTAGAATGACCACAAGCACCAAGAAACTTGACAACATACTTGGTGTAGGAAAAAGCCCTTGTGACAAAAGAGGTCTTGGATTCGAAGTGAGCAAGGATTGCTCTATTCCTAAGAAGACCGTCTTTGTGAAGAGTTTGGGTAAGATAGAAGCGTCACCGGTGTAAACTCCTAGGAAGAAGTTAGAACTAGGACAATGTTCGACAAATGCACAAGTGAAGGTGGTGAAAGCAAGACAACCCCAAGCTCAACGGATTAGAGCCTCTCGAGTCAACTCTCCTCAACAAATGACTCACTATGAAAATAGGCAAAACATGCTACCTAATCCAAGGAGGCAACCCATTCCGGTTCAACCAAATAGAAGACATGAACCGACTCAACACCAAAGGAGACATCAAATGCATGATGAGTCTCCAATGACTTCACAAGAACATGGTATGAATTCTTACTTTGTACCAACTTGTCATTATTGTGGTGTTTATGGGCATATTAGGCCTAAGTGCTTTAAGTACATTAACCATTGTAGGATTGATAGCATGATAAAGAAAAAGAGGCTAAGAAGAGCCCATTTGCATGAGCCTAGGAAATCTTTTGTCAATAATCCTAGGTTAGTGAATGACATGCAACCATTGTCCACTAGGAAGAAAAATGTTATATCTATGTGGATAAGGAAAAATGAACCCGCTTGCTATGAGACTAATAAGTCTCAAATAGGTTCAACTAAGTCCAATGGACTTGGTAGGTCCATAGGACCTCATGCCCTTCATTAATGAAGGATGATACTAACCCCATATGGGGAACTCAAGCAAAGAGAGCTATTTTTGCATTCTTGTCACTTGCAAAAAATTTGAAAAATCTTATGCTTCTTGGTTGATTGCTTGAGTAAGCTTGGTTGCACATATGTATATATGTTTTCAATTCAATAAGTGTGAACCTTGCTTGTATACAATCCATGTCATATTTATGTTCAAACATGCATTTTGGACTAGGAGATGTATGTAGGAAGTATGATTTGAATGACCTATGATTATCTCCATGACATGATGATTCTTTAATAACATGCTAATGTCTTATGAAAAGCATGAAATTCATGTACATGCTCAAATGAAAAAGCATGAATTAATAATTGCGTTCTTAAATGCAAAAACTTGTGTGAAAAAGCTTATGAGACTCAAATGAAAAAGGATCTTGTATCCATTCAAGGATTTTACAATCCAAATGTCTCTCTTTCTTTATTGGTTGAACATGTCTACTATCATACGGGTTTCATTCCCGGAAAAATCAAATAGGGTGCAAAGTTGCTCATGACATGTTTAGCTTATAAAGTTGGATATAGTTGTTCTTAAATTGAAATCAATGAAATTTCTATATCCTTGCTTCTCTCATGACAATGGTGAAATTGGTTTGAATTCCTATTAGAAACCTTTGTCATTTGCTTTGCCAAATACCATGGTATTTTGGACTTGAATGCAATATGTCTTGTATGCAAAGCATTTTGTTTCACACATTTTATCTAATAAATCTCCTCGTTTCTCTCCGATTAATTGAGATTGCATAAAGTGACTTATATTGATTATGCATATACTAGAATGCTACTATCTCTCTTTGCCTTGAGTGACCCGGTTGGGGACTACTCCTTTGTCTATATCATGACAAAAAGGGGGAGTAGAATGTGGTAAGGGGAGGTGCAAATTGTTGTAGCAATTGGTGCACATTGGGGAGAATATACATTGAGGGGGAGTAACCCTTTGAGGGGGAGCATTGCATTCATCATACATTGCATGATGTTGTGTTTAATTTCTTAGAAATGCAAATGCTTGTTTATGTCCTCACTTGATTCATCTCACTTTTACTTGTTTTGGAAAGTTTAGAAACCTTGTTTCAGGGAATGATTGTTCTATAAGAGATTGAAGACTTCAAGTTTTATTTTTATATATCTCTTTGTATTGTAGAAAATCTTCATTGACCCATAGGTTTATTTTTGTTGTGAGGAATCAATGTGAGTGGTGGTTTTGTCACGAAATAGCCAAAGGGGAGATTGTAAGGATTCTCGTTTTGTTGATTGGCTTATTTCGTGGTCAAACCACATGTTGGGGTTTTGAATGTAAGGGTAGTCTAAGTGTTTAGTGTTGAAGATCAAAGGCCCTTCCATGACCTCAAGATACAAGCACGCCAAAGGTATAATCTCTTGTGCTTGTTTTTCTTTGAAGAGATTTAGTAGCACACACTCACTTAGCATTCTTGCTATGATTGCATACTTGCTTATTTTTATGTGCATCTCTTCACATGTCACTTTACACACTAGCACTTTGGTTGATATATCTTGTTGTGTGTATATGTGCCTTATAATTCGTTTCCCGACATTGTTCGGAAACGTCCGCGCTTGCACTAATTAGTGCTTGGTTTCGCGCGAAGACCGCCTATGGAGAATGCCCTTGGCTTCTCCTTGGTTTTCACCATTGTTGGTGATCGGCGGTTATGATCGGCGGCCTGGCCGCCGAATGAAACCGCCGTTTCAGTCCAGATTGGTCTGAAGCAATTATGCGGTCAAGATCGGCGGTCACGACCGCCGTTCGAAACCGCCGTTCATACCTGATCGATTTTAATCTCTCGGGTTTGATTCGGCGGTTGGATCGTCGGTCACGAAACCGCCGAATGAAACCACCGTTAATGCTCTGTTCTTCACGAGCTCAATTCGGCGGTCGTCATCGGCGGCCTGGCCGCCGATTGAAACCGCCGAACGGTGCGTTTCAGGGGCAAAAGTGTCTTTTCACATGCCCAATTCTTGATGTCTATAAATATCTTGTTTTCTCAATCTCTGAATAAGTTTCTTGAGCAATTAGAACCCTAAACTTTCAAGAGAGATTTTTGAGAAAAAATCAAATCAAGAACCTATCTTTAAACACTCAAATCAAACCTCTTTTGCATCAAATTTCATATTTGATCTTCTATGCCTTCATAGAATTGATCCATGCATGGTTTTGAATCATCACATCTTATTTGGTATGTTCTTCACTAATTTCATATTACTTTAGTGTTTTTCATATTAATACATCTCTTTAATTACTTGTATGCTTTTGATTATTTGCTAGATACAAGTTAGAGATTATTTGTGATGAAAATGATTGAGTGTTGATTGTGATAGCTAATTAGGTTTTTAATTAATCTTGATTAGCTAAGCTATTTGACATGTCATTTAGCAATTGATATCTAGGGTTGATTAAATTGATTATATCATCATCCTAGATAAGCATCTAAGGTTACCTAGCCTTGTTTGTTATTTGAATATTCATATATATATTCACATAGGTTGTTTCTCTTCATAGAGAAGTAAGTCTTGAGGCTAAGAGTGCTTAGGCCTCAAGCAAATTGGAATAGGGTTGCTAATAAAGGCCCGCTGGGTAGAAGTGAGGGGTTACAGACCGGAATGTTAGACGAGGTCTACATAGGTTGTAAACTTCATTTCAATTAGTGATTTCGAGTTCCGAGTGTGGCGCACTATACAGCCCGTGGTTTTTCCCAGTGGTTGGGTTTCCACGTATACATCAAGTGTTATTTAAATTCCGCACTATATTACACTTGTATGTATTTTTGACTAGTAGGGGCATTTTCATAAAATTGACTTGCATGCGAAAATTGGGTAATAATAGTTAAAATCTATTCACCCCCCCCCCCCCCCCCCCCCCCCCCCCCCTCTAGCTTTATATCTTTAAACACTCACATCTTATTGATAAAAATACCTCGAGTATATTGAGAACTTTCAAAGTTATTATGCCTTGTGTAACTCTTGAAGTATTCATCACATTGGGACCTTTTGTGTCCACTTCTAGAGCAAAAATAGCAAGTTGGTGAAGGGATAGAAAATTTACCTCTAAGGTGAGTGTTTCTTGATACAAGGGATTGCCTATTGCTTCCTTCCCGGCTCTCCCTCTTCCTTGTTGGCGCATACCTTGAAGGCATTTTCGATTGTGGTTGATTCTTCCCTTTAGGTACATTTTTCTTTGTTGATGTTACAAGAGGGTTCCCACACCTATGGGTGTTGTTTATCAAGGTTGGTTTGTTGGTTAAGGCTTTGATTGCTTGTTCGGATTTGTCAAGCTTCACAAGGTAATCACATTCTTTAACCTTCATAATTTTCAAGGCATTGTCTTTTCCTTCCAACTCATCCTTCATGACCCGCATTTTCCTCTCAAAATCTTCCCTCATTGCTTCCTTTTCTTGCACAGTTTCAATCACCTTTTTCTGAAGCAAAATCTTCTCTTCTTTAAGCAAATCCCTCTCTAACATCAACTCCATCTTTTGACTCCTCAATTCATCAACTTCCTTAGGGGCTTCTTTAACATGGACCTCCTCTTCTTCATCCAAGATTGCAAGGAGCTCGTCCAAATAATAGTTTGGGGAATTCGAAAGCTTCCCCGTTTCAATCACATCTACAATGAAACAATCAACCGCACCAAGAAGTTCTGAAAAGTTGAAAATGTTGATGTTGATGACTTCCCCAAGCACCTTCATGGACAATCTTCCATTTTTCACATCAATGACCGCTTCGGTAGTAGCCATAAAAGGTCTCCCAAGCAAAATTGGCAGCTCATTGTCTCCCTTATTCTCACCATCCATTTCTAACACAACAAAATCTGCTGAGACACTCAATTTTCCAACCTTAATTAGCACATCTTCCACAATTCCTTTTGGATGCCTAACCGATTGGTCCGCCAAGACTAATGACACGGAACTTGGTTTGAGGTTTTGGAGCTCAAGGTGTTTGTACACTGCATAAGGCATAACATTAATACCGGCTCCAAGATCAAACATTGCCTTTTGGTCATTCCTTCCACCTATTGATACATTGATAACAAAATTCCCAGGGTCTTTGAGTTTAGGAGGTAAGGTCATGTGAAAGGTATTTGGAGTGGAAAGTACAGTGATGGATTTAGCTTGTTCAGGTTGGCTAGGGAATTTCCCCGTCTCTTGTTTATTCAAGGCCTCGGCAATTTGACCAAGTTGGTTTTCCAAGTTCTTCATTGATGCGCCCATATTGGTAACTACGGCTTCGAGAGAACTCAACCGTTGCCCATCCGGTAAAATAGGCTCTACTTGTTGTTGCCTTGCTTGGTTATTGTAGAAATTTCCCGGTTGGTTCCATTGATTGGCTTGGCCACTCCCCGACCCTTGACCTTGGTAAAACCCTTGATTCTTGTTGAACCCTTGATTCACCTCTTGGCTAAGCATGTCCGAATTCAATGCATTGTTGTTTGAATAAGAAAGGTTCGGATAGCGCCATTTTGGATTATAGGTTTGAGAGAACACACCACCTCTATCTTTTTGTTGATATCCCATTGCTTGGACTTCCTCTTGGAATCCATCACAACCTTCTCCATCTCTTCCTTGAATATGGCTTGCATTCCCTTGGTTGGTTATGTATGATTGCATAGACAACATCGTGGCTTGCATAGATTGCATTTGCTTGGCCAACTTTGAAACTTCAATTGCCGTCTCGGTTCCTCCTCCTATATCATGCCTACCATTTGCTCTTGTGCTAAAATTGCATTGTTGGGACATAAGAGCAAGCCTCTCACACACATCCATCACAAAAGCCGCCGTCTTGTCCGCAGTTAAGCCTCCACAAGCATTAGTGATCAAAAGTTGTGTATGAGGAGAGAGTCCTTCTTGGAATGAGGATACCTTGTATTCATCGGGGAGCATGTGGGGAGGAAGTTGTGCTAGCAAGGATTGGAATCTCTCCCATGTCTCATGAAATGAATCACCCACCTCTTCTTGAAATCCCGTAATTTGCATCCGCAATTCTCTCTTCTTGTTTGATGGAAAGAATCGGTTGAAGAATGCTTCACACACCGTATCCCATGATACAAGAGATCCGGGCTTTTAGGTATTGAGCCATTTTTTTGCATTGTCCTTCAAACAAGTTGAGAAGCACCTCATTAGTAGTTGTTCCTTTGAGAGTGTACCCATCCTTGATGTAAAGGGGAAAATCTCCACCACCCCACTAAGATCTTTCATAAATTGTAAGCAATCTTCATGTGTCTTGCCAAGGAAGGATGGTAGTTGGCTAATGTGCATGGTCTTGAGCTCATATGACTTCGTGAGCTCATCAAGAACAATGGTCGGTGGTTCATTTCCGATGATAGGTCTTGAATATTGCCCCATGGTGATTTGTCTCGGAGGGATGTCCATTTGTGGGTATTGTACATTTTGTGGGATATTCATTGGTGGGGGTGGATCATTGGGTGGGTTTTGGTTTTCTCTTCCGTCTTCCATATTCACCCGTGCCCTTTCTGTGGCTCTTGCTAGTCTTCCAACTTGATTAATACGATCGTTGAAGGGAAACAGAATACCTCCTCTAGAACGACACATGTGCATACACTAGCAACCTGAAACACCAAAAACAAAAACTACCGAGAAGTAAAAAGATAAAAATAACACAATTAAACTACTAAACTATGTCCTAAACTAGAATAGCCAAATATAACGTTGCCGATCCCCGGCAGTGGCGCCAAATTTGATCCGACTTTTACAAGTACCAAAATTCCATACTTGGAATACACAAATCGAATGAGATGTATAATGGCAAGCGGGATCATTCCTCAGGGAAAGGGAGGATATTTGGCTGTAACTAAAATATGTACACTAATCTAAACTACGTGCGGAAAAGTAAGATTCATTTTTGGTTTTGGAATTTGTTTTAACAATTAAACTAAATTAAATTAATTAATCTAAAACAAGTAATGTAAAGGAAAGGTGTGATATATGATGATGGATATTGGGGAATTGAGTTGACAACTAAAAGATTTCCTAATGTAATGAACTAGTCCAATTAAGCACTTTAATCCAACTCAAGGTTTGTTCTTAACTTGATTTAACTCAATACTATGCAAATCTCAAGTAAGCCCTACTATGAGTCTTAGCAAGAATATATGTTCAAGCTCCTACTCAAGTGAACCCCACTACAAGTATTTACCCAAACAAGATTCTCAAGAACAAATTTAAGGTCTTGTACAATATAAAGCATTCAAATCACATATATTGAATTTCATGGATGCTAAAGGTTGGAGAGTGAGTTGAAAGCCATTCTAACTCTAAACCACAACCTTCATATGTAAACCACTTTACAACCAAGCTAAATTGAGCCCCAATATTAACTTAGTAAGGTAAAATGGCAACTTCAATGCAATGAAAATAGAATATACCAAGAGAGGATTCTATAAATACATGACTAATTCAAATACATAGGATCATCACATAAGTTATCTCATCAATTCCCCAATATAAGGGTTTAGTTACACATAGTGGAAATATAAATAAAGAGAGCAAAGTAGTAGAGAAAACCCATGATGGCCCTCACAAGTCTTCTTGTTCCTTGATGTGCTTGAGATTCCCTTGACCTTGGTGAATCTCCTCTTCTCTCTTCAATAAATTTCCAATATGAGATGGAAGAATTGTGGGGGATGAATTAATGGTGAGATGTTGGGTAATGGAAGGTTAGAGAGAGGTTAGAGAGGTTAGGGTTTCATGAAAAATGGTGGAGAGTTGTGAGAGAAGGAGAAAAAGGGATATTTATATGTGGCCCATGAGTTAGTGTTGAAATCCCGGTGCTGCTGACGTGGCGCGTGATCGGCGGCCAGGCCGTCGAATGTAAACCGCCGAATTGAAAATGGACTTACTGGAATTGATCGGCGGTTGGAACGGCGGTTGAACTGTGGCCGCCGAATGCACCTGACACTTCTAAAATGAAACGGCGGTTTAAAACGGTGGCCAGACCGCCGAATTGTTCTTTTCTTGCCAAATGACCGTTTTGCCCCCAAATGCTCTCCTTTCGCCGCTTTTAGCCCAAAATCACTAGATTTCTTCATTCTTCAACCCATAATACAAAACGTACCTGTACAATCAACATCGAACCATAAATTTCATGAATTTACTCGAAAGTCAATCAAAAGTATCGAAAATATGGGGGAATTTCTATATATATAATGGCTCGATCATTTATCTAGAACCGTCAATAGATAAAAGTATTTTCATTATAAGGACAATCGGAGAGTCTATCTTAATCCTTAGATAAATGATGGACTTATGGTTGAAAGTGGTATCATTTGAGTTATCAATGAGTACGATTATATAGCATAGTCTATCCTCGATAGTTTGGTGATATTCATTTGTTAATCGATAGAGGACTTCATTTATAGATATGGACATCGTGGCTCCATTTATACAATGAGAGTATATTATCAGGATGTTTTGAGGTAATTGGATATAAAATCTCAACGTTGAGTTTTCGATAGTGACTATTAAAAGCATGGCTTCTAGACAAGTCAAAATATCCAAAGTTCAAAATGTGGTCATATGAGTAAATATGGTAACTTGGAGAGCTATAGGCGGTCTATGAGCTCTTGGCGATTATTGATATTATTCATGAGGATTCACTATCTCCAATAAGATTGTCTAGGGTATAAATAAGAATCATTTACTTATTCTATCTTTATTTAAGAGTGCAATTTTAGTTCTTTAGTGGAATGAACTAAAATTAATAGATCGAACCTAAGTGAATCATTTGTTGATTGTGATTGGGTTATGTCTATTGGAGCTTAAATTTAGATAGCCCGCCAAGATCCCCAATCCACACAAACTTGCATGGATCACTTGATATATTCTACCGGACTAATTTATGGGTCCATCTAGAATTGTATTAAGGCATGTGAACTTGTTTCTTTTAGTAAGAATGGGCCTAGTTCACATGTGGGCTTTTTAATTAAGGTCCAATAAATTCAATAAAATGAAAAATAATATTTGGCCCTATCTTTGTGTATGGGCGGCAACGCTTGAAAAATAGCTTAATATATTATTTTATTTTATTATTTGATTAAATGGAAATTTATTTATTTATTAGTTAATTATTTAATTAAGAATCAAAATCTTTTTCTGACTAGGAAATATGTTTCTTAGTAGTATACTATTGTGATAGTATAAATAAAATAAAAGACTTTATTTGGTAAGTAGATAAATAAGGGATTTATTTATCTAGTCAAATAAGGAAGTCTTTTATATAGTTACAAATACACTAAAGAGTTGGATTAGGGTTTGGAATTCTAAAGAAATCTACCTAAAGTTAGGATTTAGGTCAAAAGGCATAAATCCTATTTGGTAGAGGAATTGGGCCACCCTAATGAATTTTTTTTTTTTTTAGGCAAGAATTCGGGCAGCAATGTATAAGATATATATATATATATATATATATATATATATATATATGCAAGTTAAGTCATGCAGATAGATATAGATTATTTAATGCAAGTTTAATTATATATATATTATTATATGGCATGAAGAATTCGTGCAGCAGAGATATAAAGAATATATATATATGACAAGTGGATTCGCATATAACTATATACGGATTTTCTATTATCAGTTCGAACTGACAATAAATATATCAGGATAAAGAACGTAGACCACTGGATTTACATACTTTGACTCAAAGTGTATGCACTTGTCAAAACTTCTCCATAATCTGTGGTCCACATTCTTCGTCCTGATATATTTATTGTCAGTTTGAACTGATAATAGAAAGACTATAACTATATATATATTATATTTCGGGCACTATATATAATATAGTTGTAAGAGGAATTCGGTCACTCTCCATTATTAGAGGAAGGATAGAATTCGGCGAACCCTAATTCTTCTTGAGAGAGTTATTTTTCTATAGCTTGAAAAATAGAATCCAACTCCTAGACATTAGTGTGAGAATTCGGCCAAGAGAGAAAAAAGAGAAGAGATCGTTTTATTTCGATAGTGCACTAGTAGCTTATACATCAATAGGTTTTGTGCACAACTTCGAATAAGGTTCACGCGAGTTTCGATCATTAGATTGAGAATTCAAAAGTGACCGGAATATTCTTTGTTATCTTTTGGAGGTTTTGTGACTAACGAAAAAGAAAAAGCTTTTGTTATTCATCCTCAGGTACACAATTCAAAGAGAAGGGAGACCACGCTCCTAGGTGATTCACGTTCGTGATTGGATTGGAAGATCTTACAGATTACTATCGACGCAACATCAATCGGATCACGCGACAAAGGTACGATATCTTTTATTATATGTTAATTAATTAAAGGGTTAAGGTTCAACTTATGGATGAAAATAAATATAAACAGAGTCTACAATAATCTAGAAGGGGGGGGGGGGGGGGGGGGGGGGGGGGGGGGGGGGGGGGGGGAATAGATTATAAACAAATTTTACCCAATTTTCATGATTAGTCCAATTTATGAAAATACCCCTAACAAGTCACAAAATAAACACAAGTGTAAAAAATGCGGAAAAATAAACAACACACGATTTTTACGTGGAAACCCACACGAGAAAAAACCACGGGCTGTTATGTGCGTCACACATGAACCTCGAATCCACTATTTGCAAAAACGATTACAATCTAGGTTGACCACATCACACCTAAGATTACTAATCCGTCTTTGCTACCTGCAAGCCTTTAATAGTGACCCTAGTTCTTTGCTTGCAAAATACCAAATGGTAAATACAAGACTTGTCTCTAAAAAGAAGAGATAAAACAACCTAAGGTGAATATACGCAATATTCAAGATGCTAGAATGCAAGGTTAGACATTAAAGCTTATCTAGACATGGATGAACATGTGAGACATTTCTAGATACCATTTTACTAGATGACATGCATATGACAAAGCTAAATAAGCAAACAAAGTCTTGTATGTAATATCTACCACAAGCAAATCACAAAACACAATAAATAAACTATTTTGACAACATTCAAGTCATAAATGAGCAATCTTGTAGAAGAAGAACATGTGAGATGATGTAAGAAATGTTCTAACTACAAGTCATATGAGCAAAGATAAAACCCAAAGGAAAATCAAAATAGAACATCCTAGATGACATATGAAACATGCAAGAATGATGGGTTTTTGTGTTTTGAGTAATAAAAATGGAGTCTTGATACCTTGGCTTTGAAGATGCTCAAAAGTGCTCTCAAAGGTGTAATTTTTTCTCTAAAAAATGAGCCAAGGCTATCAAGTCATATATAAATGAGATCCAAGTGAAGTGACGTCGTTTTGAAAATTTTGCCTGAAAGCGCGCAATCGGTGGTTTCAATCGACGGTTAGGCCGCCGAACGAAACCGCAGAATGCGAACTGTCACCACTAGAATGGATCGGCGGTCGAATTATGCCCGCCGATTCAACCCGTTGAATTTGGGACAGACACCGAAGTTTCACTTCGGCGGTTTCATTCGGCGGTCAAGCCACCGATTGAAACCATAGATTTCCAATCATGTTACTAGAATCATTCGGCGGTCAAATTTATGGCCGCCGATGTAACCGCAGAATTGGACCAGTTGATCCATATTCATTCGGCGGTCAGGCCGCTGAATGAACCATCGATTCACCTAAAGAGGTGAAAAACAAAGGAGAAGCTAAGGCATTCTCCTAAGGCGGTCCTCACGCAAAAACAAGCACACCATCGTGCATGCGCGGACGTTTCCGAGCCTTCTCGAAAACGAATTACAACACACAAAAAGGAAACAAACATGAAGTGCAAATGGCAAGTGACATGTGAATGCATCCTAGTGTCTAGCATGACATGGCAATTATCAAACAGGGATGCAATCAACAAAACATGCAAGTGATGTGAGTGTGTGCAACTACATCTCTTCAAAATAGAGTTAAGTCAAGTAATTTACCTTCCTTGAAGCTCTTGATCCCACAATGAGGCTCTTTGGCACACGATGAGGATTTCCTCAATCCTAAGCTACCCTTACAAATTGAACCCCATTGTGGTTTTGTCAACGAAATAAGCCAATTAAAAAGTGAGGCATTTACAATGGAAAATTTTTAAAACATACTAAACTCTATTTTAGTCTCGCTTCCGCTGCGTGCAATCATTTTTTCCCCTACAAGAACAAGAGCAGAGTACCGTTTAATACCTTTGTTAACAAGCTATGACTCCTCCTAAAGATTAATTAGGACTTCTATAAAGTTCAAGTGAGGTTATGGTGAATTTGTGGTGGGTACGGAATTATGGGCTAGCTACCAATCATGCTTAAGCTTTTATTTGGCATGCTCTTCACAATAATAGCGTCTAGGCACGAATTATTTGATTAATCATTTTGTGCTATAATAAGTTGCTTTATATTTTGGTAACTTTTACACTTTTAAAGATTAGAAGGCTTTTTGTGCTTTTCTTTTTCTTTGAGCAATTTTTAATTTTTCATATATTTTGAGCCTTAGTCTTTGCACAAATTACACATCTAGCCTGAGTACACACTACTTTTATAATTTTGATTTTTCTTGAGCTTCATTTTGATATGTTAACAAGCCATAATCATAGCAAAAGGGGTGGTCTAATATTTATGTAAGATATGGTGATGCGTATGATATAGGTGTATATAGTGATAGGGTTTTATGTGTAGATCAACATACATATGACATTAAAGCACACACACAAGGCAAGGGACGTGTTTGGGATATTTATAGTGAATTAACACACATAGCCTACATCATCTTTAAAGGAACGAGTTAAGCAAGCAAACAAAGGCGAAAACAACGGTGATGCTCTTTAAATGGCGTTCTTTAATGCCCAAAGTATGGAGTGAGGTCTTTTTTATTTATGCTTATTTATCTATAAGAAGAGTGTTTAAGATGCGAGAATAAAAAAATTACACTCATAAGAACGCTATATAGGCTCTAGCCTCACATGGGTAGTCTCCACTAATGATCTAGACATCTTAAGCGTGATACCCAATCACTAAGACACTTTCGAGTATGGCAGGGTGCATGCAAGCAATGTGGTGTAGCTTTAACTAGCACAACTTTTGCCTAGACTCAGGGATTCAACACATGCAAAAATTGCCTCCAAAGGCACAACCAAAAAGCATCTCATTAAGCAAGCTAATACTCCAAAATTTGGCTCAAAGCAGGAGAACATACAAAACTTGACTCACCAAGCATACAATCAAGCAGAAATTGAAAAAAATCACAAAACAAATGAGCACATACAAAACAATCATGCAAGAATGGTCAAAGAATGACCGCACCCCCAAACCTAAACTGAACATTGTCCCTAATGTTTGCACAAAAGCGGATTGGACAATACAAGCTTAGAAGCGGTAGGGAAGCCAAACTCAACCTTATACAAGCACAAAGCAAACCTAAAAAATAGGCACAATACAACTCCACACACTTAATCTAAGAAAGAAAAATAAGACTCAACAAAAACAAAATTAAACAAAAAAAAAAAAAAAAAGCTTAAAATTAGAAAAGTTACCTAGGTGGGCTACCTCCCACCAAGGTGCATGGTTTAGCGTCTCAGCTAGTCGATTTTTGCTCCTCTCATTAATCTGGATTAGCGGTTGGTGCAACATCATCGCCACCTTTATTTCTCAACTTAAGTGAGGCATAGAACATCCTTGCCCAACAACCATTTACCTTTTTAGTTTCTTCAACCGAATAAAAAGATTTCCTCCTCTTATCCCCCTTTTCAATCTTTTCTCTCAAATGTGAGTTTTGATTCTTGCTTATGGCACCATATGAGACCGGTTCACGACCTCCTTTACCCTTTTTATTAATTGCACTTTGAACCGTACAAGCTTCATGAGGCTTCTTCAATTTGTCATTTTTCCCCATTAACTCCTTAGGAGAGTTCAAAGCATCCACCATCAAACACTTTTCACGTTGTGGGAAGCTATTGGTGATTTTGAACACATCAAAAATCTCTTCTTCATCGTTCACCCTCAAAGTGAGCTTATCTTCTTTTAAATCAATCAAGGCTCCTCCCATCTTCAAAAACGGTCTCTGGAAGATCAGGGGGATTTCAACATCATCCTCCAAGTCAAGAACTACAAAATCAGCTGGGAGAGAATTTCCTTACTTTCACCAGCACATTTTCAAGCACACCCCTCGGATAAGTGATCGATTTATCAGCCAATTGCAGAGATATATAAACAAGCTTCACTTCCCCTACGCCCAATTTCTTAAACACCGAATATGGCATCAAATTGATGCTCGCTCCCAAACCACATAATGCTCTCTTGAATTCAGAGTTCCCTATAGTGCAAGGAAGTGTGAAACTTTTGGGATCCTTTAACTTTGGTGGGAGTTTCTTTTGGAGGATGGCACTACATTCCTCCATGAGAGCTACTGTTTCTAAATCCTCCAAATTTTTCTTCTTTGATAGCAACTCTTTCAAGAACTTTGCAGATTTTGGCATTTGTGCCAAAGCTTCTCTGAATGGAATATTAATGTGCAATTTCTTAAAAACTTCCAGGAATTTGGCAAAGTTCTGAGCATCTTGGTGCTTTTTAAGCTTTTGTGGGTAAGGGATAAGTGGCACATATGCTTTGACTTGGGGCGGAGGAGAGAAATCATACGATGTGGTAGGCAAGTCATCTTCACTAGCTTTCTTCCTTTCTTCTATGCCCTCTTCTTTTCCAACAACAACACTACCTTTTGGTAATTCAACCTCTCTCCCACTCCTCAATGTAATGGCATTGCACTACTCCTTGGAGTTGACTACAGTATCACTAGGCAACGCCCCTTGTTGCCTCCCTTGGATCGCCCTCGCCAATTGCCAGACTTGCGTTTCTAAGTTTTAGATTAAGACTTGTGAATGTTGAGCAACTTGGTCAATCTTCGTGTTAAGCTTCCTTAAGGCTAAGTCTTGGGTCTCCATTCTAGTGTCCAACTTGCTCATGTATTTGGAGAAGAGGTCCTCTAAGTTAGATTTTCTCTCATTTTGATTGTTTGGGAGTTGGTTAAGGTAGTTTTGTTGTTGTGGTTGTGGGAATTTAGGGGGTTGTCTTTGGCTGAGGTTTTTTTGTTGTTGGGGTTGTTTGTCCTTCCATGATAAGTTTGGGTGGTTTCTCCATGTTGGGTAGTAAGTATTTAAAAAGGGGTTGTTTTGGGGATTTTGGTTGGCATGTTGTTGTTAGGGTTGATTTTGGAAGTTCTGGTTGTAGTTTACAAAGGAGACTTGTTCTTATGAACCTGAAGCAAACGGGTTTCCAACTTGACCGTCCATGCTAGAGTGTGGCCCCAAACACCACTCATATGAGGCTACTTGCATATTACTAGGCCCTGCACTCATCTTGTTCATTTGATTTTGAAGTGCCGCCATTTGTACTTTTACAAGTTTTAACTCATCTACTTCTATCAAACCCAGAGCCTTCTTCGATAATTGCCTCTGGTTTCCATAATGGCTATTGTTGAGTGCCATTTCTTCTAGGAGATCATTGACTGCATCCATTGATTTGCTCATTAGAGAACCTCCAGCAGCCACATCCACTAAATTCCTAGTTGACATTGTGATTCCTTAGTAGAAAGCTTGCAAAGTCTGCCGCTTTGCAAGACTATTGTGAGGACATCTCCTAATAAGCTCCTTAAATCTCTCCCAAGCTTCGTAGAGACTCTAATTCTCAAATTGTGCAAAAGAAATTATGTCATTTCTAAGGCGAGCAGCTTTCCCTAGAGGAAAAAATATGTTCAAAAATGCTTGGGCCAATTGATCAAAGGTAATGATCGAGTTTAGTGGTAGCGAGTTCAACCACACATTCGCGTAATTTCTCAGAGAGAATGGGAATAACTTCAACTTGATAAAATCTTCTGGAATCCCGTTGTATTTGAAGGTGTCACATATCTCGATGAACTTCTGAAGGTGTAGGTTTGGATCATCATTCGGTAATCCATTGAACGTACAAGTAGTGCCAATCATTTGAATAACCGATGGCTTTATCTTAAAGGAATTTGCTACAATTGTTGGTCGGCGAATAGATGACATGTTTTGCTCAACTCTAGGCATCGTGTAATCCCGTAGAGTGCGTTCATCTTCAACATGAGGCAAACCCTCTTGATCTGGAATTGCCATAAGAGGTAATTCCCTCTAATGTTGATTTGCCACAGGAGGCAAACCCAGGTGTCCTAATTGTGCATTCGGATCTTCCATCTCTGCTCTTCTCACCCTTGTCTCACGTCTATTTCTTAGAGACAATCTCTCAATTTCAGGGTCAAAATCCAAGAAGCGAAGATTTTGGCTTCCTGTGCGCAAGTGCATGCAAGAGCAAAATGTACCTTAAAAGAGAAAAACACAAAATAAATCAAAAAGTTAAAATTAGCAATAAACTAACTCTTATCAATATCAATCGTTCCGCTTAATCCCCGATAGCGGCGCCAAAAATTGACTACCTCTAAAGTGACACTCGTAATCATACGAGGTCGGAGAGTAGTACAAGGTTAAGTAAAGTTCGTTCCAATAAGGATCGAGTGATTGATTACCGAAATTGATTAGCCTAAGTGCTATTCAAACAAGCAATATAGGAAGGTTTTCATATTTGAATACTTCAAGCAAGTTAAATTAAACTAATGAAAAGGATTTATGCTATTGCGATAAAGAAATGACAAGTATTAAAATCAAGTGTAATAATGAAGGAAATGATGCTAAGACTTGACTACACCCCACCCTCTCCTAAATTCCTCTCTAGACTCACTTGCATACCCAAATTATGCTCATGCAATTTGTAGATTCATACACCCAATTGTTAACTTATAATCTCGGTCGAGTAGTATAGGTTACACCCAAATCATACCTCTCGATTACTCAGAATATATGTATGAGTTCACTAAGAACATTGGCACACTAAGGAATCCTATATGCTAGCCTAAGTAGGTCTACTTTTCTAGACATGCATAGAAGACATTTCGTCGAACACGATGTGTGCGTGTCTCCAGTCAGTTCATAACACAATCGAAAATCAGTCAATAAGAGATCAATCTATCGAAAGCATTAAGTACTCTAAAACATCCATACAAACTACAATTACACATAATGGATAAAACAAAGGTCAATAAATATATATAGTCAAGAGTGAGGTTTCATCAAATCCTAGCACTAAAAAATTAGCTCATATTACACAAGTTATATGATCAAATGAATACATGGCTAAATATAGAAAATGAAAGAGATAAAATGTAGAGAAAACTATGTAGATCTTCTCTTCTTCCTTTGCTCTTCTTCTCCTCCAAGCTCCTTCAATTTCCTATCTCCCAAGAATAAGAAATGATCATGGATTGATGTCAAGTGTTTGGTGGATTGTGTAGGATTTAGTATGGTGATGTAGGAAAATGACTTAGTGAATATTCCTAGGTAGGAAAACTTAGGTAGGAAAATCGCATAGTCCGATCTTTGTAAATGTTTATATTTTTGTTTTTTTAGGTTTTTGCAAGTTTTTGTACTCGAAAGTTTGAAGATGTTTTGATTGGTTTCGTAATCTCTACATGTGTTTGTTGAAGGGTTTATTGTGATAATTCGTGTTTGTAAAATGTTTTTGCACACACTGAACATGAAAAATATGTATGTCTTATGCTTTAAAGAATCCATATTCGAAAAACATTTATTAGTGTTGCTTATTCTTTGATCTGCTATATGTTTGATGAATGCTTTATAGTGATAGTATATATTTGTTCGATGGCCAATGTTTGATATGATTGCAATGGTTTAATACGAATATGATTACCTTTGGCTTGAAAGTTTTAAAAATGAAACCAGATTTGCTTGAACATGTTTCGATGGATAATTTTTGCTCTTCAAAGAGAATTTATCTGTTTCTTATTCTTTGATCTACAATGTGTTTGATGAATGGCCAAAGTTAGATTTGATTGCAACGGTTCAATACGAACATGATTACCTTCTAGATGCAAGTTTTGAAATGTACAAATATGTTTGCTTGAACATGTTTCGATTGATAATTTTTGCTCCCCAGATTTATGTTTTATTGTCATTTATTCTTGTATGATGATAATTGTTGTTTGGTCTTGTGAGAATTCTCGTTTATTATTTTCTAATTATAACATATCCACATTGTTTTATTAAAAAAAAAAAAAACATATCGACATTGTACATGAATTGTGATTCAGTTACTAATTATTGACATTTTAGTAAATACATGTTCTTTATAAGGCATTAAACATAATTTCATAGGCAATTAGAAATTTTGTGTGTATTGTAAGGATTCCCGTTTTGTTGATTGGCTTATTTCGTGGTCAAACCACATGTTGGGGTTTTGAATGTAAGGGTAGTCTAAGTGTTTAATGATTGAAGATCAAAGGCCCTTCCATGACCTCAAGATACAAGCACGCCAAAGGTATAATCTCTTGTGCTTGTTTTTCTTTGAAGAGATTTAGTAGCACACACACACTTAGCATTCTTGCTATGATTGCATACTTGCTTATTTTTTATGTGCATCTCTTCACATGTCACTTTACACACTAGCACTTTGGTTGATATATCTTGTTGTGTGTATATGTGCCTTATAATTCGTTTCCCGACATTGTTCGGAAACGTCCGCGCTTGCACTAATAAGTGCTTGGTTTCGCGCAAAGACCGCCTATGGAGAATGCCCTTGGCTTCTCCTTGGTTTTCACCATTGTTGGTGATCGGCGGTTATGATCGGCGGCCTGGCCGCCGAATGAAACCGCCGTTTCAGTCCAGATTGGTCTGAAGCAATTATGCGGTCAAGATCGGCGGTCACGACCGCCGTTCGAAACCGCCGTTCATACCTGATCGATTTTAATCCCTCGGGTTTGATTCGGCGGTTGGATCGGCGGTCTAGAAACCGCCGAATGAAACCGCCGTTAATGCTCTGTTCTTCACGAGCTCAATTCGGCGGTCATCATCGGCGGCCTGGCCGCCGATTGAAACCGCCGAACGGTGCGTTTCAGGGGCAAAAGTGTCTTTTCACATGCCCAATTCTTGATGTCTATAAATATCTTATTTTCTCAATCTCTGAACAAGTTTCTTGAGCAATTAGAACCCTAATCTTTCAAGAGAGATTTTTGAGAAAAAATCAAATCAAGAACCCACCTTTAAACACTCAAATCAAATCCTTTTTGCATCAAATTTCATATTGCATCCTCTATGTCTACATAGAAAGCATCTATGATTGGATTGGCATCATCACAATATGCTTGGTAAGATTTTGATTAGTTTCATCTTATTTTAGTATTTTTACTATCTAGCATATTCTCTTTTTATTCACTTGTATGTTGTTGATCATATGATAAATACAAGAATAGAGAATTAATTGTGATGAATTAATTGAGTGTTGTTTTTGTGATAGCTAATTAGGTTTTTGCTTAATCTTGATTAGCTAAGCTATTTGACATGTCATTTAGCAATTGATATCTATGGTTGATTAAATTGATTATATCATCATCCTAGATAAGCATCTAAGGTTACCTAGCCTTGTTTGTTATTTGAATATTCATACATATTCACATAGGTTGCATAATCTCTTCTTAGAGAATCAAGTCTTGAGGCTAAGGTTGCTTAGGCCTCAAGCAATTGGACTAGAGCCACTTTTAAAGGCCCGAGTGGTAGAAGTGGGGGGTTATTGACCGGAGTGTTAGACGAGGTCTACATAGGTTGTAAACTCCATTTCGATTAGTGGAATTCGAGGTCCGAGTGTGGCGCACTAAACAGCCCGTGGTTTTTCCCAGTGGTTGGGTTTCCACGTATACATCAAGTGTTATTTAAATTCCGCACTATATTACACTTGTATGTATTTTTGACTAGTAGGGGCTTTTTCGTAAAATTGACTTGCATGCGAAAATTGGGTAATAATAGTTAAAATCTATTCACCCCCCCACCCCCCCCTCTAGCTTTATATAGAACACGCCTCTAATTTGTTTCATGTATCTCTTACTCGTCAGTTAATGTGTTGATGGTATCCCACCAACAGTCTGTTACACACACTATTGAGCTGTATAGCACACCGTTGGTGGGTTAAGACCAATATGTTGGTGGGATAGGTTATATGCATCAGTTAGAATTCATATTAAATATGGTTTGTGGTCACGAGTTTATTTAATGTATCAAGAATCGTTGGTTAATGTGTGGATGGTATCCCACCAACAGTCTGTTACGCACACTATTGAGCTGCATAGCACACCGTTAGTGGGTTATGACCAACACGTTGGTGGGATATGCATCAGTTAGAATCCATATTAAATATGGTTTGTGATCACAAGTTTATATTCAATGTATCATGAATCGTTGGTTAATGTGTTGGTGGTATCTCACCAACGGTCTGTTACGCACACTATTGAGCTGCATAGCACACTGTTGGTGGATTACGACCAACACGTTGGTGGGATAGGTTATATGCATCAGTTAGAATCCATATTAACTATGTTTTGTGGTCACGATTTTAATCAATGTATCAATTGTAGTAACAATCCATATTATATATGTTTCGTGATCGAATGTCTGTTTTGGAATTATAGTTTAAGACATAATCATATTTCTAAGAGTGTTGATACACGAAGATTTGTATAGATAAATGCATAATAACATTTTCTATAAAAATTTCAATTACAATTTATATTAAATCTTTATGAAATCGAATATTTCATTTATATAATCACAATTTAATATGTGTAATCACATGTAAAACGTATTCCATATATAATATTTGTATTGATAAATGCATGACAACACTTTTTGTATCAATTACAATAAGAATACATATTTTAAAGACTATTGATATACAAATATTTGTATTAATAAATGCATAACAATATATTCTAAAAAATATCAATTAGAATACATTTTATAGATATTCTGTGTTTCAAATTATATTATTACAATTACAACTTAATACGTATAATTACATCTGAAAGAGTCGATATAAACAGTTTCAATCAGAATCCATATTACATATCTTATGTGATTGACTATTTATTTGTATAATCACTAAGTAAACAGTATAATCATAAACAGTAACGATGGGCTTTGGGTTTTGGGGTTCTCGGGCTTGTCTCTTGACGAGCTAGAGCCCTTTAAGGCTTGGGTTAGTCATTAGAATACATTTTATGTATATTGTGTTTGAAATTATATTATTACAATTACAATGTAATAAGTATAATTACATCTGAAAGAGTCGATATAAACAGTTTCAATCGGAATCCATATTACATATCTTATGTGATTGACTATTCATTTGTATAATCACTACGTAAATAGTATAATCATAAACAGTAACGATGAGCTTTGGGTCTTGGGGTTCTTGGGCTTGTCTCTTGACGAGCTAGAGCCCTTTGAGGCTTGGGCTAGTCATTAGAATATTATATATATATATATATATATATTATGTGTTTGAAATTATATTATTACAATTACAATGTAATAAGTATAATTACATCTGAAATAGTCGATATAAACAGTTTCAATCGGAATCCATATTACGTATCTTATGTGATTGACAGTTTATTTATATAATCACTAAATAAATAGTATAATCGTAAACAGTAACTATGGACTTTGAGTCTTGAGGTTCTTGGGTTTGTCTCTTGACGAGCTAAAACCCTTTGAGGCTTGGGCTAGTCTGACTTTAATAAAGTTTTTAAAACTTAAAATGGTAGTTGTGATTGTAAATATTTTAATATAATCACAACATAATTATGTAAATATCACTCGTTGTAGATGGTGGAACAGTTTTATTGAAAAACCGTATTGTGAATCCCACATCGAAAAATAAAAAGAGATTAAAATGGTTTATAAGTAGTAAAGTAATGCCTAGACATTGAACAATAGGCATTCCAACTGGGCCTAGCATATAAACCTATTGAAGTAACGATGTGCTTTGGGTCTTAGGGTTCTTGGGCTTGTCTCTTGGCGAGCTAGAGCCTTTTGAGGCCTGGGCTAGTCTAACTTTAATAAGGTTTTTTAAATTGTTCTTATTTTATTTTATTTTTATTTTTATTTTTATTTTTTTTATAACAAAGATGTATGTTGGATCTATAAAAACCACAACAAGAAATCAAGTTTTATGGATTACAATTTTGTTTCTTTTTTTCCATATATAATATTGTTGTTTGATATGAATGATGTAAGTACAATGGGCAAGTATGCCTAGTATGGGACTATTGTAAAGGATTTCCTTAAAAAAAAAAAAAAAAAGGCTTCTCTTACCAGACAAAAAAAATTAAATATCTCAAACTCAGACACTAGGACAAGGGAGTTGTAAACCTATACCCAAAGCTCTTACTTTGTTGGACATTAGATTCACCACCCTTATTATATTTTTAATTATTCTCCTGTATCAATTGTTATCACACATTCCAAATGATGTTTACCTCTATCGAATGTTATCACACAGTAAAAATGCAAATTGAATAACGAGAACATACTTAATTTTAAAAATAAATGATTGGTGTTTAAATTTGAAACACAATTATTGTTTTTGTCAACTGTATTGATTGTTTTTTAAATTTGAAAAGAAATGATTGTTTTACCTAGGGACAGTTAATGAAGCTAAAATTTAAATTGCCTTGGATTAAATAGTAACCTGCTCAACAAATTTATAGGTAAACAATAGGTAGCGGTGTTCAGTACACAGTTGTTCTATATATATATATATGGGTCATTCTTCGGTGCAACATTATACGATACAACAGCATGTGATCACAAATATATATAATGTTATCGTATATGAATTGTACGTGAACACATAATTAAATTATTGTGATCGCATGTTAGAACATACAATCGCATATTAGTTGAAGTGGTTGTACAAAGAATACATGATCACAATCAAATTTTTTATATAGTATCATGTAACGTTTGTATCCGATGGCAGCCCTATATATATATATAACCGGGTCCGACCCTACGCAAACCCACTGAATCGCGGATACTTTTGACTCCAACAATTCTTCTCTTGCAGCCTTGCTGGGTTCCTCCTCCACCAAGTACCAAGCCATAAACCCTACCTCCTCCTCCAGTCCACTGCCCCACACTCGCGCATCGCAACGCGTGTGTCTCGCTCTCCTTAATAGAAACACAAGTTTGGACACTCTGTACTCAAACAAAGATGACTCTCCACTCGATCCTGATCCAAAAGCTCCTGAGCACGAACGCTCACATGGGCCGTCGAGTGGCGGCCCACCACTTCAAGCAGTTCACGTACGGCGTCCGCAATGCCGTTGCAATCATCGACTCAGACAAGACGCGCAATGCCTGCCACTTCATATCTATCCTCGCCAGTCAACGCGCCGCTTTCATGTTCGTCAACACCAATCCTCTCTTCGACGAAATCATCCTTCAAATGACCAAAAAGATCGGTTGTTATAACCCTAATATGAATTCGCTTTGGAGGATGGGTGGCTTCTTGACCAACAGCTCCAGTCCGAAGAAGTTCCGGTCGAGGAACAAGAGGATTCGTTTTGGTCCCAGCAAGCTTCCGGACTGCGTGGTGGTGCTGGACACGGACCAGAAGTCGTCAGTGGTGATGGAGGCTGCCAAGCTGCAGGTCCCCATTGTGGCGCTGGTGGATTCCAGCATCCCCTTGGAGACTTACAGCAGGATTACCTACCCGGTTCCGGGGAACGATTCCGTGCAGTTTGTCTACTTGTTTTGTAATATGATCACCAAGACTTTCTTGAGTGAGCAAAAGAAGTTGGAGTTGTTGCAGGATGATGAAGCTAGAGTTGGAATTGATGGAAAGGAAGGCAAAGGGTAAGCGGATTTCGAATTGAATTTCGTTTGTGTATATGTGGTGTTTCTAATCAATTTGATAACTTTACATAGAATTTATAGCAAGAAAGACAAAGGGTGCGGATTGAAAAATGTGTATATTTAGTGTTTCTAATCAGTTTGAGATGCTACGTATGGATTTGTTATCCTACTTGTTAAGATTATTAGTTCAATTTAGTTTTGAAATTACTAGAGAAGAATGAACTATTAGTTGTACTAGTTGTTCATAAGGCAAATAGTTGGTTTGTTTATGAATATAATTAATTTGAGTGAAAGTATGAGAGAATAGAATGTGATTATGTTTGTTAGTGTAAGTTTGTTTGAAAATGGAACCATGAATGCTGGTAAATGATAGAATGGGTTTATGATTTTGGTGGTAAATGAATCTCTATAGTGGAGGTGAATTGTACAATGTATATTACCTTCTGCACATTGAAATGCAACTAGTAAGGTTTCTTATGAAAAATGATTATTTTATTTCATGGGATACTGCTAATCAAGATCACAAGTAATGCAATTCCTGCTATTTATCCTACTATAGAAAATGGGATATGAATTATTTTTTTATTTATTATGGAAGATGTAGTTGCATTTATTAATATATTTTAAATTGAGTAACAGCACAATAAAATCAAAAATTGGCTTGCTTATTGCTCACATGGACAAAGATATTTATAGTCTGATAAAACTTAGTTGATGGTGTTGAGTCGCAGAGTATGAATATGTATGACATGTCAATGTCTTCAGTTTTCGGGTTTGTATATTTGTGTGCCTCATGTCCATTTTATCAGGTTTGGTGGTGTTGTGCTTCTTGTGAAGCAAATTTGAGTATTTTAACTGTGAATCACTTGTTGTTCTTGATACATATGTCTTGTTTGGCATGAGAGAAATAGGAGAGGATCAGAGGAGGAAACAGAGAGGAAATGCAGTAGTATTACTACTATAGAGGATTTCTGTGGCGTTGTCAGTCTTTTGTTTCTTTGCTGGCGTAATTATCAGTTGCTTTGTTTCATGAAACTGAATTCTGAATTGAAGGGGTAAATCCAGCAAGAACAATAGCGAGATTGATCATTCAAATGATAAAGTACTTGTTGTTCCTTATGACAGCTTAGAACCCATTTCCGAAGGTAATTTTGAGTTCGAATCGGCATGTCATTTGTTTACCATGAATTTCATCTCTGTTATTGCTGTGGGAGTTCATGACTGACTTATACATTAGACGTACACACGCACACATACACACATCTAATATGTTCAAAAAATATAATCCAGTTTCACTCTTATTGTAAACACAGATATTGCAGAAACTAAGATACTTTTGGACAAGCTTGTGGTGGTGAAGTTCGATGGAGCTTCAGGAACAAATATGGGTTTTGGCTGCCCCATGTAAGCAATAATTGTAACAGTTGATACTGTGCATATATATCATCTACACCGTGTATCCTGCTTAGCTGAACATGACTTTTATCAAGTCTCTTGTATAGATACTTCATTTGCATAGAGACTCTATGTTCCTGTTCTTAATTTTATATGTTGAATTGTCTGTTACTTCCATCGGCTATAGTTTATTGTAATATTTCTGAGCTTCAAATGATGTATATTGTCTCTTTAGTTTCAGATAAAGGCCATTTACGCTATCCATGGTAATTGTACGTAAAATCATTTTTTGACTTTCAACCTTTTTTTTCTCATGCAGATCTGCGATTGAAATTCATGATGGATTGACATTTCTGGATTTGATAATTAATCAAATTGAGGTCAGTTTTTGCCTTTTGTTTTTGTTTTTCTCTTGTCTTGTCTTTTGACATCAAATTGTTTGAATCTTTTGTAGTCTCTCAATTCCAAGTACGGATGCAAGGTTCCTCTAATACTTATGGACACAAACGAAACAAATGATGATATCCAAAAGGTGATCTATTCAGAATATCTTTGTTGTGTCTTTGACCTCTAATATTAACAGATTGTACTCATGCAACCTGTCCAATGTAGGTTTTGGAGAAATATTCCGGTTCAAAAATTGATATCCATTCTTTTAGCCAGGTTAGTAATCTAGCATTTATTCTCCTGTTTATATGTCATCTTTTACATTTTTTTTTTTTTAAATCTTTGGTTAAGAACAACTTTGTTTGTTTTTTTCATTTTTATGTAGACCCAGGAACCTCAACCAAAATTATTTGAAGGACTGAGTGGCAAAGAATTGTACGTTCTTTTCTTTCGTTTTTTTCTTCCTTGGCATTTGTCCCTTTTTTTTATGACTTTAAGATGGTAGATTGTGTGATTAATAGGGGTAAGCTTTGTGGTCTGGTAATGGATATCAGAGATTTAAAGTATTTTTCTTTTCAAAGTTTTTTTTCCTCTCATATATAATTTTTAAACAAAAGATATAAAGTATTCCAATTCTGGCATGCTCTGTTGCTGCTTACCTCTCTTGAATGTTATATTTTTTGATCAGATACTTATTTTCTTTGTAAAATGAAAAATCTGCCACCGTTGATTTTTTTACTCCCCCCGAACAACCTTCTTCTTCCCCCTTAAGAATAATTTTTATATCAAATGACCATAACCACCATAGTTGTTGAAAAGATAAGGGACATGTTTGAATTGATGACTTGCTGGAAACATAAATTATTTTCTTAATATATGTAATTTAATACTTATAATAAGTTCACGGAAGCTGGAGGAGTTAATTGTGGCTTCCTCTTCCTTTAAGGATGGTCATAGTAGTCTTATTGTTTTTAATGTGCATACTCCTTCAATTGATCATGTAGATGTTTTCTGAATGGAATGTGATAATTTTGTGCACTGTGAAGTTATCCTTCTGACCATGGTGCAATGTTCCTTTCCCTGATTAAAGGTGGAACACTTGATGTGTTATTATCACAGGTAACCCTTGATTGTGGTTTTAGACATGTTCTTTCTAACTACTTCATTACTAGGGAAACAATAAATAAATGAAATGGCAGACCCTGGTAGGAGAAGAAGGGATCCTGTTGTAAACATGTAACTTACTTTCAGCAAACATTTCTTTCTTTTCCAGGGTAAGGAGTACGTCCTTGTGGTTAACTCAGATAATGCGGCAGCTGTTGTTGACCTGAGTATCCTTATCATGGTTTTAATATTACGTTTCTCCTCATTACCTTAGTATATCCTTGTGTCTTACTTGTCAAATATGGTTTTGTTCTGAATGCCTCTCCTTGTGAGAGTTCCTTCCTTTATATAGAATTATCGGACTAATTACAAGGCTGAGAATCAGCCATTACAAGGCTGAAAATCAGAGCTAATTACAAGGCTGATTGCATCTGACTATGGAAGGTAAATAGTTGATAAAATAAATGTATAGTTGACAAAATAAATGCCTATCAATTACAATAAACTATTCTATATATATCTAGACTAAATAAAGTAGAATATATACTGCCTTAATTGTCAATTCTGCTAACATCCCCCCTCAAATTGATGCTGGGCGATCAAGAAGCATCAATTTGTCAATCATGAACTGATGGCGATGACGGGAGAGAGCCATAGTGAAGACATCAGCGGTTTGGTGTTCAGTGGAAATGTGTGGAAGAGTAATTTCATGGCGAGCGAATGCTTCACGAATGGAATGACAATCCACTTCGATATGTTTGGTGCGCTCATGAAAAACGGGATTGGCAGCAATCTGAATAGCACTGGTATTATCAGCATGGAGAGGAGTAGGAGTAAGCTGCGGAACACTAAGTTCGCCTAACAACCCTCGAAGCCATGCAATTTCAGAACAAGCAGGCGACATAGCTCGATATTCAGACTCGGTGGAGGACTTCGAGACACGAGCCTCTTCTTACTCTTCCAAGAAATAAGGGCATCACCAAGAAACATACACCAACCTGTAACAGAACGACGAGTATCTGCACAACCAGCCCAGTCAGCATCACTAAAACCCTCCAACTGTAAAGAATTCCCTGAAGGAAAAAACAAACCACGACCAGATGTCCCTTTGAGATATCGAAGAAGACGACAGACAGCGGCCAAATGTGTCTGGCAAGGAGCCTGCATAAACTGACTGACCTATTGAACAGCAAATGAGATATCAGGTCGAGTAATGGTCAAATAATTCAAACTGCCTACCAACTGCCGATACATCAAGGGATCAGATAAGGAATCACCACACGCCTGTTGCAGCTTCAAGTTAACCTCCATAGGTGTAAGACATGAATTACTGTCTTGAAGTCTGGCTAAAGATAAAAGCTCTTGGGTATACTTGTGCTGATGTAAAAGCATACCATTCGGACAATGTTGGACCTCAAGCCCAAGAAAATACTGTAGTGGACCAAGATCTTTCATATGAAACGAAGATTTGAGGCGCTGCTGGAGTTGCTCAATTAACTGTAGATCAGATCCGGTAATCACAATATCATCGACATACACAAGGAGTATAACGATCCCATTAGTAGTTTTGCAAAAGAATAGAGAGGAGTCATACTGACTCTGAGTAAAAGTGAAATCTAGTAGAGTTTTACGAAACTTCTCAAACCATGCCCGCGGTGCCTGCTTCAAACCATATAGAGACCGCTTCAAGCGACAAACCTCAACAGAAGAGGGAGGAAACAAGCCAGGAGGAGGAGACATAAATATTTCTTCCTTCAAATCACCATGTAAAAACGCATTCTTCACATCCATTTGGTGAAGCGACCATCCCTTCGAAACAGCAATTGCCATAACAGTACGGACAGTAGTCATCTTGGCCACGGGAGCGAATGTTTCCTCATAATCAAGCCCATACTCTTGTCGATTCCCGAGTGCCACCAGACAAGCTTTATGTCTTTCAATAGAGCCATCAGCATGAAGTTTAATGGTGTATACCCATTTGCACCCAATAAGCTTAACTCTAGCAGGACAAGGCACGATGTCCCAAGTATGATTGTCCTGAAGAGCCTGAAGTTCGTCCTGCATAGCCTGGCGCCAACACTCTTGAGTAGAAGCCTGAGAATAAGACTTAGGCACAAAAGTAGTATCAAGGGTAGCTTGAAAAGCTGAAGTAGAAAATCCATACCAATCCGGAGGCCGGGAAACCCTAGTAGACCGGTGGGGCTCATGCACGACATGATCGGATGGCGGTTCAGAGGAATGAGGCTCATGCATGATAGAATCATGCAGCGGTTCAGAGGAAGGAAGAGGCAGTGGGCGACGTCGCTGATACACAATACCTGGTCGGAAACGAGTAGGAGTACTAGACACATCATCAAAAGGAGGAAGCAAACAGAGGAAGAAACAGTATTAGGACGAGACGGAAAGAAATATTGATTTAAAAAAAAAAATCACATTTCGAGAAATACGAATCTTGTTAGCATCCGCATCATAACACACAAACCCTTTATGAGAGTTACTATAACCAAGAAAAGCACATTGAACTGCTTGAGCAGTAAGCTTGTCACGTTCAATGGGAGGTAAGTGAACAAAACAGACGCAACCAAAAACATGCAGACAATTATAGTCAGGAGGAACACCAAACAGACGAGAATATGGAGAATCAAAATGCAAGGTGGGAGAAGGTAGACGATTAATCAAATATACAGTTGTAGATAATGCCTCTACCCAAAATCTAGGAGGGACAGAAGATTCAAGCATCAAGGTACGAACAACATCTAAAAGATGTCTATTCTTACGCTCGGCGACTCCATTCTGTTGAGGGGTGTAAGGACACGAACGCTGAGAAACAATACCCTTCTGTTGTAGGAAAGATTGAAAATCATGAGACATATATTCTCCCCCGGAATCTGAGCGTAAGGTCTTAATACAGGTAGAAAATTGTGTTTCTACATAGGCAACAAAAGTTTGGAAGGTCGAAAACACATCAGCTTTAGAACGAAGAAAATAAACCCAAGTGAAACGACTATAATCGTCAATAAATGTCACAAAATACCTATATTGAGCATGAGAAAGAACAGGACTCATACCCCAAACATCAGAATGAATAATCTCAAAGCATGTAGAAGCACGACTACCCTGCAAAGGAAATGGTAATGATTTGCTTTTACCAAGTTTACAAGGTGCACAATCAAAAGACAAAGAAGAAAACGCATTAGTATTGCTCAAATGACCATGTTTCATAAGATGGGTCAGAATTACAGAGTTGAGATGTCCTAATTTCTTATGCCAAAAAATGGCTATTATTAGCAATAGCAGAATAACCAATAGAAATTGAACGAGGAATGGAAAACGATTGAAGAGGAAAAAGACGTCCCACTTTAGGCCCCTTCGCTATCTCCAATCCCGATGCTTTATCCTGCACACGACAACCACTACGATCAAAATGAAGAGAAAAATTTTCTTCTACTAATTGTCCAACAGAAATTAGATTGGCAGATAACGCCGGAGACACAAACACATTAGTAAAAGAAGACCCCAGATTTCCAACCGCAGTCATAGGAAGAGTATTGCCATCGGTGATCTGAATATGCTGCTCACCATCATACTTACGAACATCTTGTAAAGCTGCTGGACTGCCAGTCATGTGATTGGAAGCCGCAGAGTCAATTAACCAAGGAGAAGAAAGAAGATATTGCTTACCTTGGAGACCAAGAGCAGAAAGAGCAGAAACAATCATCTGTTGAACCTGCTCAGGAGTAATGTTGGACGAAGAACCTGGAACAATGGTGGGTTGAGTGGAAGATGCAGGCACAAAGGAGGATTGAACACCAGTATGAAAAGCAGGAGCTGATCGATTCTGAGGGCGCACACGACAATCCTTAATGATATGGCCTTCCTTCTTGCAATAATTGCAGAATTTCTTGCGACAATGTTTTGCAATGTGCCCAACTTCCTTGCAACTGTAACACTGTGGCGGAGATTTGTATCGTCCTTTGTCGTGAGCAGCGTAGGCCACATTAACCATCTCAGTACCACCAGCATCTTGAGCAATGCCAAGCTGTGAGGCAAGACGCTGTTCTTCACGCAAGAGTTCTCCCAAGCAGACATCCAAAGAGGGGACAGGTGTTCGATTGATTAACCCAGCTCGTGCACTTTCAAACTCGGGTCGGAGCTTCATTAAAAATTGATCCCGCTGGCTCTCAGAATGAACCACTTGTAGTGCTGCTAAAGCTTCTTTTGGAACCGTAGAATGCACCAACCCAGTATAATCGCTCCATAAATTAAGAAATCCGGAATAAAATTGCTCAATCGAGAGATTCCCCTGGCGATAGTTTCCGATGTCTAACTCCAATTGAAACTTTCGGGCAGAATTATCTTGATAATAAATCCGCCGAAGATAATCCCACATCTGCTTAACAGTAGTGAACCCACGAAGGTTGTTGACCATATAAGGTTCAATAGAACTGAGTAGCCAGGAAGCAATTTTGGCATCCTTGCCTTCCCATGAACTAAGTTCCTTAGGATCAGTTGGAGCCGTAGAAGACCCATCCACATGACCCCATAACTCCTTCCCTTTCACATACATCCTGAATTGGAATTCCCAACTGGCATAGTTCTTACCATTAAAGCGAACAATAGAATTAATAAAATTTTCACCTGACATAATAACCACCAAAAAAAAATGAAAGACTCGACAGATCACAACAGTTACAGAAACAGTATGATCGAGCAAGACTTCTCAAAAATCCAAGAAAAGAAGGAGATGTTTAGAAGAAAAAAAATAATTTCGACAACCCCACACTGAATTGCAACAGCCCAAATCACCCAAAATATCAAAAAAAAAAAAAAATCCTCTGAAAAGAGACTGTCAACAAAACCAAGAAACTAAGAATTCATCCAAGCCGAGAGAAAAACATAAAAAAAATAACTTGGGGCTCTGATACCATGTCAAATATGGTTTTGTTCTGAATGCCTCTCCTTGTGAGAGTTCCTTCCTTTATATAGAATTATCGGACTAATTACAAGGCTGAGAATCAGCCATTACAAGGCTGAAAATCAGAGCTAATTACAAGGCTGATTACATCTGACTATGGAAGGTAAATAGTTGACAAAATAAATGTATAGTTGACAAAATAAATGCCTATCAATTACAATAAACTATTCTATATATATCTAGACTAAATAAAGTAGAATATATACTGCCTTAATTGTCAATTCTGCTAACATTACTGTATTATCCGTTATTATGAAAATTGCGCTCCTTGACTTTGTTTTTAGAAATCTTGGATCATTTGATTGAAAATAATATTGAATACTGTATGGAGGTACTGAAAGATGATTTTTATTAGTTATGCTGCTTTGGCTTTGTCTCAAAGGATCATTTTATATATTTATATGTTTCAGGTGACTCCAACCACTTCAACTAATTTGAGAAATAGTACGATCAATTCAATGCAGCAAAAATTCCAGGTGAGTGTTATTTCCCTATGCTCGGACTCAAGGATGAAGAGTTGCAAGTTTGCTGCAAGTGCTGATGGAATAATTTGAGCAGTTGGATTATGAGAAAGTAGTTCATTGACTCATTCAGCCGTTTATGTTTGAAGTAGCTTATTTGAATTAACATTATTCTTGTCTTTATGTAATGCAGCTCTTGGATATAGCTAGAAACCCTGCTAAAAATGTAAGTTATATTACCTTTTTTTTCCGAGGGAAGGGGGACTTATTAGTTTTATGTTTATATATATTATTTAATCTAGAAATTCTTAGGGAAAGCAGAGGATGCGTTTAAGATTATTTATGGTTAGCATGACTTGATCAGCGTCATTTTTTGCTTTGTCAACTAATTGATGTTTTATCTTTTGTTTTGCAATGCTCAAAAAGCCAGAGCGAAATTTTGAAATTCTTGATACCAAAAGCTTGTGAGTGAACTAGCAGGTTTTGTAAATTCATTCTGCAAACTAATAATTGCAAACTTGCAAACATTCTCATCTCTAGATTTATTTAATTATTTTAGGTGGGTGAACTTGGAAGCCGTCAAAAGGCTTGTAGATACAGATGCATTGAAAGTGGAAAAACTTTCACCTTCAAAGGTATCATTGCATTATACTCACTAGAAGAGACCAGTTATTTAACAAGGAATTGATGAAGTCACTGTTGTTCCAGGATGTAGATGATGATCAAATTCTTTTGCAAGAAACTGCTGCTGGTTCAGCAATAAAGGTGGGTATCATATGCATTAAATCCTTCTTATGTTCTCCACCATTTATTAGTGCTGGTATCTCATCATCCTTTTGTGGTTGAGCCAGTTATTCGATAACACTCTTGGTATCAACGTTCCCCAATCTCATTTTCTTCCTATGAATTCAACTTCAGACCTACTACTTCTCCAGGTGATGCTTCAATTTCATGCTGTGACCAAACAGAAACAGTCCTGACATTGATTTTTTATGCCTTTATGATCCCATTCATTTGTTTTGCAGTCAGATCTGTACTCTGCTGTTGAAGGCCGTTTAGTTCGAAATACTGCTAGAAGTAATCCCTTAAATCCTTCTATTGAATTGGGACCTGAATTTGAAAAGGTGAAGACTTTTTTACTACCTACTGACATTTTCATGTTATTGGAACACTCATTCTTTTTTATTTCCTTTTTCTCAGGTTAGTGACTTCCAAAGCCGCTTCAAGTCCATTCCTAGCATAATTGAGCTGAATAGCTTGGAGGTGAAAGGCGATGTATGGTTTGGAGCTGGTATAACTCTCAAGGTATTCTCTTTTTCCTTCTGCAGTAGTGTCAAACTTAATTGTTTCGGTCTTTCGCTAGTACATGCATCTTACAAATACTAACTGACTTGATCTCATCCCAACCTTTTCTTGCCATATAATATGCTTGAAATAAACATAATTAGTTTACGTGCAATATGCAGACTGTATTAACATTTGTATCAGCTCTTTCATTTAATAATTTTTAAATCTATTTTTGGCCTTTTATCAATTTGTGTGTATTCAAGAATATGATTTATCTACAAGCACTTGTTTCATTCAAAATTCTTTTCACCTACTATTATTCCTTTAACCTTTCCCCCTTTTTCACTTTCGAAGGGGAACATAAGTATCATTGCTGAACCTGGGATAAAAGTAGAAATTCCCGATGGAGCCGTGCTTGAAAAGAAAGTAACTCACCAAAAGGGGAAAGAGATCAATGAGGAGATCAACAACGCAGCCGATAAATGAGCAGGACCTTTTTCTAGACTACTCTTTCATAGAGGTCAAGGTTATTTTTTCAAAGAGAAAATTTTGTAATAATAGGGGATACTTACTGCATCTTCTATGTCATATTATATTATTATGTATTGTATTCAAAAAAAATTTTCTCGCTCTCCTTTTTGAAGAGTTTATTCATGTTATTGTGGATTGAAAAAAAATAGTAATAGTTAGAGCTAGCAAGATTGAGGGCTGTCAATTCAAAGCCCCTTTTTCTTTCTTCTTTGACAAAGTGTTATTTTGCTTTTTATTTTTCATTCTTTTGGTTTTGTGGAAGAAAATAAGATTTAAGTTATATTTTCTGCTTTGGAGCTCCATGGATGTAGATTGGATTGTAAATTGGTGAAAGCCAATGTAATGTTTATTTAAAGCTCCATGGATTTAAAATAGTAGCTTTGGTGTTGTTTGTTTACTATTGCAGCCAGCTCCATCAAAGTAAAACTAAAGATTATGATGAAAAAAACTTGGGTGGTACATTACTATTTGTCGCCATCCACTGAGATTATATCATATGGTACACCATATGACATGATATAAGTGGTTAGATCATTTCAATAAAAATATTTTATTGAGATCTTTCAAATGATTATATTTTAATTATTTTTAAATTTTTTATTTGTTACACCTTTTATTAATCAATAAATTAATAAGTATTTTAATTCCAAATGCATGTTTTCAAATCATCATCAATTATATATATAATTAACATTTTATATAATAATTAATTTCAATGAACAAAATAATAATATTAACATCTTCAAATTAAAATATTACAACAAAAAAAATAAATTACTGTCACAATCCAAAATCCAGGTACGTGATTAAATTTAATTATTAAATTCAAATAGTAAACCATGTGAGTATAGGATTCTCTTCTTCTGTAATCCTAATTTCAATAAAATAAGTTATTACAAAACTTTCAACATATTTTTCTCTGTATTTGGGGTAGGGGTGGGCACGGTTCGGTTCGGTTCGGTTTTAGCCAAAACCATATTGAACCTTTATATTTTCGGTTTTTGAAAACTCGAATCGGTTTAAACCGTATTGGATCATGAAACCGAATTGAACCAAACACCTTTATCTCGGTTCGGTTCGGTTCGGTTCAATTCGGTTTTGGGCCTATTGGGCTTGTTGGGCTTTGAGGTTTTTTTTATATAATTTTTCATTTTTTGTATCCTTTAACAACTATTTTGTATTTGGACCTTTGGATAATTGATTTTGGACTGTTTTTTTTAACAATCCCTCACATTCAAAACACATCTAAATAGACCCCATTAATCAAATTTAATCCAAATCAATCACCATTATATATATATATATATATATATATATATATACCTTATGTTCTACTCAATAGCTACCACCATTCTAGATAGGGTCTGATAGGAAAACTAGAAAAGTAAAATTAGGCTTTTTTATTTTATTTTTAATTTAAAGTTCGGTTCGTCGGTTCGGTTCGGTTTTGGAAGGTCCAAAACCGAAACCGACCCATATTCAATGTGGTTCATTCGGTTCGAACCGAATTGAACAGAATTGACCATGTGAACCGAACCAAACACCATATTTCGACTCGGTTCGGTTCGGTTCGGTTCGCCCTAATTTGGGGTATTCCAAAACCTTTCACCTGTTAATTAATAACATCAATTCTAAATGTTATGCAAATTTCCACCAAAATCCATTAAGTTCAATAAACAAACTCAAAACCATATGATTATTCAACCATTTACAAATAATAAAATTCTCAAGTCTCACACTAGGTTCTTATATGCCTTACATAATTTTCTTTGGTATATTTACATAATTTTCTTTGGCATATTAATGAAATATACAACAACCAACCGTCAAACATCAAACTTTAAGTTGTAAATAAACACAAACATCATCTTTCTTCGTTACTCAATATCGCCCCAAACAAGGGTGCTAAAACAATATCACTCATTCCAGGTTACAAACGCAATTCACAATTCATTAGTTCTTTATGACTTTAAACCACAACCCACAACATACTATACTAAACATTTATTTCACAGTTTAGATATATCAATGCCACGTATATGCAAAACATGTAGCATACTTATTTACTTTTGGGCTTGAGTTTAAGATTTACAATCCAAACGCTTACGTACCTTATACTCCATAAGGATCAAAGTCCTCATAGTTCATTAATAATAAATCCATTTAAAAGCCAATATCCATGTCATATAATTAACTTTAACCATGTTCAACATATTTCTCAAACCATGTTTTCCATAGATTCATCTTTGCAAATCTATTCTCATAATAACAATGGTATATCAATCGGATACCAAATATAATATATTTTCAAGATATCAATGGTATATCAATCAAATACCTTATCAATGTTATATCAATCGAATACCATATATAATATATTCACAGGATATCAATAGTATATCACTCAAATACCAAGTATAATTCTTTTGGTATCATTATACAAAATAAAAGTACATTAATTCTTATATTCCCATAATTGCCTTCCATTATACCATATGGAATCGTTTATGGGGCACCAAGGGATACACTCTAACCCACAACATTATATCAAAGGCAATGCCCTAACTTCCACGGTTACACGCAAGGGCATTCCAACACATTACATACAATGCAATACAAGTGCCATATAACAAGGGTACTATCCTTATCCTAACTGACATAAGGAGCATAACAAATGCCACAATCACAAGAGTACTACACTACTACCCTTATCCTATCTGGCATGAGGATGCTGCAACCATTCCATACTATAAGATACAAGGCCATTCTTGGAATCACACAATACTTACCCGAGTTTTCCTTTATCAAATTTTCCATATATTCTGCAATATTTCATAAGCATAATACACGGACTCACCATCACATAATCCAAAGATATTTTCAATAGAATCATAGTTCATAGTCAAATGATTCATATATGATACGTGAAACACAACTACATTTCCATACTTTTCATGATATAATATTCTTGATATTGTCAATAGCATAATTAATTTCTTTTCCTATCATAGCAGCAATACAATCAATCAATGAATACATCAATTTAATTAAGTCCATACTTAATTTAAAGCCCTCTGCATTGGTCACGAGCAATAGAATTTTAATTTTCCAAATTGAATCCACGTTATGACAATCACAATTATATTCTTAGTAGGTAATAAAACTGATGTAGGACGGTTTTGGGTGTTGTCTTATTTTATTAATTTGGGTCTTTGTTTCTTGTTTAGCAAGTTTATTTATTTTAGTTTGATTAGGAATTAAATTTAGGTTTTGGAAATAAATCAAACTTACCTTTTAGGTAAGATTTGATCTTTGTTTTTCAGTCAAGTTAGGAATCATGAATCTTAGAAGATTATGATTAGTTTTGATCTTTTCCTGTTTTAGTCTTTTTAGGAATGTCGTATTCGAGTCGTATTAAGATTAGTTTATTATAAATAGTCTTATTATTTCCAATTATTTCCAATTATTGTAACTTTTTGATAATCAATAAAATCGTTCTTTGGAACACTTATCTGTTGTGGATTCGACATGCTCTTTGAGGATTCGAGAGCGCTATTTTCTAATGTAGATTAGGGAATGATGGCCCCTGCATGGCGATCCATGCTTGGGTAACTACCGGTCGTTGCGTCAAGGTTTGTCTGAGTGTGCCTCAGGGTTTGACAAAGTGATCATTCTTATTTTCGCCATACCCCGCTGCGTCAATTGGTATCAGAGCTACCGAGTCTACCTCTGTGCTAGGCTCAGCGTCCACATATCACAACCAACTACCTTCCTAAACACCATATTCACCTTCCATATTTCCCCATAAAAAAAATAAAAATAAAAATAAAGAGAGAGAGAGAGAGAGAGAGAGAGAGAGAGAGAGAGAGAGAGAGAAGAAGAAGAAGAAGAAGAAGAAGAGATCGAAAAGAAAAAAAAAGAAGAGAGAAAAGAAATCGAAAAAGAGAAAAAGAAAAAAAAGGAAAAAAAGCGTGTGATAGTTCAAAGAATTCACAATCAGCCCCAAAGACAGCCGTGCATTCTCACCCATCAAAGTCGCACGCACCTAAAGCTGCAAGTGGATTTATCTTTCTTAAGCAGTTCTTAAGGTTCAATTTTTGGTACGTTTTTTTTTTCGAACTCTGATTTCAGTTCTCAATGGGTTTCAAAGGTTCACTTGGTTCCAATAATTATTTTTCGAGCTATAATGATTATCAACCAAGACTTAGATTTTTTTCTGGACATATGAAGACTGAAGAATTTATTAATTGGTTGGAAGAAGTTGAAGAATATTTTGACTACTAAAAAATCGGAGTAAGTCGGAAAGTTTAATGTGTAGAAGGTTGTTTGAAAAACGATGCATTAATTTGGTGGGAAGACTTTCAAAAAGATTGACAACGATTTGGAGTGTATAGGATCATGTCATGGCCTGTTATGAAACAAGTAATGTAGGAGGAATATCTTCCAGATGATTATTTTGAAGATTTTTGTTATGCAGAAAATATAGTTGAAAATATTTCTTATGAAGTGGAAATTGTCGAAGGAATTGAAGACGATCAACTGATTTTAGGAGTTGAAGATTGTGATCTAACCGTGGTTGAAACACAACTGGAAGCTAAACCAATTTCCATTGAAAAAGTTTCCGAGGGTGACAACTTATTGGAAAATCCACACAATTTTTTCAGGGGTGATTTTGTTAGGATTATGCTCAATAGCAAGAGTGTAATAGTGTTTTTGACAATCTATTCATATTCATAATGTGATTTCCGGTTTAACAAATCTTATAGCATTTATAGTTTAATATTATAATTGTCAAAGTAAATAATCATAAGGTCTAAAGACTATGAGAAAAGAAGAATTGTTCGTACATCTGGATATGTATGTGGTAGACACAGTTCTTTAGTTAGTCTTGAATATTATTCACAACTTAAGTTAAAGGTTGGGTACCTTTATCTTGTTAAAGTTGTAGAATTCTTTTACTAGCATTTGAGTGGGATCAAATGAGATATGATTATAAAATCATCGGAGTGTCTTCGAGAAAAAGAATCTAGTGCACTGGGTGCATTGAACTGGATCACAATGAAAAGCTTTATCTAGAACCGTCAATAGATAATAGTCTTTTCATTATCAAGACAATCGGAGAGTCTATCTTAATCCTGAGATAAATGATGGACTTATGGTTGCAAGTGATATCATTTGAGTTATTAATGAGTACGATTATATCGCATAGTCTATCCTCGATAGTTTGGTGATATTCATTTGTTAATCGATAGAGGACTTCATTTATAGATATGGACATCGTGGCTCCATTTATTAAATGAGAGTATAATATCATCATATGGATGTTTTGAGGTAATTGGATATTAAATCTCAACGTTGAGTTTTCGATAGTGTCTATTGAAAACATGGCTTCTGGACAAGTCAAAATATCCAAGTTCAAAACGTGGTCATATGAGTAAATATGGTAACTTGGAGAGTTATAGGCGGTCTATGAACTCTTGGCGATTACTAATATTAATCACAAGGATACATTATCTCAAACATGATTGTCTAGGGTATGAATGAGGAACGTCTTCCTTTTCTATCTTTATTTAAGAGTTCAATTTTAACTCTTTAGTGGAATGAGTTAAAATTAATGGATCGGACCTAAGTGAATCATTTGTTGATTGTGATTAGGTTATGTCTATTGAAGCTTAAATTTAGATGGCCCGCCAAGATCCCCAATCCACACAGACTTGCATGGATCACTTGATATATTCTACCGGACCAATTTAAGGGTCCATCTAGAATTGCATTTAATATATTAAGAATATAATTTGCACATTATTTATGTAATGGGCTGCTCAATTATATTAATATATTAATGAAAGACATGTGGGCTTGTTTCTTTTAGTAAGAATGGGTCTGGTTCACATGTGGGCTTTTTATTTAAAGTCCAATGGATTAAATAAAATAAGAAAATAATATTGAGCCCATATATATATGATGTGGGCAGCAAGGCTAATTTATTAGTCTAATATATTATTTTATTTTATTGTTTGATTAAATGAGAATTAATTAATTTATTAATTAATTATTTAATTAAGAAATAAAATCTTTTTCTGATCAGGAAATATGTTTCCTAGGTTTATACTATTGGTAGTAGTATACTAAAAGTAAAAGACTTATTTGGTAAGAAAATAAATAATAAGGTTTATTTATTTAATCAAATAAGGAAGTCTTTGAGATAGTCACAAATACACTAAAGAGTTGGATTAGGGTTTGGAATTCTAAGGAAATCTACCTAGGGTTAGGATTTAAGTCAAAAGACAAATCCTACATGGTAGATGATTTTGGCCACAATATATAAATATGTATTAAATATATAAGGCCGAAAATATAGAGGTATATAATGCATGCAGTATTAGGCCGTAAAGATATATGTATATAATGCATGCAGTATTAATTCCACAAAAAAGATATTATATGTTGGTTTAGGCGTGCAAATATATATTATATGTTGGTTTAGTCGTGCAAATATATATTATTGTTCGGTGAGGTGTGCAGAATTGATGCAATTATATATTAGTTATGCAAAGTGCAGTATTCGGTGCACTATATATATTTTAATATATATAGATATTATATATAGGTTGAATTCGGCTAACCCTACTTGCAAGGCTTGAGAGTTTTTCTTTTGCTTTAAAAATAGAATCCAACTCTAGTGATTAGTGTGTGTTGATTTCGACCAAGACATGAAAGAGTGAATAGATTATTCTTTGATGGTACACTAATTGCTTGTTCATCAATAAGCTTATGTGTACAACATCGATTGAGGTTCACGCGAGTTTCGATCATTAGATTGAGAACTCAAAAGTGACCGGAATAATCTTAGTCTTCTTTTGATTGTTTTGTGACTAACAAAAGAAAAAGAAAAGTTTGTTTGTCCATTCTCAGGTTTGCAATTCAAAGAAAAGGGAGACCACGCTCCTAGGTGATTCACGTTCGTGCTAGGATTGAAGATCTTGCGGATTACTATCGATGTAAGTCAATCGGATCACGCGACAAAAGGTATTCTTCTTTTGTTAGATTATATACATGTTTAATTGATTAAAGGGTTTAAGGTTCATAAAAGGAAAATTTTTTAAAAGTTACTAAATCAATTTTAGTCTCGCTTTCGCTGCGTGTACTACGGTATTTTTCCCTACAGATTTGAAGATTGCTTATCTTCATTCGGATTTTGAAGATCCAATATTGTTCCTACCATCTGAAGAAAGTTCATTCAAGCCGGTAATTGACAAGGTGGTACATCTCAAGTATTATCCACCTAAACAAAACCTTGCCAAACTCAACGACGATTTTTTTTTTAAGAGGAGGAGAATACTATGTGGGATGGGAAAAGCTAGTAGCGAGGAATCGATGTTGTCCAAACCTCCGCAGGTGTCCAGCGGCCCAAGCCGCGACCGATAGGAATCGCCAATGGCAAATAGCTTGGGCATCTTCTACATTTCATTGGAGGATTACTGTGGTGCCATTGTGGATCTGGGATGGACTACGGAGAGATTTTTTGGTTGGGGTCTACCACTCCCACAAGACGAATAGGGGTTTTCTTTGTTTACTTGTCAATCCTCGTACTTTAACCGAACTCGAGGTTGAGTTCTTTTTTTAAGAAGGGGTGACTGATGTAGGACGGTTTTGGGTGTTGTCTTATTTTATTAATTTGGGTCTTTGTTTCTTGTTTAGCAAGTTTATTTATTTTAGTTTGATTAGGAATTAAATTTAGGTTTTGGAAATAAATCAAACTTATCTTTTAGGTAAGATTTGATCTTTGTTTTTCAGTCAAGTTAGGAATCATGAATCTTAGAAGATTATGATTAGTTTTGATCTTTTCCTGTTTTAATCTTTTTAGGAATGTCGTATTCGAGTCGTATTAGGATTAGTTTATTATAAATAGTCTTATTATTTCCAATTATTTCCAATTATTGTAACTTTTTGATAATCAATAAAATCATTCTTTGGAACACTTATCTGTTGTGGATTCGACATGCTCTTTGAGGATTCGAGAGCGTCATTTTCTAACGTAGATTAGGGAATGATGGCCCCTGCATGGCGATCCATGCTTGGGTAACTACCGGTCGCTGCGTCAAGGTTTGTCTGAGTGTGTCTCAGAGTTCGACAAAGTGATCATTCTTATTTTCGCCATACCCCGCTGCGTCAAAAACACCCACAAAATTACAAAATCTAAATTCAAAACAAGTTAAGATAATAACAGTCCCAATTACCAAATATTTAGAAATCTTAGGACACCCACACATGAGTATTAATATCTCGAATAACATTCATCAGAACGATCTAAAAGAGTTTAACACTTAGAAATATTCATTCCCAGTCCATAAAAATCCTAAGTACACTAATTTCCGTGTTTTCAGTCCCCTTTAGTCAATTTAACAGTATTTATATTCAAATTGGGAATAAAAACAACATCAAACCTTCAATAACTTAATTATCGAGTTACCCAAATATTATTTGATGTCACAATCTAATTCAGTCATTCGAATTCAGTCATTGAAATTCTTTTTTCTTTTTTTAAATAATTCCTTAAATACGCATAACTTTTTATTTTTTTATTTTTATTTTATTTTTTATGCAACTTATACTATCAGGATTCAATTATAAGGTCAATGGATCAAAATATGCTAAAATTCCTTATCCAATTCCCATAAATTACTCTTGAATAATCATTTATGTACGTATAAGGGAATTTCTAATTTTTTAAAGAGAAACAAACTCACAAAAGAGCAAAACAGCATAACAAAAACTCATAGGAAATTCTAAACACCGACCTGAATTTCGATTTATCACCCAACGGAGATTAAATCAATTTTTCTCCTAATTTTTTCTTTTCTTTTCTTTCTTCACGTTCCATCTTTCTTCTCTAGTTTTCAATATTCTTTCTCCTTTGACCTTTCTCTTTTTCTTTCATTTTTAAGTCCACCGCTTCACCCTTAATTTTTTTTTTTTTTTTTAAATTTTTTATATATTACTTTACTCATGTCTTTTATCCGACCATAATGTTTACAAGTCATCAAATTGCATGACAAATTACATTTCTATCCCCTATATTATTTCTTATTCATTTTCAACTCATCAAATGTATAAAAAAATTATATTTTCATCCCCTATCTCATTTTACATAAAAAAAAAAAAAAAAAAAAAAATCAGCTTAAATACTTATTGATTTGGGTCTGGTCCAAATCTTTACTTCACTTGCCAAAATTTTAAGCCCTGACAACACTATCATTTTAGGCCTCAAATCTTTTAGAAACTAAATTGAGCTCAAATTCATAATAATGGTCAACTATTTAACAATGGTTTGACCCATTTTCTAGGATATTGCAAGTACATTGAAAATTAATGAAAAAAATTATATAAAAATCATTAGATGTAAAAATAGTTAGGTGCAACTAATTATAAAAAAGATTAGAAAATTTTAGGTGTGAAATGAGTGAATTATTATCTAAAATAATTAAGAAAAACATTTTTAATAAAAAAAGTTTGAAATATTATTAGTGGTTCTCTACCCTGTAGTTCTGTTCTTCTTTAGTTGGTAATGACTGCATGGGTCGGGAGTTTTTTTTCGTTTTTCTTGATGTTTTCTTTTTCTTTTTGGTGTGGCCTGCGTGTCTCTTTTTCTTTGGGGTTGTTTTCCCCTGGTTCTTTGTGCTTGGTTGCTTTTTGTCACTCTTTATTTTTCTTTTATCTTTTATATATATGGATACTGCTTCGGGGTTTTTCAGCATATAATCGCTTGTGATGCTTTTTCCCCTTAGATCAATCCAATTATATTAAAAAAAAAATTATTTGAAATATTATTTATTGTAAGGACCTCAATTTTATGATTGACTTATTTCATGACAAACCACATTAGAGATGATTTTGTAATAGGTAGATTAGGTTCTCAAAGGCAAGCTTCTAAGCTTCTTCGTGACTTCGAGAGCAAGAGCGAAAGGTATATCACTTGACTTGATTCGATTCTTGAAGAGATTAGGTGCACAAACATACATGTTGTTCATATGTTCATGCATTAAGCATTTAGATTGATATCTAGGCTTGTTGCATCATTAGATTGTGTTGTGTTCATTCGTGATGTTTATTTGCGATTTGGTTATCATACTATCACACTCACACATTTGATTTGTGTGATCATGTATTGCATTTCATCATTTGATATCTTTTTATGTGCATGTGTTAGATATGGTGTGGTTGTTTTGAGTAAAGTGTCTAGTTTCGAAAGATTGGTTTTCAATGATGAAACTAATATGGCGTGTCTAATTATATCTAGGGGGGGTGGGGGGGGTTTAATAGATTTTAATCAAGTTAATTACCAAATTTTCTTGATTAGTTAATATTCAATAAAAACCCCTATCTAGTGAAAAATACAATCAAGTATAAAATGCGAAAATTAAATAACACTTGATTTTTACGTGTAAACCTTCAACAAGGAAAAACCACGAGCTATTCAGCTAGCCACACTCGATCCTCGAATCTACTACTTGTAATGATGTTTACAACCTAGGTTGACCACCGTTAAACCCTACACGGTCAATAACCCACCACTACTACCCCCCTACGGGCCTTTAATAGCGAACCTAAACCTACTTGCTTGTGCACTAAGCAATCTTAGCCACAAGACTTAATTCTCATTAAAGAGATTAACAACCTAAATGAATATCATGATATTCAATTATGCAATTAATGTTAGGTTACACTAAATGCTTATCTAGGATGAAAGATAACAATAAACACAATCCTAGATCAATATTGCTATATGTCATGACATACAACATAGCTATCAAAGATAAAGCAATCCTAGGCAATAGCTATCATAATACAACTCTCAATCAATCAACACAATAATCTCAATCTTGTAGATATAATATGTTCTAAACGCATACAAGTAATAAATGAGATTTCTTGTTAAGTAAGACACTAAATAGGGATGAAAATAGTGAACAACTTACCAAGTTAAGTGTGTTGAAGAAGACCTATGCATAGATGCATCCTAGATGATCCTAGATGATGCTAGATGATGTTTGATGCAGATGGATATGTGTTTGACTAATCAAAGGTGAGTTCTTTAGTGATTTTCTCTCTTAGAAAATAAGCTAAGTAAAAAATATGATTTGGACTCACTAAAAAATGACCTAATGACAAAGTAGCATATATATAGGATGTCAAAATGATGATACGACGTTTTGATAACTTTTCAAAACTTTTGCCTTGACTGCTGTTCACCCGTTCTACGTATAGTGGGTGTATAGCGGCTCACTTGGGAAAATGAAGAATATGTTCTTCATAATCTGTTGTTCACAAGAGCGATAATGGGGCGACCAATGGGCGATTGCTCTCGGGTTTGGAGAGCCGCTGTTCAGCCACTGTACGAACAACGGTTGTACAGCGACGGAAAAAATCCATCAGGTCACCCATTGCACGTACAGCGACTGTACAGCGGGTAAAAGTAAATTTGCTCAATGCCCCTTATAGGTGTTATACGTAGGGTGACCCAACAGCGGGTGTACAACGCCCATACTAATATGATGCATCCTAAAGCCTACCATGTCATAGCATTTAACAAACAAGATGCAATAAATTAAACATGCTTGAAGAGGATTCAAGAACATGAATGCAAATACATTAAACACACAACATACAAGAAGTATAGATATGCATGAGTTGTGTGTGTGCAACTAGATCTCTTCAATACAATTAAGCACAAGTGTTTTACCTTTGGAGTGCTTATCATATTGAGGTCTTGAGAGGCCTTTCTTGAGCTTGATCACTAACAATTAGAAGCCTAAGCTACCCTTACATCACAAACCCCAAATGTGGTTTGTCACTGAAATAAGCTAATCAAACTTGAGGGACTTACAATCTTCCCCTTTGGCTATTTCATGACAAAACCACCACTCACATTGATCCTCACAACAAAATTGAAACTAAAGATCAACAATTATTTTCTACATTATAAAGAGATAATTAAAAGCTAAAACTTGAAGTTTTCAATCTCTTGTAGAACAATCAATCCTTCAAAACAAAACGATTACACTTTCCAAAACAAGTGTATGTGAGGTGATCAAGTGAAATAAAAAACAAGCATTTGCATTTAAAGAAATCAAGCAACAACATGCAATGAATGTGCAATGCAATGCTCCCCCTCAAAGGGTTACTCCCCCTCAATTAAGCATTTTTCCCAATGTGCGAATTAGCTACTCTCAATTAGCACTCTCCCTTACCACATACTACTTCCCATTTTTGTCATGAGATAGGCAAAGGAGTATCCCCCAATCGGGTCATTTTAGCAAAGAGAGATAGTAGCATACAAGACATTTGCATAGTCATTATACAAGAACATTATGCAAGTCAATTAATTGGAGAGAAACAAGGAGATTTATTTTATGAAAATGTGTGATAAAGATGCTTTACATGCAAAACATGTTGCATTTAAGTCTAAAAATCAATGGTATTTGGCAAAGCAAATGACAAAGATTTCCTAAAGAATTCAAACCGATTTTACCATTTGTCATGAATCAAGGCAAGGATATAGATTTATCACTCATTCAATTTAATGAGCAACTATATCCAACTTTACAAGCAAAACAAGGCATGAGCGACTTTTTGCACCCTATTCGATTTTTCTAGGTAAGATACCCTTATGATAGTAGCCATGTTCGACAAACAAAGAAAAAGAGATATTGGATTTTAAAATCCTTAGAACAGATAGAAGATCCTTTATTCATTTGAGTCTCATTTGCTTTTCACACAATTTTGCATTTTGAAATTTGCAATCAACAATCATGCTTTTCATTTAAGCAAGTCATTTGAATTCATGCTTTTCATTTTAAGCATGTGTAAGATCCTAGATCTTTGTTAGCTTGATTCCATTGCAAAACTCTCTTTATTTGTATTGATTAGTTGTTTAGGTGTTTCTTGGAGAGAAGAAGCTTCAAAGGTTAAAAGCAACGTATCTTGCAAATATTATCTTCAAGAGGAACATCGCATACTTGGATGCTAAGGTATTTAGATTCTTCTTCCTCTTGCAAGGCGTAAGAGCACACACACACAATTCATACATGTGTGTCCCTGCATCGTAGTGAAAACATTTGGTATAACACATTCACACACTTCTTAGTATGCTCATGCATTGGTCTCTTATAGACAAAAATTGTAGAATTGCATGCTTTGTGACTATCTCTTTGATATGGCATGCTTGTGTGAATTTATGTTTGTTTGTTTATGTGTTTTGTATTTTGGACTTGAATAAGTTCTTATTTGATTCCTTATTGAGTCCCGGTCATTTCGGTTACTCATTCATAAGGTTTCGAGTCCAAATGATGTAGCTACGCTACTTTGCATTCTCATTCGTTGAGTTGAATTCATCATCATTTTCTGAGATGATTTCTCAACCATTTTTCAAAGTTTTGTAGTCATAGTCGTGCGTGAGGGAGTCATGGTTCGTAATCTAAAAATGGATTCAAAATCGGAGTTCGGATGCTTAAGATACGGCTGAAGAACGTGAGGGAGGGAGCGCGCGAGAGGCAAGCATGGCCAAAGGCCATGCATTGGCCACCACGTGTGGAGGCCGTGGGACCCACGGCCAGAGCACCCCTCTGATCCCGTGTGGCCCATGCGCCCCACACGGGGTGCTGACATGGCAGCCTCTGATTGGCTCACGTCATCCTCTCTCTTCTCCATCTATTTTCCCTCCATTTATATTTGAAATCCCGTGCAGAATTCTTTACAACTTTTGATTTCTTATTTTGATCATATCTCTCTCAAATAAACTTCGAATTGAGTGATTCAAAAGCCAAAATTGTTGGTCTTGAAGAGAGCTACAAACTCTAAGTATTTTCAGAATCATTTGAGTTTATGATTTTTTGCAGTGAGCTGATTTCAGTTCGTGACTCAATTTTTGTATGTGAAACTTCTTCTTCTCACTTCATCTTTTGATCATCTCTTTTAATCTTCCTAATTGATAGATGATATGTGTTTAGAATATTGTTAGATCATATTCTAGGGGTGGTTGATCTATTGATTGTTGAGTTTTAGCTATTTGATTTCAATTGAACATATATTGCTAAACTTGACCTATCTTGACATTGATTCTAGAAATACTTTTTGTTCTTGAGCTTGATTGTTGATTTCTAGGTTTTTGTTACATGTTCATGAACTAGGATTTTTTGATTGTGCTATCTACCATTTAAATCTAGTTCTTGTTTGGATTGAATATGTTGTGGATTTCAAGTGTTAACTTGTTCACTTGATTTCAAAGCTAGTTTTGTGATTTCTATTGAAAACTTGTTACTCTAGCTTTGTTTAACATGTTTAGGTTTCTAGATATTTTTGTGAATGACTTTAAATGTCTAATCTAGATTTCTAATCACATGTTCATAAGAATTAGCTACATTTGCTTGTGAGCTTGATTTGTGCAAATCTAATTCTTCATAGAGTGTGTTTGATCTACTTGCTCTATTTGCTTGTGTTTGCATCATTTGCATCACTTAGATCATTGCCTTGTGAAAGGTTGAAGTCTCTTGCAAAGTGAGTGAAGCTTTGTTTTGAGCAAGAAGTCTTGGCTAGGAAAGTGTTCCGGATAGCCAAGCAAGAAGTCTTGATTAGAGTCGGGAGGACTCGGATAGTCAAGTAGAAAATCTTCCTACAGATGTGAGCATCTTGGATAGGAAGTTGCTTTCTAGAGGTGTAGGACACATCTTGGATAGGAAGTAGGCTTGGTAGTTCACTTGCCCGAGGGTAGATTATGAGGTGATAGCTTGAGCGGATATCATGTGTTGATAGCTTGAGTGTGTAAGTCCTTTTCGTAAAGTGGATTACTTTGCCGGTGGTTATGGTATCAACCCGTGGATGTTTCCTCTTTGAGGTTTTACCACGTAAAAATACTTGTGTCAAGTTTCGTTTTTATGTTTCTTTATCTTCCATATGTTTGTATTGATTGCATTACTTGTATATTGATTTTCACATGTGTTGGTTAAATCAATTCAATTGTTAAGATTCATCAAGTGTGCTTTTAATTGTTGTATTCCACATTTTTTTTGTATATTGAGAGAATTTGGGCCTATATATATTCACCCCCCCCCCCCCCCCCCCCCCCCCCCCCCCCCCCTCTAGGTATATATTATACTATATTGCTTAAGGGAATTTCAGCATGTCATTTAAGAATCATCATGTCATGGAGAATAATCATAGGTCATTCAAAGAGTACTTCCTAAGTATATCTCCTAGTCTAAAAATGCATGTTTGAACATAAATATGACATGGATTGCAATCAAAGCAATGGTTCACACTTATTGAAAAAAATATCATATAAACATATGTGCAACCAAGATACTCAAGCAATTAATAAAGAAGCATAATGTATATCAATTTTTGCATGTGACAAGTATGCAATATTGCTTTGCTTGAGTTCCCCTTATGGGGTCAAATTCCAAACCACATTAATCCACGAGACATATCCCAATAGATCTACTAAGTGCATGAAACCTAGTTGCATCTAAGGGTTTAGTAATAAGTCCACTAGTTGATCATTTGTACCTACATGTTCAAGTACTATACATTTATTCTCAACTAGTTCTCTTATGAAATGATGTCGGATGTCAATATGCTTAGTCCTAGAATGTTGCACCGGATTCTTAGAGATGTTAATGGCACTCATGTTATCACAAAAAAGAGTTAGAGTACCTTGATTGAATCCGTAATGGACTAGCATTTGTTTCATCCATAAGAGTTGTGTGCATCCACTCCCTGCGGTAATGTATTCGGCTTTGGCCGTGGACAAGGAAATCGAGTTTTGCTTCTTGCAAAACCAAGATACCAAGTTGTTCCCTAGAAAGAAGAAACCACACGATGTACTCTTCCTATCATCACAATTTCCTGCCCAATCCGCATCACTAAAGCTAACTAAACTAGCATTAGTGTCAAAAGAGTACCAAATCCCATAGTTGGATGTCCCATTCACATAGCGAATGATTCTCTTACCAAAAGAGAGATGGGACTCCTTAGGATCCGCTTAGTACCTAGCACACACACCCACACTAAAAGATATATCGGGTTTACTTGCGGTCAAATAAAGCAAGCTACCAATCATGCTCCGATATAGAGTTTGTTCCACACTTTTTTGACTAGTATCCTTGCATAGCTTCAAAGTGGTACTCATGGGTGTATCACAATGTTTGGCATTTTCAAGACCAAACTTCTTCACTAGGTTCTTTGCATATTTAGCTTGGGTTATGAAAATCCCATCTTTCAATTACTTAATTTGTAAACCTAAGAAGTAATTTAGCTCATCAATAAGACTCATCTCAAATTCATGAGACATAACATCAACAACTTGTTGGACTTTGGTGTTGTTGGTGGAGCCAAACACAATATCATCAACATATATTTGAGCTATGAAAAGCTCATCATTGTTTTTCTTGATGAATAATGTCTTGTCAACACTACCTCTTGTGTAGTCATTGTCAACAAGGAATTAAGTGAGGTGCTCATACTAAGCCCTTGGTGCTTGTTTCAACCCATATAAAACCTTCTTGAGGCGATAGACATGGTTGGGGTGGTGTGCATCCACAAACCCCCTGGGTTGCTCAACAAACACTTCCTCTTGCAAGAAGCCATTGGGGAAGGCACTCTTTACATCTATTTGGTGCAATTTAAACTTGTGCACACAAGATATGGACAAGAGAAGCCTAATGAACTCTAGGCAGGCAACGGGAGCAAAAGTCTCCTCAAAGTCGATACCCTCAATTTGAGAGTACCATTGTGTAACAAGTCTTGCCTTGTTTCGCACTATGTTGCCATCCTCATCGGATTTGTTCCTATACACCCATTTGGTGCCTATGACATTTGTGCTTTTAGGCATAGGAACTAGAGTCCAAACCTCATTCCTTTCGAATTGGTTTAGCTCTTCTTACATGGCAAGAACCCAAAATTCATCATTTAAGGCATCATCAACCTTTTTGGGTTCAATTTGAGAGGTGTATCATGTATAACTAATAAGATTAGCTATTTAACGCCTAGTCCTAACACCCTAATTTATTTCTCCAATGATGTCATTTTTATTAGGGAGTTTCCTAACCCATGGAGTGGGTTGATTAGAGTCCAAGAGAGGAACTCTATCAAGGGGTTGTGTGTCCTATTCAATGAGGTTAGTGTTGGGGTTTTTGCCTTAAAGCTTGTAATTTATAAATGTGAATGAAACATTAATAAAGTAGATAGTAGTTCCCTTAAGGGTTGATTCATGGCTTGAACAATATGAGCACTCTCCTAATTCCGTAAGGAATGTTGAATTTATTGTTCATTAGAGAATCAATGGTACTTAATGGAAATACATAATTAGAGGGGTATAGCGGAAATTATGACCCAGCTCTAATTATGAACTACTTGTGGAGAATCATACCATATGTAATAGTTATATTGATGGACAACGGTAATTTCAGTTTGTGTAATACATCTACAGTTGTGAGAGTCCAACCTCGAGTTTTTAGTGGAATAACTCCAAGGTTAATAATCATAAAATATTAATTAAAGAGTTTAATTAATTATTTCTAAGTATTATTGGAGCTCAAAACTGTGGGTCCATTAGGTCCCCTTGCTAGCCCGATTGATTAAAGGTAATAAGGGTCACGGTTAATTAATTGGATTGTCCAATTAATTGTGTTACGAAAGTGACACGTATTTATTCAGGGATTAATTGAATAATGAGAATATTTAATTAATATATTAAATTAATTAAATAATAAGATTATTTAATTAATGAATTAATAATTAATAATTAATAATTAATTATTAATTGGAGGTTGCAGGTTCAAATCATGACTGAAACAATGATAAAATAATTAGATTATTTTATTCTTTAAAAAGTCTAGTGTTTATGTTCAAGTCAAGTAATAGGGTTATGTGGGAGATGAAATCCTACTCTACCTATGACACTTAAATACTAATTATCATTTGAATATATGGAGATATATTTGGAAAGAGATAATGATTTAGTTATGAAAAATATATAAATTAAAGATATATTTTAAATAACTAAAATAATAAAAACTGATATAGATATCAGTGTGTTACAATTTGAACCAACACATATTCATGCAAAAAGAGAGAAAAACAAAACAGAGGGTGTGCGGCTAGAAAAAGAGAAAAAGGGAAGAAATTTTCTTGTTCTTTAGGGTGGCCGAATTCTTCTGACAACAAAACAAGGGTTGTTTTGTGTTTCTTTCTTTTACCTCTATTCAGGTTCCTGAGTACCGTGACGCGCCAACACACAGTTGCTGGATCACGGGACACAGCGAGGAAGATTTGGTGGTGACAAATCGGAATAAAGCTTAAATAAACGAAGGAGTTGATCTACAAGGGTATGATCTAATTCTCTTTATATATTCTTATATATTGTATACGGTTTACAAGTTGCTTAAAAATTTTAAAACATATTTTCCACTGCACAATGTAAATCCGGGTTCCTACAATTGGTATCAGAGCCAATTATACAATATATTAGATTAAAGTTTCCTTTTCATAGTTTTATTCTTGAATTTGCATGTATGGTATGTTTAGGCACTTTCTAAAGATTGTATGATGTTTATATATATATATATATATATATATATTTTATAAACATGGTTGATCGTTAATTGTATGGTACAATGGGTTTAGGGTTCGTTTTAATGGTTGTAATATTTTACAATGTAATATTAATCCCAGGATGTAATTTTAATATTTTTTTTCCTGCTGTATTTTCTTTGTTGTATTTTTTCTGCCATGTATTTTATTGTAAAATATGTATGCAGAAATCAGACGAACAAGACAGAAGGTGGAAGACGAAGAAGTCGGGTGTGTGTTGGACACACAAAACAGCAATATGTTGTTGCTGTGTGCAAGTGTTGCACGCACGCACAACAGCCAAAAGAAAAGCACCAACATGCATGATTGTCATGCAATGCAACACATGGTTGTCACGCACAATTGGTGCAGCGCATGATTGTCATGCAGCACACATGATTGTCATGAATGATTGTCATGCCATATGACACAATTGATAAAAGGTTGGTGCATCACATGGCAGGCACGGAGCTAGGCTGCGCGCATTATTGGCGCAAAGCTTGGCTGCTGCGTTGTTCTTGGCGCAACAGCTGGGCTGTTTTCGCGCAAGACTGCTGCACGCTACGCGCAAGGTTGCTGTGCACAACTACCCTCTCGTGCGGACGATGGCTACGTGCAAAGGCGTAAGGCCGAGTGTTCGTGATGCTAGGTTTTGCGTATTCGGAAGCGTGAATGGGCCGAAATATTTTTATTAATAACTTGGGCCTCCAATAAATGTTAAGTGTAACATATGGGCCTTAGTTTATGATTCATGAGATGGATTACCATTAAAAATATTAGGGTTAATCAAGTTGGACTTGGTTAAAAGCCCATTAGATGCAAAAGATGGACTTGAAGAAAAAGAATTACAAGAAGACCAAGGAATGCCTTGGATAATTTTTTTTGTAATTAGAATTTTTTTGAGTTAGATAACTCATTGTACTCGGTCAACTCATGTACGCTTTTATTATGAGATGATTAAAGCATTACCATACATATACATGTCAATTAGATTAGATGTGCCTACACATATATATGTTGATATGTCATACATGCATTATAGCCATCTATATTATGTGTTTAATTTTTTTTAAAAAATTTGATTAAAATGGGTAATTCACATAATTGGCTATATATTAATGGGATTAGTTTTTAGGAGTAAAAACTTGGTAATTCTCATTAATCACTAATCTTTTTATAAAGAGTTTAATTACTTAGATTAGTAGGGTCCTTTATATATATTAGAATTAATTTGATTAAGCCCCTAATAATAATTGTACCTAATAATGTGTTTAGTTTTAATAAATAAAACTTGGTAAATACACATTTAATAATTCTAGTCTTAGTAAATAGTTTACATAGATTAGAATTATCACTAATGAACTAGATTATTAAGAGTTAAAAATCGAATTAGTTTATTAGTTATTGGAATAGGATTCTAATAATTTGTGATTAATGCACTTGATGCTTAGATTGAAATTAGCCGTTTAATCTAGTTTAATCTAGGTGCATTAATATTAATAGAAAACCCATATTATATAATAGTGAGTGGGAGAGGGATATATGACATTAAATTCCGCGGTCTCTATCATTAGTTCAACACCGTAAGATTCGAGTGGGGCCTTGTGACGGCTTTGTTTTTGTCCTCCCTAAGGAGGGTTTCCATAAGAATTAATACCAAGGTTGACTTCCTAACAGATAGGATTTTAGAGGGGATTTCGGGATTGACCGACCTTAAGGTGGCTGTTGACGGTGATTTTTCGTCAACACTCAATCGATGATTGGAGATCACGTTTGCGAGTGATAATAGTTTGAATTTTAATACTATAAAAATAATGAGCAAGAAATACGTGGTAAAACTCCGATGATCGGAGAAACCTCCACGGGTTGTTGCCTAAGCAACGAAGCCAAAATCCACTATATAAAATTGATTACAGAATATGCTCGGGTCTCTCTTACCATAAAAAAGATCGATCCCTCTCTTATGCCTTACAAGGGGTATTTATACATGTTGTTTCTAGGGTTTGGGGATGCCGCTAGGGTTTGGTGTCGTGGCGCCCAAGTGTTGAGCGGTTTCCCAGTCCTAGTCGGATTCTGTTTCCTTCTTTGGCGTGATATATTTCCTGTTTTGGCTGAGTCCGAATTTGGGAAGGATTCATTCTCCTTCATTCGCGGGAGGCCTGTTTGTTTCCTTGTTAAACTCTGAAGGGTTACATTGCTGCGTATCGTGGAGGTGCTTACTGCTGATTCCTTCCATGTATTTGGGAAGTGAGTTTCCACTGCCATCTCTTCCTATTGATTCCCGAGTATGCCCGAGTATGCCCGAGTAGGTTGTGTTGCCCGAGCCGGTTCTCTTTGTTTGTAATCGGGTTGCTTTGGTTTCAGCCGAGTGGGTTACTCGGGGGACTTTTCCCCTTTCGAGTTGACCCTTCCTGGCTCCTACTTATGTGGCTTCTTCATAGGGGTGACATGTCCTTTATGACGATTTTTACCTATAACAATACCCCCTTAAATGTTTAAGCCGAATACCTCTTGCTCGGGACAATTATTTAACCTCTGTTCACGACTTGTTTTCATTTGTCGTCTTTCATATTAATTTTGGTTTTCAGTATCCTCGTTTGATTCGAAGTATTGCTGACGTGTCTCAATTATGTCCACACATATTTGATCCGCCCACTATTCAGAAATCTTTTGATGGTGACACACTGACTTCCTGACGGCGGCTCAAGGCTCTCTCTGCTTGCCACCTGTCCCCTTTTGCTTGGTCGTGGTAAGAGGCATTATTGGGACATGACCTTTCTGTTCATTTCGTACGCAACCCACATCACTCCCCTTGCCTCTGTGTTTTCCCGCTTCTCCACCTACCCTTTCTAGGGTTTAGATTTTTTTTGAAATTGGTACTGCCTATATATACCAGCTTGACGCTCTGTGAGAAAAAATCCTTTTCTCTTCTCTGCAAAAAATCCCTTGCTATTTCTCTTTTCTCTTCCTGAAAGAAGTTTACTTGCCTCTGCTACTTCTCTTTGAGTTATCTGGGTTTAGTCGCTCATTTCTCAGCCTTTGCCAAGATCCTCGACCTCAAAACCCGGATCTTTTCTTGAAGATCATTCCTCTGCAGTTTGCGTTGCTCCAGTTTTCTGATATATCAAGGTTAGTTCTTATGGATCCTGCTGCTAGGAATCGACTTTTTACTGTTGGTATGATTGCTATTGAATAAGGTGACGTTTTTCTTGCCACGGTTGTCCACAGGTTGCTAGGAGACCTTTTTCCTGATCAACCTTAATTCTTAGACGCCTACGTTTCGGGGCTTTTTCGTGAAGGACCTGCTACTTCTGAAGTTCCTTCTACTTCAGAGATTCCGTCCGTTTCTTCGAATTCATCATGGCCTGATTCTTATCAGCCTGAAGCTCAGCTAGATTCTTCTTTTTCCGTTCGTGCTAATACTCGGCCGTGGAGACGAGTTGGGAAGAGGATGATTACTCATAAAAAAGATCCCCTGGAGAGCCGAGTCGGGACCCAAAAGGTGATTGGGAGTGATGTTGAAGAGGAGCATAGGGCCGCTAGCATCCCTTTCTCTACCGAGCGGATATGCGCCTATGATGTCGAGCCGAACGCGGTCGGCCCCGAAGAGATATAAAAGTATATGGGACGCTTCGACTTGGACAGCAACATGGTTTCGCTGGTTCCTTCTGACGGTCGAGCTGCATGGAACCCCCCACCTGGCCACGTTGCAATCTATGGGGCAATGCTTACTTGCGGTGTTACTCTTCCCCTTCAGCCATTCATCACCTGGTTTTTGGTTGAGGCTCGGCTTGCCCCTACGCAGTTAACCCCAAACAGCTACCGGGTTTTGATGTGCATGTGGCACATGTGGCATAGGATGAAGCGGCCACCTCCCACACCTCGCGAAATCCGATATTTTTACACGCTGAGGCCCGTGTGGAATACAGGGGTTTATTTTCTTCAATCAAACCAGCCCGAGCTCTGGATCCCTAAAGACGTAGTGGTTAAGAGTGACATCGAACCGACCACTAACGAGAAGATGAAGGGGTTCATTTGGGGCTTCCCTACTTCAAATAAATTTTGGAAGAATAGCTGGTTCTTCGTGGGAGGACAATAGGGCCAATAAATCAGTTTTGATCTTGATGGCACTCGGGTGACTTGCAGGGTTCCTCGATACTTTTGTTTGCCTCAATGGAACCATATGACTCCTGCCTTCGCCGACGAGGAGCTGAAGACTTTGGCTCGAGCAGCCGTTCGCCCTTTGGAAAAGAGGGGTAGGCCTTATCTCTTCAACGAGGCGAAAATGATTAAAGCTCGCCTTTTTCCCCAGATTTCTGCACACCGCAAACGCCGTAAGTTTTATAAGCTTTCCCTGGTTATTCTTGCAGTCTGTCTTTTGAATCAGTTTACTGACTCGAGAAAACACCTTCTATTTCTTTTTTTTTTAGTTTTTTTTTTTTAGTGTTCGATGTAGACGTAGTCTGCGATGCTCAGGCACACCGGATAAAAAGCATCGTGGAGGCGAGCCGAAGAGCGGCTCTTCGCCAGCGAGATGCTGGGATAGCTCCTCCCGAGGGTGACTCTGACGAGAGTGTTCCCGAGAATCCTCTCGAGGGAGATGATGAAGAGGGAGTGCCCGATTATGTGCCCGAGGAGACCCATGGTCAAGAAATGACTGCATATTCAGCAGGGGCTGTGGATGATCCAGAGGGCTTTGGAGCAAGTAGGACCCACTTTGGAGTAAGTAGGACTGCTGCTGGGCAGGACAATTTGTTAGGATTAAGCTCAATAGCAAGAGTGTAATAGTGTTTTTGACAATCAATTCATATTAATAATGTGATTTCTGGTTTAACAAATCTTATAGCATTTATAGTTCAATTATTATAATTGTCAAAAGTAAATAATCATAAGGTCAAAAGACTATGAGAAAAGAAGAATTGTTCGTACATCTGGATATGTATGAGGTAGACACAATTCTTTAGTTAGTCTTGAATAATGTTCACAACTTAAGTTAAAGGTTGGGCACTTTTATCTTGTTAAAGTTGTAGAATTCTTTTGCTAGCATTTGAGTGGGATCAAATGAGTTATGATGAGTCTAAAATCATCGGAGGGTCTTCGAGTAAAAGAATCTAGTGCACTGGGTGCATTGAACTGGATCACAATGAAATACTTTATCTAGAACCGTCAATAGATAATAGTCTTTTCATTTTCAGGACAATCGGAGAGTCTATCTTAATCCTGAGATAAATGATGGACTTATGGTTGCAAGTGGTATCATTTGAGTTATCAATGAGTACGATTATATAGCATAGTCTATCCTCGATAGTTTGGTGATATTCATTTGTTAATCGATAGAGGACTTCATTTATAGATATGGACATCGTGGCTCCATTTATTAAATGAGAGTAGAATATCATCATATGGATGTTTTGAGGCATTGGATATTGAATCTTAACGTTAAGTTTTCGATAGAGTCTATTGAAACATGGCTTCTGGACAAGTCAAAATATCCAAGTTCAAAATGTGGTCATATGAGTAAATATGGTAACTTGGAGAGCTATAGGCGGTCTATGAGCTCTTGGCGATTACTGATATTAATCACGAGGATACACCATCTCCAATAAGATTGTCTAGGGTACGAATGAGAAATATTTACTTATTCTATCTTTATTTAAGAGTTCAATTTTAGCTCTTTAGTGGAATGAGTTAAAATTAATAGATCGGGCCTAAGTGAATCATTTGTTGATTGTGATTAGGTTATGTCTATTGAAGCTTAAATTTAGATAACCCGCCAAGATCCCCAATCCACACGGACTTGCATGGATCACTTGATATATTCTACCGGACCAATTTATGGGTCCATCTAGAATTGTATTTAATATATTAAGAATATAATTTGCACATTATTTATTTAATGGGCTGATCAATTATATTAATATATTAATGAAAGGCATGTGGGCTTGTTTCTTTTATTAATAATGGGCCTAGTTCACATGTGGGCCTTTTATTAAGGTCCAATGGATTTAATAAAATAGAAAAACAATATATAGATATATTAATATATATGGCACATGGCCGAGATATATATATATGATATTATATTGTTTTATTTTTATTATTTGATTAAAAGGAAATTAATTAATTGATTAATTAATTATTTAATTAAATGTCAAAATCTTTTTCTGACTAGGAAATATGTTTCTTAGTAGTATACTATTGTGGTAGTATAATAAATATAAAAGACTTTATTTGGTAAGTAGATAAATAAGGGATTTATTTATCTAGTCAAATTAGGAAGTCTTTGATATAGTCACAAATACACTAAAGAGTTGGATTAGGGTTTGGAATTCTAAGGAAATCTACCTAGGGTTAGGATTTAAGTCAAAAGACACAAATCCTACATGATAAAGGATTTCGGCTTCAATATATAGATATATATGAAATATATATGGCAATTAATTGCCGGAATATATATATATATATATATTTAAAAAGCATACGGTAATATATATATATTATATGGTGCAGCAGGAATATATTGAGATATATATATATATTGAAATAGCATGCAGAATAAGGCATGCAGAATTTGTTATATATATTAGGATATATATATATTATTTATAAGGAGAGCATAATTGCTTGAACATATATATGATATTCAGCAAGCAATTCGTGCGCACATACATATATATATATATATATATATATATATATATATATATTATATTGATAAAAGGAAAACCCTAAGGGCAAGTTTTGAGAGTTTTTTCTTTTGCTAGAGAAAAATAGAATCCAACTCTTAGATTAGTGTGAGAATTCGGCCAAGAGAAAAAGAGAGAAAAGTTTGTTCTTATTTCGATAGTGCACTAGTAACTTTTATATCAAAAGGTTTTGTGCACAATTTCGAATAAGGTTCACGCGAGTTTCGATCTAACGATTGTGAATTCAAAAGTGACCGGAACATTCTTTGTAGCCTCTTGGAATTTGTTGTGACTAACGAAAAAGAAAAAGTTTTGTTAATCCATCCTCAGGTACACAATTCAAAGAGAAGGGAGACCACGCTCCTAGGTGATTCACGTTCGTGATTGGATTGGAAGATCTTGCGGATTACCATCGACGCAATGTCAATCGGATCACGCGACAAAGGTATGATATCTTTAGTATTATATGTTAATTAATTAGAGGGTTAAGGTTCAAATTATGGAAAAATTTTAAACTATACTAAACTCTATTTTAGTCTCGCTTCCGCTGCGTTGACCGTATTTTTCCCTACAATTGGTATCAGAGCCTGGTTGTACCCTTTAATTAATTAAAGTATATATACGTGAATCTATTTCTTTTTATTGTGATTATGCATGTTTTAAAAAGAGATGGCACTCTAGGTATTCGCATATATAATTACATGTGGATGTATGGATTTATATATGTTTTTATGTGGATTGTTGTTGCTCGATTTTGGTCATAGAATTTCAATGTATTTTTTGTTTCGGATTTGTAACAAGAAGGGTGGTCTATCATCGCCATAATTCCTTCTTGGTAGTTGCTAGGTTTTCTTTTAATTTTATTGTAATATTAAAGTGCAGTTTTTAGGTATTAAAAACTACTGCAGTTTTTATTTATTTTAATTTTAAGTGCAGTTTTTTTTTGTAAAAAAAAAAAAAAAAGTACTGCAGTGAATAAAAATAAAAAAATAAAAAAATTAATACTGCAGTATTTTATTAGTTTATATACTGCTGTAATATGTTCAAGCATTGAAGATTCAAAGACTTGAAGAAAAAGGAAGCAACCGGAACCAAGAACGAGCACCTTGCGCACCCTATGAGTGGATTGGGCTGCGCATGGCAAGCCCAAATCATGGTGGACTGCGCACGGCAGCCCTATATGCTCTCATAGGCTGCATACTGCAGCCCCTTTGTGGGGTTGTGGGGTGTGCACGCCTATGGGGGGCAGCCGAGGGATGTGTGGATGGTTGATGGCCACTTGAAGATCTTGTATTCCTAACAAATTGTAATTTACTTGCTTTTCTAGGATGGACAAAATTGTGGCTATTTATTTTTTGCATAAATATTACAATATTTGTTATTGTATGATAACATGTCATATAGAATAGGAGTGCCACTCATATATCTCTTTTGGTATGAACATGCATTGAATGATTTAGGTATCTAAATTGGCATCTAGATAACTTGGTAAATCATTCTATGGGATTTAATCACACGCCTTAAATAATTGAGTGGGAGAAGATGTTTTGTAACACCTATGGCCTCCAAGGTTAGTTGAGCTTTATTATTTATTGGTAATCCCCCCAAGGGGCGTCCATGAATGGAATTTAGCAACATACTTCCTTACAAGGATAGACTAGATAATGGACTCAAACGAGATCTACTCCCCAAGGAGGGATTTTTGTGAGAGAAAATTGAGGGTCGATATCTTGGTAACACACTCAATGTAATTTTATTGATATCCTCCCAAGAGTTCTTGTCAGTAAAATTGCAAGGCTAAAATTGAAAACGCTGGTTGTTATGTTAACAATTAGGTGGGACCTAGTCTAACTAGTAAATGGTGCGAACTCCCAAAGGAGGCGTAACATTTATGGGTGTTAGATCACCGTTGAATTTTTATGATTGAGTTATTTATTTAAATCAAGATAAATATTCGAAAGTGCTTCATCATGATTATTTACTCATATATATTTTTGTTTTATTCAGAAATCATGACCCCATCCCTAATGAATATCTTAAAAGATAATATTTTAACTGGAGATAATTATGTCACATGGAAAAGGAAAATTGGGTTGTTGCTGCAAAGTGAAAAACATAAGTTTGTTCTAACTACTCCTAAACCACCTGCTCCTACTTATGAATCTCAGATTCATATGGTTGGTAAAGTTGCTACTGTTAAGACCCGTCAAAAGGTTAAGAAACAACAGAAGAAAAAGCAATTTGGGCCTACCAAGAAGGAGACCAAGAAAGTAACCAAGATCAAAGGGAAGTGCTTCCTTTGTGGTGAAAAGGGACATTGGAAAAGAAATTGCCCAAAGTCCCAGAACAAGAAGGAACAAGGTAATATTAATTATCTTGAAACATGTTTTCTGACATATTCTACAGATTCTTGGATCATAGACTCTGGAGCCACAAATCATGTTTGCTATTCCTTACAGGGGTTCCAAGAAAGGAGAAAGTTGAATAAAAATGAAATCAACTTGCATTTGGGCAACGGAACGTTAGTGTCTGCAAGTGTAGTGGGAGATATTAGAATTAATCTAGATTTTTTTTTTAGGCATTTAGATTTGATAGACGTTTATTATGTACCTCAATTCAAGAGAAATTTAATTTCAGTTTCTTGTTTGAATAAATTTGGATATTCGGTTACTTTTAATAAAGATTTTATTATTAGTAAGAATAACAAATTTATTTGCAAAGGTACATTGGAAAACGGCTTATTCTTTTTGCATAAAAATATCTCTCACTTGTTGGACACAGAAATAACGGAGCCTAATCATAAAAGAGTAAAATTATCAATAGATGAAACTTACCTATGGCATTTACGCCTAGGTCATATTAACCTTAATAGGATTAAAATATTGGTAAGTGACGGACCTTTAAGTGACTTAAAGGTTGATGATCTACCAACTTGTGAATCTTGTTTGGAAGGTAAAATGACCAAAAGGTCGTTCTCGGCCAAAGGCGCAAGAGCCACTGAATGTTTAGGATTGATACACACTGATGTATGTGGTCTTATGAGCATTCAAGCTAGAGGTGGATATGAGTACTTCATCACCTTCACAGATGATTACTCGAGATTTGGTTATGTGTATCTCATGCGACATAAGTTGGATGCTTTTGACAAGTTCAAAGCATTCAAAGCTGAAGTAGAAAATCAGCTTGAGAAACACATAAAAATCTTGAGATCTGATCGTGGTGGAGAATATCTATCTGGTGGGTTTTCAGCAATATCTTATTGATAATGAGATAGTTTCTCAGTTTTCTGCACTAGGTACACCTCAACAGAATGTGGTAGTAGAAAGGAGAAATATAACTCTTTTAGACATGGTTAGGTCTATGTTGAGTTATTCAACACTTCCTATTTCTTTTTGGGGATATGCTTTACAAACTGCTATATACATTCTAAACGATGTACCATCTAAGTCCATTCCTCAAACACCGCATGAGTTGTAAACTGGGCGCAAGCCTAGTTTACAACACTTAAGGATATTTGGTTGTCCTGCACATGTGTTAAAAGGAAAGACAGAAAAGATGGAGTCCCGTTCGGAAACATGTATATTTGTAGGGTATCCAAAAGAAACTAAAGGATATTATTTCTATAGTCATTCAGATCTTAAAGTATTTGTTTCGACAAATGCTAAATTTCTGGAAAAGGACTATATGAATGATTTTGTGCCTAGAAGTAGAATTGTCCTGAATGAGATGTCAGGAGATACAATTCCACGAGAGGTTACACAACCTAACCCAATTGTAAGTTCCGATCCAACACAAAATCAACAACCTACCATTCCTCGTTGTAGTGGGAGGGTTAGAACACAACCCGAAAGGTACATCGGTCTGGGAGAATCAGTTGAGAATCTCCCAGACGACGATGATCCCTACACGTATAAGGAAGCAATGGAGGATGTTGATAGTCGCCATTTGGCAAAAGGCAATGCAATCTGAGATTGAATCCATGTTCGATAACAAAGTCTGGTCCCTTGTAGACTTGCCTAAAGGGATAAAACCCATTGTGTGCAAGTGGGTATACAAGAGGAAAAGAGGTATGGATGGAAAGGTGGAAACCTTTAAAGCTAGATTGGTAGCTAAAGGGTATACACAGAAAGAAGGTATCGATTACGAGGAAACCTTCTCTCCTGTGGCCATGCTTAAATCCATTAGGATACTCTTATCCATTGCAGCATCTTTAGATCTAGAGATTTGGCAAATGGACTTCAAGACAGCTTTCCTTAATGGAAGTCTTGACGAAAGCATCTACATGATGCAACCAGAAGGATTCATTGAAAAGGGCCAAATGGAAAAGGTATGCAAGTTGCAGAAATCCATATATGGATTGAAGCAAGCATCCAGATCCTGGAACATAAGGTTCGATCAAGCTGTGAAAGGTTTTGGATTTATTCAGAATCCTGACGAACCTTGTGTATACAAAAGGATTAAGGGCGACAAGTTGGTTTTCCTGATTCTTTATGTTGATGATATACTACTCATTGGAAACGATGTAGGTGTATTGACATAAGTAAAAGAATGGTTAGCAAAATAATTTGATATGAAGGACTTAAGAGAAGCAAGTTTTATTCTAGGTATCCAAGTAATAAGGGATAGAAAGAATAAAACGATTGCATTATCCCAAGCTTCATACATAGACAAGATCTTGTCTAGGTTTTCCATGCAGGATTCCAAGAAAGGTATGTTACCTTTCAGACATAGAATCAAGCTTTCTAAGGAACAAGTTCCTAAGAATGAGCATGAAGAGCAATTCATGAGTAGAGTTCCATATGCCTCGGCAGTTGGAAGTCTCATGTATGCAATGCTCTGCACTAGACCAGATATTTGTTTTGCTGTTGGCATAGTTAGCAGGTTTCAATCGAAACCTGGTCCTGATCACTGGACGGCAGTCAAGCATATTTTCAAGTATCTTAAGAGAACGAGAGATAATATGCTTGTATACTCTGGAGGGGATTTAATTCCCGTTGGGTATACAGATTCTGATTTCTAATCAGATTCTGACTCCAGAAAATCCACATCAGGGGCTGTGTTTACTATTGGAGGAGGAACAGTTATATGGAGGAGTATCAAGCAATCTTGTATTGTTGATTCCACCATGGAAGCTGAGTATGTTGCTGCATGCGAGGCTGCCAAAGAGGCTGTTTGGCTCCGCCAATTCTTGATTGACTTGGAAGTGGTTCCTAGTGCGAATAAGCAGATCACTATCTACTGTGACAACAGTGGAGCAGTGGCTAATTCGAAAAAACCAAAAAGTCATAAGAGAGGAAAACACATTGAAAGGAAGTATTACCTTTTAAGGGAAATTGTATAAAGGGGTGAGAACAAGGGAATGAGAGATATGACACATTTGCTATAGCGCAAGTGGGAGATTGTTAGGATTATGCTCAATAGCAAGAGTGTAATAGTGTTTTTGACAATCTATTCATATTAATAATGTGATTTCTGGTTTAACAAATCTTATAGCATTTATAGTTCAATTATTATAATTGTCAAAAGTAAATAATCATAAGGTCAAAAGACTATGCGAAAAGAAGAATTGTTCGTACATCTGGATATGTATGAGGTAGACACAATTCTTTAGTTAGTCTTGAATAATGTTCACAACTTAAGTTAAAGGTTGGGCACTTTTATCTTGTTAAAGTTGTAGAATTCTTTTGCTAGCATTTGAGTGGGATCAAATGAGTTATGATGAGTCTAAAATCATCGGAGGGTCTTCGAGTAAAAGAATCTAGTGCACTGGGTGCATTGAACTGGATCACAATGAAATACTTTATCTAGAACCGTCAATAGATAATAGTCTTTTCATTTTCAGGACAATCGGAGAGTCTATCTTAATCCTGAGATAAATGATGGACTTATGGTTGCAAGTGGTATCATTTGAGTTATCAATGAGTACGATTATATAGCATAGTCTATCCTCGATAGTTTGGTGATATTCATTTGTTAATTGATAGAGGACTTCATTTATAGATATGGACATCGTGGCTCCATTTATTAAATGAGAGTAGAATATCATCATATGGATGTTTTGAGGCATTGGATATTGAATCTTAACGTTAAGTTTTCGATAGAGTCTATTGAAACATGGCTTCTGGACAAGTCAAAATATCCAAGTTCAAAATGTGGTCATATGAGTAAATATGGTAACTTGGAGAGCTATAGGCAGTCTATGAGCTCTTGGCGATTACTGATATTAATCACGAGGATACACCATATCCAATAAGATTGTCTAGGGTACGAATGAGAAATATTTACTTATTCTATCTTTATTTAAGAGTTCAATTTTAGCTCTTTAGTGGAATGAGTTAAAATTAATAGATCGGGCCTAAGTGAATCATTTGTTGATTGTGATTAGGTTATGTCTATTGAAGCTTAAATTTAGATAACCCGCCAAGATCCCCAATCCACACGGACTTGCATGGATCACTTGATATATTCTACCGGACCAATTTATGGGTCCATCTAGAATTGTATTTAATATATTAAGAATATAATTTGCACATTATTTATTTAATGGGCTGATCAATTATATTAATATATTAATGAAAGACATGTGGGCTTGTTTCTTTTATTAATAATGGGCCTAGTTCACATGTGAGCCTTTTATTAAGGTCCAATGGATTTAATAAAATAGAAAAACAATATATAGATATATTAATATATATGGCACATGGCCGAGATATATATATATGATATTATATTGTTTTATTTTTATTATTTGATTAAAAGGAAATTAATTAATTGATTAATTAATTATTTAATTAAATGTCAAAATCTTTTTCTGACTAGGAAATATGTTTCTTAGTAGTATACTATTGTGGTAGTATAATAAATATAAAAGACTTTATTTGGTAAGTAGATAAATAAGGGATTTATTTATCTAGTCAAATTAGGAAGTCTTTGATATAGTCACAAATACACTAAAGAGTTGGATTAGGGTTTGGAATTCTAAGGAAATCTACCTAGGGTTAGGATTTAAGTCAAAAGACACAAATCCTACATGATAAAGGATTTCGGCTTCAATATATAGATATATATGAAATATATATGGCAATTAATTGCCGGAATATATATATATATATATATATATATATATTTAAAAAGCATACGGTAATATATATATATTATATGGTGCAGCAGGAATATATTGAGATATATATATATATTAAAATAGCATGCAGAATAAGGCATGCAGAATTTGTTATATATATTAGGATATATATATATATTATTTATAAGGAGAGCATAATTGCTTGAACATATATATGATATTCAGCAAGCAATTCGTGCGCACATACATATATATATTGATAAAAGGAAAACCCTAAGGGCAAGTTTTGAGAGTTTTTTCTTTTGCTAGAGAAAAATAGAATCCAACTCTTAGATTAGTGTGAGAATTCGGCCAAGAGAAAAAGAGAGAAAAGTTTGTTCTTATTTCGATAGTGCACTAGTAACTTTTATATCAAAAGGTTTTGTGCACAATTTCGAATAAGGTTCACGTGAGTTTCGATCTAACGATTGTGAATTCAAAAGTGACCGGAACATTCTTTGTAGCCTCTTGGAATTTGTTGTGACTAACGAAAAAGAAAAAGTTTTGTTAATCCATCCTCAGGTACACAATTCAAAGAGAAGGGAGACCACGCTCCTAGGTGATTCACGTTCGTGATTGGATTGGAAGATCTTGCGGATTACCATCGACGCAATGTCAATCGGATCACGCGACAAATGTATGATATCTTTAGTATTATATGTTAATTAATTAGAGGGTTAAGGTTCAAATTATGGAAAAATTTTAAACTATACTAAACTCTATTTTAGTCTCGCTTCCGCTGCGTTGACCGTATTTTTCCCTACACAATCAAGTGGGTCCTTCTTCTTCTAAGGGAAAAGAGAAAGCTGGGCACTCCCCTGAGCCTGCCTCTGAGCCCGAGCCAGCGGCTTTCTCCCATGGAGATAACTCCCCCCACTCTGCTGTAAACACTCCAAGTACTACATTCCAGGGTACTGAAGCAGCTGGGGAACACTTGGGCGTGATGGCTTCGGAGACTTCGACTCCCGTCGAGCCAATTCCTACTCCTCGCGGGGTCAGCGGTGTCGAAATGGGGCATCCCGATCCAGATTCTGAAGATCCTGCGGCTGACTTGAATTCTCACGGGAGGCAATCTGGAAAGAGAAAAGCCTCATTTTCTCCTAGTCGCCCTACCCCCAAGATCCCCCGAGTCGTTGCATATGTTGATTCATCTTCAAGTGATGAGGGGGGAGCAGAGGTTGGGAGAAAAACGGGTATGACCCCTCCACGGGACCAGATCAAGGACAGTGTTGGTGGCTCCGCTAGCTCTCCTCGGGTGGCCTCGACTGCCGGGCTCCCTGAAACTTGCGTGGGTGGTTTGGGCCACTCGACCCATACAGATGATCCTACCCCCGAGACTATGTTGATGGTCATGGCTTCAGGCTGAGCCTATATTGGGGAGGACCATTGGAGTCACTTCAGGGCTGGAACTGTGTCCGATCGGCTCTGCAACTTCTTCAGCAGTGCTTCCTATGTGAGTAACGCCTTGTTTATATGAATAATTTTATATGTATATATTTTTTTTGTTACTTCACCCCCGTTTGCTGTTGATTTGCTGCAGATGGTGGCCAAAATGTCCTGGGCTTGCCAGGCTGGTGAAGCCCAGGCAAACAGAATAAGGCAGCTAGAAGCTCAATTAAAGGAGAGCGAAGATCGCCACACTCGAGTTGAGTTAACTCGTCAGGAAGCGGCTAAGTCAAATCAGGTGCTCCTGGATCAATGCTTGGCACGCCAGATGAAGGCTGAACAAAAAGCATCCTCCGCTGCTGAGGTGGCCCAAACTTTACAAGATCAATTGTCATCCACTCACGACGCTTTGCTCCAGGCTGAGCAGAACGCTGAAAATGCCAAGTCGTCTTATGAACGCCGAATCGAAGACTTGGAGCGTTAGGCTTTGACAATCAGGTCCCTATCGAAGGAAGCTAGGCTGGAACTGGAGATACAGGGTGTCGATCGTTTCAAAAGATCTCTGGCCTATGATGCTTTGCTTCTCCGGGAATTCCAGCGGGGAATGGTCTTGGTAGGAGAGTTTTTCAAGAAGAGAAACAGGGCGACTGACTAGGCCAGGGCCAACTGGAGCCTTTCAATTAAAAAGCATGTGGATACATCTCTGGAGTCCCTTCGGATCCAGATGAAAGAGTGGCGATCGTATTGTCGAAGTAAAGGTAAGGCGCCACATCCCATACACCTGGAGGTTCCCACTGCCGATTCCTTCTCTACTTTTTATGCTTGTCAGAAAGCGGGAATCTATGGTGAGAACCCTGACTTGGGGCCCGTCCCTGGGATTGACTATAGCGGCTGGATGGATGATGAAAATGAGGATGTGATTGTATGGCCTACTGACGATAGCCTCTTGAGCGAATATGTGATGGAACCTGACCCGAGTGTTGGCGGGAGCAGCTCTCAACCCCCAGCGCCACCTTCTTGATCTTTTGTTTATTTATTTTGTAATGATCCTTGTATTCACTTTACATATATGAATGAAAATTCTTACCGTTCTGCTTTCTTATTTTCGAGTGCTTTCTTAACTGGTCGCTTAGCCAGTCTAGCCTAGTATCTTATTTAACTGGCGTTTAATTTGACCAAGTATCTTATTTAACTAGCAACTAACTGATCTTAGCCGAGTGTCTTATTAAACTGGTAACTAATGTGGCCGAGTATCTTATTCAACTGGCGTTTTTCTTTTCAACCTATTTAGGTTTTACCTAAATGTTACGTTGAGGCTTACCCTGACCATACGTTGAGGTCCTTACTTAAGTCACCTAGGACGTCTCCCAGTTTTGTCTGTGCAAGGTTTCGTCGAATCGTTGGGGTACTCTGTACCGGCCAACACAGCTGCGCATCTCACTAGTCTTTCTGGCGGTGCTCCGAGCAATTTTCCAGTTACCCTGGTGCCTCGGTTTTGCCTGTCACCTAGGACGTCTCCCAGTTTTGTCTGTGCAAGGTTTCGTCGAATCGTTGGGGTACTCTGTACCGGCCAACACAGCTGCGCATCTCACTAGTCTTTCTGGCGGTGCTCCGAACAATTTTCCAGTTACCCTGGTGCCTCGGTTTTGCCTTTTCGCTAAGAAGCGCGTTTGCACTATCTTAACTAGGCGGGCGTGCTATTTTAACTTCTTTGCCCTTCAAGCACTACTCGTCCGCTCTCTCACGGCTTTGTAGCGCCCGAATTCTTTTTTTGCGTTTGTTTGGCCAACTATTAAGTGGCTGTTGTTTGTTCACCGGCCATGGAATACCTTTGATCATGAGACTCATCGACTTCAACGAATAACCTCTTTATTGGCAGATGAACTTTAAATGAATCTGAAACAACTGATGTAAAGCTAAAATGGGACAAGAAACAAATTAACATAAACATTGAAATGAGTTCCTTAGGGGTAGAAAATCTTAAGGTACTGGGAATTGCATGGTCGGGGCACTAGGCTCCCCCCTAGTCGGGCTATCATGTACGCCCCGTGCCCCGAGACTCCCTTGACGATGTAAGGTCCCTCCCATTTATCGGCGAGGGATCCTGCCGACCTGTCCTTGGTGTTCGAGGATACTCTTCTTAACACTAAATCTCCAAATTGGAATCTACGCATGTGAATATGGGAATTATAGTACTTCGCAGCCCTTTGCTGGTATGCGGCGTTTCGCACTTGTGCTGCATCCCTGACTTCTTCAAGCTCGTCTAGGTTTTGCTGTAGCATGTTAACATTGTGCTCGGGGCTATATAGTTGTACCCTGGGCGATGTAAAACTTATTTCTGCTGGGATAACGGCCTCTGTCCCGAATGCTAACGCAAAAGGAGTCTCCTCTGTGGATGACCTTACAGTTGTTCGATATGCCCATAGCACCTCTGGTAGCTTGCCGCCCAGCTGCCTTTCTTAGCTTCTAACTTTGCCTTTAGCGTGTGCTTGATTACCTTGTTCACTGCTTCGGTTTGGCCATTGGTTTGAGGATGAGCAGGTGACGTATAATAGTTTGCGATCTTATACTCTTTGCACATTTTTCTGAACTTGCTATTGTCGAATTGGGTCCCATTGTCTGTTATGATGATGCTCGGGATCCCAAATCTATATATTATGTTCTTTCTGACAAAGCTGGTGGTGTTTGCCTCAGTGATATGCACGAGAGCTTCTGCTTCCACCCATTTAGTAAAGTAGTCGACTGCCACAATAGCATGCTTCGCGCCCCCCTTTGTTCCAGTGGGCATTGGTCCTATCAGGTCGAGGCCCCACATGGCCAAGGGCCAAGGTGAAGTTAAGCTTCTGAGCAATTTCGGAGGTTGCCGAATGTCGTTTGCTATTCTCTGGCATGTCTCACAGCTCTCCGCGAATCGCTGTGCCTTTGTAAACAAAGTTGGCCAATAGAATCCTTGCCTAAGTACTTTATGCGCCAGACTCTTACCCCCAGTATGGTTCCCGCATACTCCACTGTGAACATCTTCCAGGATCTTTTTTGTTTCTTCGCTGGTGATACATCTTTGTAGCACCTTTGAGAACCCTCTTCTGTACAATTTGCCTCTCAGAATTGTGTATCGGGTTGACCTGTACTTGACACGTTTTGCTTCCACAGCATCCTCGGGTAGAATGTTTTCCTCCAAATACTTTCTGAGCTGTGTGGTCCAGTTGTCCTGAACTGGTCGAATCTCTGACACCATGCCTTCCTCAGATTCTGCTGTACTCGGCCTAGTCAGGTGTGCCACCGGTATCGCTTTGGACCTGATACTCATGGTGGTTGAAGCTAATTTGGACAAAACGTCTGCTTTCTCATTTTCTTCCCGAGGAATCTGAAAAATCTTGTACATTTTGAATTTTCTGAGCAGTTTCTTTGCAATGTCCAGGTAAGCTATCATGTGTTCCTCCCTCGCCTGGTATTCATCCAATACCTGGTTAACCACAACTTGCGAATCACTGTAAATCTCCAACTCATCTGCTCCTAACGCTATACAGACCCTCAAGCTAGCCAACAAAGCTTCATATTCTGCTTGGTTGTTGGTTGCTTTAAAATCGAACCTCATGGCGCACTCTACAGTGTCTCCCTCCAGGGTTGTTATGATTATCCCGGCCCCGCTGCCATGGGTGTTCGATGATCCATCTACATGCAACCTCCTGTTAGGATTATGCTCAATAGCAAGAGTGTAATGTTGTAATTAACAATCTTTTTCATATTAATAAAGTGATTTCTGGTTTAACAAATCGTATAGCATTTATAGTTTAATATTATAATTGTCAAAGTAAATAATCATAAGGTCAAAAGACTATGAGAAAAGAAGAATTGTTCGTACATCTGGATATGTATGTGGTAGACACAATTCTTTAGTTAGTCTTGAATAATGTTCACAACTTAAGTTAAAGGTTGGGCACCTTTATCTTGTTAAAGTTGTAGAATTCTTTTGCTAGCATTTGAGTGGGATCAAATGAGATATGATGAGTCTAAATCATCGGAGTGTCTTCGAGCAAAAGGATCTAGTGCACTGGGTGCATTGAACAGGATCACAATGAAAAGCTTTATCTAGAACCGTCAATAGATAATAGTCTTTTCATTATCAGGACAATCGGAGAGTCTATCTTAATCCTGAGATAAATGATGGACTTATGGTTGCAAGTGATATCAATTGAGTTATCAATGAGTATGATTATATCGCATAGTCTATCCTCGATAGTTTGGTGATATTCATTTGTTAATCGATAGAGGACTTCATTTATAGATATGGACATCGTGGCTCCATTTAATTAAATGAGAGTATAATATCATCATATGGATGCTTTGAGGTAATTGGATATTAAATCTCAACGTTGAGTTTTCGATAGTGTCTATTGAAAACATGGCTTCTGGACAAGTCAAAATATCCAAGTTCAAAACGTGGTCATATGAGTAAATATGGTAACTTGGAGAGTTATAGGCGGTCTATGAACTCTTGGCGATTACTGATATTAATCACGAGGATACACTATCTCCTATATGATTGTCTAGGGTATGAATGAGGAGCATCTTCCTTTTCTATCTTTATTTAAGAGTTCAATTTTAGCTCTTTAGTGGAATGAGTTAAAATTAATGGATCGGACCTAAGTTAATCATTTGTTGATTGTGATTAGGTTATGTCTATTGAAGCTTAAATTTAGATGGCCCGCCAAGATCCCAATCCACACGGACTTGCATGGATCACTTGATATATTCTACCGGACCAATTTAAGGGTCCATCAAGAATTGCATTTAATATATTAAGAATATAATTTGCACATTATTTAAGTAATGGGCTGCTCAATTATATTTATATATTAATGAAAGACATGTGGGCTTGTTTCTTTTAGTAAGAATGGGTCTGGTTCACATGTGGGCTTTTTATTTAAAGTCCAATGGATTAAATGAAATAAGAAAATAATATTTTGGCCCATTTATTCAAGTGGGGCGGCAAGGTTAAGTTTTAACCTAATATATTATTTTGTTTCATTTGTTTTAATTAAATAAGAATTAATTAATTTATTAATTAATTGTTTAATTAAGAAACAAATCTTTTCTGATTAGGAAATATGATTCCTAATGTTATACTATTGTTGGTAGTATACTAAAAGTAAAAGACTTATTTGGTAAGAAAATAATTAATTAATTTTATTTATTTAATCAAATAAGAAGTCTTTTAATTTAGTCATTAAAAAGAATAAAATAACTATGAGTTGGATTAGGGTTAGAAGTCTATTCTTTTATGGAAATTAGGGTGCAACACAAACCTTTGGAGGTGGTGATTTGCGGCAACCCTAGTGCAAAAAGAAGAGAGATTTCGGCAACCCTAAAAGACAAGGAGAGGAAAATTTAGGCCACCTATATATTCCCACATATAGATTTCGGCCACAAAAAAAGTTGAGCTTGAGACAATTTTCTTCTTCTTCTCAATTCATAGAAAGCTTTTATTCTACTAAAACAAAAAGGAGTGTTAGATTATTCTTTGATAGTATACTATTTGCTTAATCATCAATAAGCTTGTGTATACGATATCGATCTAGGTTCACGCGAGTTTTGATCATTAGATTGAGAACTCAAAAGTGACCGGAATAATCTCAGTCATTCTTTTGATTGTTTTTGTGACTAACAAAGAAAAGAAAGTTTGTTTTGTCCATTCACAGGTTTGCAATTCAAAGAAAAAAGGGAGACCACGCTCCTAGGTGATCCACGTTCGTGCTAGGATTGAAGATCTTGCGGATTACCATCGACGTAAGTCAATCGGATCACGCGACAAAAGGTATTCTACTTTTTGGTTATTGTATATGCATGTTTAATTAATTAAAGGGTTTAAGGTTCATAAAGGAAAAATTTTAAAAGTCACTAAATCTTATTTTTAGTCTCGCTTCCGCTGCGTGTACTACGGTATTTATCCCTACAATTGGTATCAGAGCCTAGGTTGAACCCTTTTAATTAATTAACGTATATATACGTGGATCGATTTCTTTTTATTGTGATTATGCATGTTTATAAAGAGATGGCAGTCTAGGTATTCGCATATATAATTACATGTGATGTATGGATTTATATATATTTTATGTGGATTGTTTTTGCTCGATTTTGGTCCTAGATTTTCAATGTATTTTTGTTATGGAATTGTAACAAGAAGGGCGGTCTATCATCGCCATAATTCCTTCTTGGTAGTTGCTAGGTTTTATTATTTTTTATATAGGTGCAGTATTTTTTTAATACTACTGCAGTTGTTTTTAATATTTATTATGTGCAGTTTTTTGTTTGTAAAAAGTACTGCAGTGATTAAAAAAAATAAAATAAAAAAATACTGCAGTATTTTATTTGTTTAAATACTGCCGTAATATATTTAGGTGTTGAAGATTCGAAGACACGAAAAAAAAACGAAGCAACCGGAACCGAGAACGAGCACCGTGCGCACCCTAGGAGTGGATTGGGCTGCGCATGGCAAGCCCAAGCTTGGTGGGCTGCGCACGGCAGCCCTGGGAGTCCTTATGGGCTGCGCACAGCAGCTCCTTTGTGGGGTTGTGGGTCGTGCACGCCCATGGGGTTGGGCCAAAGGATGAGCGTATGGTTTATGGGCCACTTGAAGATCTTGTATTCCTAAACAATTGTAATTTACTTGTTTTTCTAGGATGGGCCAAAATTGTTGCTATTTAATTTATGCTTAGATATTACAATATTTGTTATTGTATGATAACATGACATATAGAATAGGAGTGCCACACATATATCTCTTTTGGTATGAACATGCATTGAATGATTTAGGTATCTAAATTGGCATCTAGATAACTTGGTAAATCATTCTATGGGATTTAATCACACGCCTTAAATAATTGAGTGGGAGAAGGTGTTTATGTAACACCTATAGCCTCCAAGGTTAGTTGAGCTTAATTATTTATTGGTAATCCCCCCAAGGGGCATCCATGAATGGAATTTAGCAACATACTTCCTTACAAGGATAGACTAGACAATGGACTCAAACGAGATCTACTCCCCAAGGAGGGATTTTCGTGAGAGAAAATTGAGGGTCGATATCTTGGTAACACACTCAATGTAATTTTATTGATATCCTCCCAAGAGTTCTTGTCAGTAAAATTGCAAGGCTAAAATTGAAAACGCTGGTTGTTATGTTAACAATTAGGTGGGACCTAGTCTAACTAGTAAATGGTGCGAACTCCCAAAGGAGGCGTAACATTTATGGGTGTTAGATCACCGTTGAATTTTTATGATTGAGTTATTTATTTAATTCAAGATAAATATTTAAAAGTGCTTTAACATGATTATTTACTTATATATGTTTTGTTTTATTCAGAAATCATGACCCCATCACTTATGAACATCCTAAAAGATAACACTTTAACTGGAGATAATTATGTCACATGGAAAAGGAAAATTGGGTTGTTGCTGCAAAGTGAAAAACATAAGTTTGTTCTAACTACTCCTAAACCACCTGCTCCTAATTATGAATCTCAGATTCATATGGTTGGTAAAGTTGCTACTGTTATGGCCCATCAAAAGGTCAAGGAACAACAGAAGAAAAAGCAACTTGGGCCTACCAAGAAGGAGATCCTGAAAGTAACCAACATCAAAAGGAAGTGCTCCTTTTGTGGTGAAAAGGGACATTGGAAAAGAAATTGCCCAAAGTCCTAGAACAAGAAGGAACAAGGTAATATTAATTATCTTGAAACATGTTTTCTGGCAGATTCTACAGATTCTTGGATCATAGACTCTGGAGCCACAAATCATGTTTGTTATTCCTTACAGGGGTTCCAAGAAAGGAGAAAGCTGAATAAGAATGAAATCAACTTGCGTTTGGGCAACGGATCGTTAGTGTCTGCAAGTGCAGTGGGAGATATTAGAGTTAATCTAGATTCTTTCAGGCATTTAGATTTGATAGACGTTTATTATGTACCTCAATCCAAGAGAAATTTAATTTCAGTTTCTTGTTTGAATAAATTTGGATATTCGGTTACTTTTAATAAAGATTTTATTATTAGTAAGAATGACAAATTTATTTGTAAAGGTACATTGGAAAACGGCTTATTCTTTTTGCATAGAAATATCTCTCATTTGTTAGACACAGAAATAACGGAACCTAATCATAAAAGAGTAAAATTATCAACTGATGAAACCTACCTTTGGCATTTACGCTTAGGTCATATTAACCTTAATAGGATTAAAAGATTGGTATGTGACGGACCTTTGAGTGACTTAAAGGTTGATGATCTACCAACTTGTGAATCTTGTTTGGAAGGTAAAATGACCAAAAGGACGTTCTCTGCCAAAGGTGCAAGAGCCACTGAATGTTTAGGATTGATACACACTGATGTATGTGGACCTATGAGCATTCAAGCTAGAGGTGGATATAAGTACTTCATCACCTTCACAGATGATTACTCGAGATTTGGTTATGTGTATCTCATGCGACATAAGTCGGATGCTTTTGACATGTTCAAAGCATTCAAAGCTGAAGTGGAAAATCAGCTTGAGAAACACATAAAAATCTTGAGATCTGATCGTGGTGGAGAATATCTATCTGGTGAGTTTCAGCAATATCTTATTGATAATGGGATTGTTTCTCAGTTTTCTGCACCAGGTACACCTTAACAGAATGGGGTAGCAGAAAGGAGAAATAGAACTCTTTTGGATATGGTTAGGTCTATGTTGAGTTATTCAACACTTCCTATTTCTTTTTGGGGATATGCTTTACAAACTGCTATATACATTCTAAACGATGTACCATCTAGGTCTGTTCCTAAAACACCGCATGAGTTGTGGACTGGGCGTAAGCCTAGTTTACAACACTTAAGGATATTTGGTTGTCCTGCGCATGTGTTAAAAGGAAAGACAGAAAAGATGGAGTCCCGTTCAGAAACATGTATATTTGTAGGGTATCCAAAAGAAACTAAAGGATATTATTTCTATAGTCCTTCAGATCTTAAAGTATTTGTTTCGACAAATGCTAAATTTCTGGAAAAGGACTATATGAATGATTTTGTGCCTAGAAGTAGAATTGTCCTGAATGAGATGTCAGGAGATACAATTCCACGAGAGGTTACACAACCTAACCCAATTGTAAGTTCCGATCCAACACAAGATCAACAACCTACTATTCCTCGTCGTAGTGGGAGGGTTAGAACACAACCCGAAAGATACATCGGTCTGGGAGAATCAGTGGAGAATCTCCCGGACGACGATGATCCCTACACGTACAAGGAAGCTATGGAGGATGTTGATAGTCGCCATTGGCAAAAGGCAATGCAATCTGAGATTGAATCTATGTTCGATAACAAAGTCTGGTCCCTTGTAGACTTGCCTAAAGGGATAAAACCCATTGGGTGCAAGTGAGTATACAAGAGGAAAAGAGGTATGGATGGTAAGGTGGAAACCTTTAAAGCTAGATTGGTAGCTAAAGGGTATACACAGAAAGAAGGTATCGATTACGAGGAAACCTTCTCTCCTGTGGCCATGCTTAAATCCATTAGGATACTCTTATCCATTGCAGCATCTTTAGATCTAGAGATTTGGCAAATGGACGTCAAGACAGCTTTCCTTAATGGAAGTCTTGACGAAAGCATCTACATGATGCAACCAGAGGGATTCATTGAAAAGGGCCAAATGGAAAAGGTATGCAAGTTGCAGAAATCCATATATGGATTGAAGCAAGCATCCAGATCCTAGAACATAAGGTTTGATCAAGCTGTCAAAGGTTTTGGATTTATTCAGAATCCTGACGAACCTTGTGTATACAAAAGGATTAAGGGCGACAAGTTGGTTTTCCTGATTCTTTATGTTGATGATATACTACTCATTGGAAACGATGTAGGTGTATTGACATCAGTAAAAGAATGGTTAGCAAAATAATTTGATATGAAGGACTTAGGAGAAGCAAGTTTTATTCTAGGTATCCAAGTAATTAGGGATAGAAAGAATAGAACGATTGCATTATCCCAAGCTTCATACATAGACAAGTTCTTGTCTAGGTTTTCCATGCAGGATTCCAAGAAAGGTATGTTACCTTTCAGACATGGAATCAAGCTTTCTAAGGAACAAGTTCCTAAGAATGAGCATGAAGAGCAATTCATGAGTAGAGTTCCATATGCCTCGGCAGTTGGAAGTCTCATGTATGCAATGCTCTGTACTAGACCAGATATTTGTTTTGCTGTTGGCATAGTTAGCAGGTTTCAATCGAAACCTGGTCCTGATCATTGGACGGCAGTCAAGCATATTTTCAAGTATCTTAAGAGAACGAGAGATAATATGCTTGTATACTCTGGAGGGGATTTGATTCCCGTTGGGTATACAGATTCTGATTTCCAATCAGATTCTGACTCCAGAAAATCCACATCAGGGGCTGTGTTTACTATTGGAGGAGGAGCAGTTATATGGAGGAGTATCAAGCAATCTTGTATTGCTGATTCCACCATGGAAGCTGAGTATGTTACTGCATGCGAGGCTGCCAAAGAGGCTGTTTGGCTCCGCCAATTCTTGATTGACTTGGAAGTGGTTCCTAGTGCGAATAAGCAGATCACTATCTACTATGACAACAGTGGAGCAGTGGCTAATTCGAAAGAACCAAGAAGTCACAAGAGAGGTAAACACATTGAAAGAAAGTATCATCTTTTAAGGGAGATTGTTCAAAGAGGTGACGTGACGATTACCAAAATCGCGTCAGCAGAAAATCTAGCGGATCCCTTCACAAAGGCTCTACCTCAGAAGAGTTTCGATGGGCATCTAGAGAACATGGGCTTGAGAGATATGACACATTTGCTATAGTGCAAGTGGGAGATTGTTAGGATTATGCTCAACAGCAAGAGTGTAATGTTGTAATTAACAATCTTTTTCATATTAATAAAGTGATTTCTGGTTTAACAAATCGTATAGCATTTATAGTTTAATATTATAATTGTCAAAGTAAATAATCATAAGGTCAAAAGACTATGAGAAAAGAAGAATTGTTCGTACATCTGGATATGTATGTGGTAGACACAATTCTTTAGTTAGTCTTGAATAATGTTCACAACTTAAGTTAAAGGTTGGGCACCTTTATCTTGTTAAAGTTGTAGAATTCTTTTGCTAGCATTTGAGTGGGATCAAATGAGATATGATGAGTCTAAATCATCGGAGTGTCTTCGAGCAAAAGGATCTAGTGCACTGGGTGCATTGAACAGGATCACAATGAAAAGCTTTATCTAGAACCGTCAATAAATAATAGTCTTTTCATTATCAGGACAATCGGAGAGTCTATCTTAATCCTGAGATAAATGATGGACTTATGGTTGCAAGTGATATCATTTGAGTTATCAATGAGTATGATTATATCGCATAGTCTATCCTCGATAGTTTGGTGATATTCATTTGTTAATCGATAGAGGACTTCATTTATAGATATGGACATCGTGGCTCCATTTAATTAAATGAGAGTATAATATCATCATATGGATGCTTTGAGGTAATTGGATATTAAATCTCAACGTTGAGTTTTCGATAGTGTCTATTGAAAACATGGCTTCTGGACAAGTCAAAATATCCAAGTTCAAAACGTGGTCATATGAGTAAATATGGTAACTTGGAGAGTTATAGGCGGTCTATGAACTCTTGGCGATTACTGATATTAATCACGAGGATACACTATCTCCTATATGATTGTCTAGGGTATGAATGAGGAGCATCTTCCTTTTCTATCTTTATTTAAGAGTTCAATTTTAGCTCTTTAGTGGAATGAGTTAAAATTAATGGATCGGACCTAAGTTAATCATTTGTTGATTGTGATTAGGTTATGTCTATTGAAGCTTAAATTTAGATGGCCCGCCAAGATCCCAATCCACACGGACTTGCATGGATCACTTGATATATTCTACCGGACCAATTTAAGGGTCCATCAAGAATTGCATTTAATATATTAAGAATATAATTTGCACATTATTTAAGTAATGGGCTGCGCAATTATATTTATATATTAATGAAAGACATGTGGGCTTGTTTCTTTTAGTAAGAATGGGTCTGGTTCACATGTGGGCTTTTTATTTAAAGTCCAATGGATTAAATGAAATAAGAAAATAATATTTTGGCCCATTTATTCAAGTGGGGCGGCAAGGTTAAGTTTTAACCTAATATATTATTTTGTTTCATTTGTTTTAATTAAATAAGAATTAATTAATTTATTAATTAATTGCTTAACTAAGAAACAAATCTTTTCTGATTAGGAAATATGATTCCTAATGTTATACTATTGTTGGTAGTATACTAAAAGTAAAAGACTTATTTGGTAAGAAAATAATTAATTAATTTTATTTATTTAATCAAATAAGAAGTCTTTTAATTTAGTCATTAAAAAGAATAAAATAACTATGAGTTGGATTAGGGTTAGAAGTCTATTCTTTTATGGAAATTAGGGTGCAACACAAACCTTTGGAGGTGGTGATTTGCGGCAACCCTAGTGCAAAAAGAAGAGAGATTTCGGCAACCCTAAAAGACAAGGAGAGGAAAATTTAGGCCACCTATATATTCCCACATATAGATTTCGGCCACAAAAAAAGTTGAGCTTGAGACAATTTTCTTCTTCTTCTCAATTCATAGAAAGCTTTTATTCTACTAAAACAAAAAGGAGTGTTAGATTATTCTTTGATAGTATACTATTTGCTTAATCATCAATAAGCTTGTGTATACGATATCGATCTAGGTTCACGCGAGTTTCGATCATTAGATTGAGAACTCAAAAGTGACCGGAATAATCTCAGTCATTCTTTTGATTGTTTTTGTGACTAACAAAGAAAAGAAAGTTTGTTTTGTCCATTCACAGGTTTGCAATTCAAAGAAAAAAGGGAGACCACGCTCCTAAGTGATCCACGTTCGTGCTAGGATTGAAGATCTTGCGGATTACCATCGACGAAAGTCAATCGGATCACGTGACAAAAGGTATTCTACTTTTTGGTTATTGTATATGCATGTTTAATTAATTAAAGGGTTTAAGGTTCATAAAGGAAAAATTTTAAAAGTCACTAAATCTGATTTTTAGTCTCGCTTCCGCTGCGTGTACTACGGTATTTTTCCCTACACCTCCATCGGGAACTATTCTCCTGTTTTCCTTCCATCATTCTTCATACTTTGGCATCTGGCTCAGTGAATTCCACTATAAAATCTGACGCTGCCTGCCCCTTGACTGCGGCTTTTGGGGTGTATTTGATGTCGAATTCGCTCAACTCTACCGCCCATTTAGTCAGCCTACCTGACAGTTCGGGCTTCTGCAAGATGAGCTTTAGCGGACAGTCGGTGTACACCTCTATTGTATGCGCTTGGGAATACGCCCTTAGCTTCCTGGCTGCTGTAATCAAGGCTAGTGCTATCTTTTCTGCCGGTGAATACCTTGTCTCTACGGGCAGCAACGCCTTGCTGGTGTAATACACAGGTCTATGTATTCCTTCCTCCAGTCGGATCAAAACCGAGCTTGTTGCCACTTCTGTGACCGAGAGGTATAGGTATAATGTCTCTCCAGCTACTAGCTTTGAGAGGACGGGTGCTCGCCCTAAGTAATCTTTCAACTTCTGGAAGGCTGCTTCACATTCTTTGTTCCACTCGAGCCTTTTTCCTTTCTTTATTACTTTAAAGAACGGGGCGCATCTGTCTGTTGATTTTGCTATAAATCGGTTAAGTGATGCGAGATATCCCGTCAGCCTCTGTACGTCCTTCAGCGTTTTTGGCGAAGCCATCTCTTCTAATGCTTTGATCTTTTCAGGGATCACTTCGATTCCCCTCTGATGCACCTGGAAGCCGAGAAACCTACCCGAGGGTACCCCAAACACACATTTGTTCGGGTTAAGTTTCATCTCATACCTTCTTAGAACTTTAAAGGTTTCTTTTAGATCTTCCGCGTGCCTCTCTGCCGTAACACTCTTGGTCAGCATGTCATCCACATAGACCTCCATGTTCTTCCCAATCTGCTGGGCGAATATCCTATTCACTAACCTCTGGTACGTTGCCCCGATATTCTTCAATCCGAATGGCATCACCTTATAGCAATACAACCCCTGGTCTGTGGTGAATGCCATTTTCTCTTCGTCGACTTTACTCATTCGGATCTGATTGTACCCCGAGTAAGCATCCATGAAGCTTAACAGTTCGTGCCCTACTGTTGCGTTCACTAGTTGGTCGATCCTGGGTAGTGGGAAGCTGTACTTCGGGTAGGCCTTGTTTAAATCCGTGAAATCCACACACATCCTCCACTGGTTATTCTTTTTCTTTACCAGTACCACATTGGCCACCCATTCCGGGTACTTGACTTCCCTTATCGACCCTGCGGTAAGTAACTTTTTTACTTCATTTTTAATGGCTGTACTCCTTTCGGGGTTGAACAACCGCCTTTTCTGCTTCACTGGGCGGAACTCTGGGTTGATGGAGAGACCATGTGATATCACCTTCGGGTCTATCCCCAGCATATCTTCGTGGCTCTAAGCAAAAACATCCTTGTACTCTCTCAGTAGCGTGACAAGTTGGGTTTTGACATGTACATTTAAACTTGCCCTTACCTTGACTGTCCTACTTGGGTCTTCTGGATCCAGTGCCACTTATTCGGTCGGCTCATCTTTCTTCGCCTCAGGTTCCTCTCTAGGAACCAACTCAAACTCTTTTGGTGCTTCTGCCTGCTCTTCCGGTTCACCAACTTCTTGCTCGGCTATTATCGCGTATGCTTGGTGTACCTCCTTATCTTTATATACTGACAAATTTGGCCTTCGGGCCATTACTTGTGACCCTTTGACCACTCTTATCCCATATTCTGTCGGGAACTTCATCATGAGGGTGTAGGTTGCTGTCACTGCCTTGGTTTTATTCAAGAATGGTCGGCCCAATAAGGCGTTGTACGGCCAATTTTCAGTATCCAGTACCACAAAGTCGAGTAGCACTGTTTTCTGGCAAGGAGCCTTCCCGACCTTCACGGGCAATTTCACCGTGCCAAGCGACCTTACTTCGACTCCTCCAAATCCTCTAAGGGGTGTGGGAAATGGTTATAGGTCTTTCCTATCTAGCCTCAGCTGGTCGTATACTTCTGCACTAAGAATATCTACTGAGCTTCCATTGTCAATCAAAATCCGATGAACCTCTCTATGACCAATCCGTGCGCTAATCACTAGCGTGTCATTTGGCCTAACATCCACTCCATGTGAATCAGCCTCTGTGAATATGATCGGGTCCCAGCCTTCTTTGATTCTCTTCGGGTCAGGTTCAATAGAATTGACGTCCAGGTCTTTCCGTGCTTCCACGGCCTCCCGGATTTCCTGGGTCCTTTCCCTGTTACTCTTGCCAGTCGCTGGTCCTCCGAAGATTGTGTTGATTGCTCCTTCATCCTCAGCTTTCTTGGGACTAGGCTTTCTTGCCCGTCTGTCCTGTCGGCTATCCTTTTGTCCATCCGCCCTATCAACCTTTTTTAGGACGATGTCTTTCAAATGTCCTTCCCTGATGAGGGTTTCGATGTGGTCCCTTAGCTGGAAACACTTAGATGTCTCGTGCCCATTCTCCTTGTGGAACCTACAATACTTGGTGGTGTCCCTCCGAGCATACGTTGACTGCTTAGGCGGTTCTTTAGTCATGTTCTTTTCTTCTAGGATTGCCAGAATTTCCTCTTGATCCTTTTTCAACGGGGTATAGTTTGTGTATCTGCCTTGGAACCTTTGCCGCTGCTGATCGGTTTTTGGGTCATACGCTCGACGTCCATCCCGACCATCCCGCACCTTATTCTTCTGCTTATCACTTTTGGTATCGGGCGCCTTTGCTTGGTCTTTGGTTTTAGATCCTTCTGGGCGACCGCCATGTACGAAGTAGCCTCCTGTGGCAACTTCTTCCTCCTCAGCCAGGGCGTAGCCCCCGGCCATGTCCATAATATCGGCATAACTGGTTAGTCGGGCTCTTCGGAGATCAAATGACAATTGGCCGTTCTGTAGGTTGTTGATGAACGCGGCAATTATGGCTTCATCATTTGCACTTCCAATTTCGGACACTTCCTGACCGAACCTTCCCAAATATTTCTTCAGCGACTCGTCTTTTCCCTGTTTTAGCTGGGACAAGTGGGCCACCGACTTCTTCCTATGTACATTGCCGAGGAATTGCCTTGAGAAGGCCTTACTTAGCTCACTAAAATTGCCTATACTTGCTGCTGGTAACCTGCCGAACCACCTGGAGCCTAAATCCCCGAGAGTTTAGGGGAAATTTAAGCAAAGTAAGGCATCATTGTAGACATACTAGGCCATGGCACTCTTATACCTTCTGACGTGTTCCTTTGGATCAGTGTCTATTTTGAAAAGCTCCACGTGAGGCATCCTGAATCTCTCCGGGAACGGTGTCCTCAGGACTTCATTGGTGAAAGGGCTTCCGGTCTCGTCGTCCGACAATTCATTACGCCCATATCGCCTGACCAACGCATCCATCTGTCGACGATTATTCTGAACTTCCCGGGTCAAACTTTGTATAAGTATGTCCCTGTCTCCTTCCGGTTCTCCCATCGTATTGAAATTCTAACTTACGATCAGCTTTTGGCCCCTTTCCTCTATATTCGACTCTCTATGTTCTCGGTTTAGGCCATGCAGCCGAACTGTGCCCCTTTGGCGCTTGAGATGATAACTCTGCTCGCTCTCTCCCGAGGATGATGACCGAGCTCTCCGATGAGCACGTCTCCTGGGGCGATCTCTATCCCTGGCCATCCGGTCCTGATCATGCCTTCTGTCAGAATCATTCTCCTCTCTATGCTCTCTGCTATCCATGGCTAACCTTTCAGACACAATTGTTGGCCTATCTGTAGGACCTCAGCTCGCCTTTATGGGTGCATCCGGCATTGGGCCCACCACCGTGGAACGCAATCTTGCTGCCTGCTGATTTGGGGCAGAAAGATTGTGAGGTGACGTCAAGCCCTCCGTGGTGGAAAGGTAAACTCCCTGCCTCGCAGCGTCCGACACGAGTTGCTATAGAGAAGCACAGAATCTTTGCACGATTTCTTCCTTGGTTGGGGGGAAGCGCTGGATGCCTGCCAGGGCGGTTGATTGATCTGAGTTGCTAGGGCCGCAACCGCAGTGTTGGGAGCAGCGTCTTCCTCCAACTCATTAGTAGGTTGTCCATGACTGTACCTGGAATCGCTGCCATCTTCCTCGCCGGCCATTGCTTCACAAGTGCTTCGATCCCCCTTCTTCTAGCGCCAATTGTTGACGGTGATTTTTCGTCAACACTCAATCGATGATTGGAGATCACGTTTGCTAGTGATAATAGTTTGAATCTTAATACTATAAAAATAATGAGCAAGAAATACGTGGTAAAACTCCGATGATCGGAGAAACGTCCACGGGTTGTTGCCTAAGCAATGAAGCCAAAATCCACTATATAAAATTGATTACAGAATACGCTCGGGTCTCTCTTACCATAAAAAAGATCGATCCCTCTCTTATGCCTTACAAAGGGTATTTATACATGTTGTTTCTAGGGTTTGGGGATGCCGCTAGGGTTTGGTGTCGTGGCGCCCAAGTCTTGAGCGGTTTCCTAGTCCTAGTCGGATTCTGTTTCCTTCTTTGGCGTGATAAGTTTCCTGTTTTGGCTGAGTCCGAATTTGGGAAGGATTCATTCTCCTTCATTCGCGGGAGGCCTGTTTGTTTCCTTGTTAAACTCTGAAGGGTTACACTGCTGCGTATCGTGGAGGTGCTTACTGCTGATTCCTTCCATGTATTTGGGAAGTGAGTTTCCGCTGCCATCTCTTCCTATTGATTCCCGAGTATGCCCGAGTATGCCCGAGTAGGTTGTGTTGCCAGAGCCGGTTCTCTTTGTTTGTAATCGGGTTGCTTTGGTTTCAGCCGAGTGGGTTACTTGGGGGACTTTTCCCCTTTCGAGTTAACCCTTCCTGGCTCCTGCCTACGTGGCTTCTTCATGGGGGTGATGTGTCCTTTATGACGATTTTTACCTATAACAGCGGTAATTCTCGATTTAAGCTCATGAGATCTGAAATGATGGGTTACGCTCGCAAGGTTTTAATTAAATTAGTTAATTAAAAACCTGACTAAATAAACGATGGTTGAATGATATTGGAATAAGAGTTATTCTGGTATATCATTTGATTGAGAAAGTCTCGATTCAACATACAAGAATTTGACCGACCCTAAGGCGGCACTTATTTGGGTATGTTGGATTGTTGTGGTATAGAAACATTGTATTCTTAGGGTTGTTCTTGTTCATTAAACATTTTCATGCATAATGTTTAATTTTATGCTGAACATTCGCACATGTTTTGAATGTATGACTGAATGAATTCTTAATTTATGCTTTTTTAGCCATGTCATCTGCACTATTACAAATCATAGCCAATGACAAATTAACTGGTGATAACTACACTAAATGGAAACATAACATAAATGCAATCTTGGTCACCAAGGATCTAAAGTTTGTGCTTACGGAGGAATGTCCTCCAATGCCTACTGCCAATGCCGCATGAACTGTTCGTAAGGCATATGAGAAATGGGTCTCATCAGATGAGAAAGCCCGAACATATCAGTTAGCAAGTATGACAGATGTGCTTGTCACTAAGATGAAGCAATGGATACTGCATTTGAAATAATGGAGTCATTGCAAGCCATGTTCGGGTATCCATATGAGCAAAAGCGACACGAAGATGTTCATTCCGCAATGCTTGCTCGGATGAAAAAGGGCGCATCTATTCAGGAACATGTCCTAAACATGATGTCCTATTTCAACACGGTAGATATCAATAGCGGCGCCATTGATGAACCCAGTCAAGTGAGCATCATACTGTCGACTCTTCTAAAGAATTTCGATCAGTTTAAGAGTAACTATGGGATAAACAAGCTTAGGTTCAGTCTCACTCAATTGCTCAATGAGCTCATTACTTTTGAGTCCTTGATTAAGGACAACAAAAGTAAGACCGGTGAGGCAAATGTTGTCGAACCATCTTCTTCTGGTAATAAGAAGAGGAAGAGGTCTTGATCGGACTATTTTATACCTATTTGAGGTCCCCCATTTCCGATCGTTTGTCTCGTTTTCGAGCGTATTTTTGTATATAATGTTTTGTTTGAGCTATGTGTAGGTACATATTCCCTACATTAGGTGTTTGAGCATAAATGAACGTTAGGGAAGCAAAATGAGCCAAAAACGGATCAAATGGAGTATATGTTGAGTGTCGTGCCTCTCCGTCGACACAGACAACGGTGTGATCTAAGCCTAGCCGTACCCACGGTTGATCCGTCGTCGAGATAGAATGCGACAACGAGACTGCGGCAGAACCCCCTCGACATTCCAGCAGCTTACGGATGAAGTGTAGAAAATCCAAATTCGGCGGTCAAAATCGGCGGCCAGACCGCAGAATTGAAACCGCCGATCAACATCAGTGAGTCCAAAAGCAAATTCGGCGGCCACAGTTCAACCGCCGATTCAACCGCCGATCAATTCCAGAATGTCACTTTTCCATTCTGCGGTTTGTAATCTGCGGCCAGGCCGCCGATTAAACCGCCGATCGCCCAGCGAGAGGCCGATTTTGGGCGAAATGAGAGGGGCAAACTCGTCAATTCATCCCCATTTCAGCCCTAAAACTCCCAACACTATATAAACACCCTTTTTGCCTCATTCTTTCAGAATCCACACTCCCCACCACTTCCTCTTCTTCTTCATCTTCATCTTCTTCACCTAATAAGAGAGAGAGAAGCTTTCAAGAGCATCCATGGAGGTTTTTCCTCCATGGATGCTCCCCATCTCACCTTCTACACATCTTCCACCACATTTAGGAGTAGATTGCATAGAGATAGGAGTGGGCTTTGGTCAATTTCGAGCTAGCAAAGGAAGGAGCTCTTGGAGGAGGTTTTCTTCAAGGGTTGTATCTATTTCTCACTCTCTATGTATTTCTTGTTTTCTTGAATGTGTAATCCCCACTTGGGAATATTTGTAAACTTATATTTGTGCTCAATATATATAATGGTTGTTTTTATATCCAATTTGTGTTTTGATTCATTCTTGATTGTTGTTGAATATATCTCTTATCTTGAAATGCATGTTTATTGATGATTGGAAATTGATATGTGTTCATGGATGGGATTAGGAGTAGATTAACTTAATTGTAGGAGTAGTTGTAATCAAATATCCCATTTGTGTATGTATGTTGATGGAAGGTCGAAATTGCATGTAATGAATTGGTTTGAGTGAATTAGAGTTAGGATTGTGCTTTTGGAGGGGCTCTCCGGGCATAGTTTTGGCTAATTAGCTAGGAAGAGTGGGTGAACCTATAGATTGTCATATTAGAAGGGTTTGGTTCATTGTTCTTGTAAACAATTGGACTTTAGCTATTTCTCATGATAGGGGCTCTAGGTGAGTTATGGTCGGAGATACAATCACTCTTTCCACACTCATTAGACTTTCACGTTGCCATTTTACATTACGAAGCAATCATTGGGGCTCACTGTAGTTTTGTTTATAGAATCGGTTCACAAATGTTGGTTGCGGTTTCGTGTACGAGGGGCTCTCGACACACTCTTCAACCGTTAGCTCTATGAGTGGGTATAAATCGGATTGAGGCAAGAACGAACCCTTAACTAAAATTGGATGTCCTTAATGTCTAACAACCAACTATTTGTGCACTTATGTATGGTGAACTTGTTGAACCTTGTGTGGCCATTTTCATGCATCTCTCCTATCCACCATTTTATTTATCACTTTAAACATCACCCTCACCCTTCCATATTCTCTTTGTTTTTATTTATTTTTATTTTTATTCTCTACACACACACACACGGCATTGTACATACATTTCACACACATCATTCTTACCTTTCCACATTCTATTTACATGCTTACAATAAACTCTAGAACTTGATACGGTTGACGAATCATACCTCCCTGCGGAACGATACCCTCGCTTGCCGCTTTACTAGTCTTTTGCTAGTTTAGAGCACATTGCGTAGGAAACCCCTTTTTAAATGAAATAATCTTTTGATCCTTGCGATTTCTTAACGACGGAAAAAGCGAGTATCAAAATGGCGCCGCTGCCGGGGAGGCGTATTCGTTGATTGTTTCTTGTTTTAGCTTAGGTTCTGTAAATGTTTAGATTTAATTGCTTTGCGGATTATGTTTAGATATGTTGAAAATAAACACTTGTTTTTCCTATTTTTCTTTATAGCATATGCGTTTAATGTTGTTTGAGTTGTGTTTGTGCAAGGAAATGATATTTTCAGGTCGAATGGACCACACAACTCAAGAGAACCGTAAGTTTGCGCTTATTGCACCGCAACAACTCCCAAGTGAAACGGCAACGCCACAATGGCCTAGTTGGTTGTAGCCATAAGAGGTATCCTCTGAATTTTGAGTTTAAATGGAGCACTTGTGGATTAGTTGTTGATTTAGGCGGAAATTGGCCATGAGCTTAATGTTAAAATGCTATGCTTGTAGTGTTTGTAACTTTTATTTTTGTTTAGATCTAAGAGTGGATTTGAATTGTGCTTAGATCTTAGGATTTGTTGTGTTTTGTTGTTAGTTTTTTTATTTTCGTTCTTATCACCGAATCATGCTAAACATTGTCCATATTTTATGATTTGAACAACATTGAGGACAATGTTGAGTTTAGGTTTGGGGGTGTGGACACCTTCGTTGTTTGTTTTTATTTTTGTTACGTTTAGAAAATTTTCAAATCTCTGCACAAAACGATCAATTTTAAATTTTTATGGAAATGAGTCCATTTTGTTGAGTTGTTTTTCTTCGTGTGCCGATAGAGACACATGTATGCTTTTAGCTCCGTGCGTCGCTTAAATTTGCTTGTACAGTGCCAATCTTTTGATGTTGAGGTGGATGAGACTTCTATGTTTGTTTAGCCTAGGAAAATAGTGGAGACTACCCGTGAGCTACATTGTGCCTAAATTGCGAAAATTTGAGGGTATATTATGTTTCTACTCTTTAAACACTCTTCGATTTTTTTTGGTTTTGTTAATTGTGATCTCATTGTACATCAATTTTGCATTGATTGCCATAGAACTTTATCTTGTGGACTGCTTGTTAAAACTTGTATTCCCTTGGTAGATGGACTTTTAGAAATGATTTTGAGCTTGAGTGTGTGCATAAACTACTAAAATAGCCTAAACACTCCCATACCCCTATATTCATTGCAAATTGAAGCCAAACACATATCCATTCCCTAGTTATTGATCATGTTGAGGTGTATAGCTTAGGAGAAGCTAGCTCTAAATTTTGTAAAAGCGTGTACTTGGGCGAATATATGTAAATTGTGCTAGGAAAAGGCTTGCAAAAAGAAAAAAAAAAAAAAAAAAAAAAAAAAAAAAAGAAAGAAAAAGAAATTGAATAAGTGTTGAAATATAAAACACTTAAGCCTTCTAGTTCTCCAATGGTAAAGTTACTCACTAATAAGGGTACAATTGTAGCACAAAGCCAAGACGCTTGTATTGTAAATATGTAATAGAGCTAATTTTGTTATAAAGTGTAATGTGTAAACACACCTTAGCATGGTTAATAACTTTATCCTTCCCGCTCCCACCATCTCTTCCATCCCAAACACTACCACAAATCACCTTGGCCCAAACAAAAGTGAGGGAAAGCCAATTTGATCTCTTAGGAAGTCTATCTTGGGAATGTGAGTCGATGCATGTCTTTCCACGTTCGTGGCATTTCAATTCCTTCCATGAGATCCATTTTCAGAAAATGTGCGTCATTGGAAAATACTCATATGTGATTATATTTGATTCTATATACCTAAACTCCAAATCACATATGTTTGCTAGAGAGTGCGCCTAAGTTCTGAGTGAAAATATGACTGAAATCCGGTGAGGATTAGAGTCGAGGCGAATTTTATCTTGGGCATACGAGCGTAGTTGTTTTGTAAACCGAAAACATCCTAAGTATTGGCATACTTGCATTGTGTGATACATTGTTATTAATTGGTATATTTGAGATTCTAGCATGCATGTGTAGTCTTTGCTTGGTATGTGCGGATTTGCTTCTCAACTTTTATTGCAAAGTATACGTTTGTGGGTGTCGTAGCTGTAAACCCTCAGGAGACTATAACTCCTCCTCTAGGGATCGCCTAGTGGTTTAAAGGCTTGTGGCACATGCTAAGTGCCACCGTGTTTCCTACGGAAATGGACTAGCTTAATTTTTAGTTTATTTTATTTGTTTTATAAGTTTTTATTTGTTATATGTATTTTTGTTCTCTTTGTTTTGCTCGAGGACGAGCAAATGATAGGTTTGGGGGTATTTGATCGGACTATTTTATACCTATTTGAGGTCCCCCATTTCCGATCGTTTGTCTCGTTTTCGAGCGTATTTTTGTATATAATGTTTTGTTTGAGCTATGTGTAGGTACATATTCCCTACATTAGGTGTTTGAGCATAAATGAACGTTAGGGAAGCAAAATGAGCCAAAAACGGATCAAATGGAGTATATGTTGAGTGTCGTGCCTCTCCGTCGACACAGACAACGGCGTGATCTAAGCCTAGCCGTACCCACGGTTGATCCGTCGTCGAGATAGAATGCGACAACGAGACTGCGGCAGAACCCCCTCGACATTCCAGCAGCTTACGGATGAAGTGTAGAAAATCCAAATTCGGCGGTCAAAATCGGCGGCCAGACCGCAGAATTGAAACCGCCGATCAACATCAGTGAGTCCAGAAGCAAATTCGGCGGCCACAGTTCAACCGCCGATTCAACCGCCGATCAATTCCAGAATGTCACTTTTCCATTCTGCGGTTTGTAATCTGCGGCCAGGCCGCCGATTAAACCGCCGATCGCCCAGCGAGAGGCCGATTTTGGGCGAAATGAGAGGGGCAAACTCGTCAATTCATCCCCATTTCAGCCCTAAAACTCCCAACACTATATAAACACCCTTTTTGCCTCATTCTTTCAGAATCCACACTCCCCACCACTTCCTCTTCTTCTTCATCTTCATCTTCTTCACCTAATAAGAGAGAGAGAAGCTTTCAAGAGCATCCATGGAGGTTTTTCCTCCATGGATGCTCCCCATCTCACCTTCTACACATCTTCCACCACATTTAGGAGTAGATTGCATAGAGATAGGAGTGGGCTTTGGTCAATTTCGAGCTAGCAAAGGAAGGAGCTCTTGGAGGAGGTTTTCTTCAAGGGTTGTATCTATTTCTCACTCTCTATGTATTTCTTGTTTTCTTGAATGTGTAATCCCCACTTGGGAATATTTGTAAACTTATATTTGTGCTCAATATATATAATGGTTGTTTTTATATCCAATTTGTGTTTTGATTCATTCTTGATTGTTGTTGAATATATCTCTTATCTTGAAATGCATGTTTATTGATGATTGGAAATTGATATGTGCTCATGGATGGGATTAGGAGTAGATTAACTTAATTGTAGGAGTAGTTGTAATCAAATATCCCATTTGTGTATGTATGTTGATGGAAGGTCGAAATTGCATGTAATGAATTGGTTTGAGTGAATTAGAGTTAGGATTGTGCTTTTGGAGGGGCTCTCCGGGCATAGTTTTGGCTAATTAGCTAGGAAGAGTGGGTGAACCTATAGATTGTCATATTAGAAGGGTTTGGTTCATTGTTCTTGTAAACAATTGGACTTTAGCTATTTCTCATGCTAGGGGCTCTAGGTGAGTTATGGTCGGAGATACAATCACTCTTTCCACACTCATTAGACTTTCACGTTGCCATTTTACATTACGAAGCAATCATTGGGGCTCAATGTAGTTTTGTTTGTAGAATCGGTTCACAAATGTTGGTTGCGGTTTCGTGTACGAGGGGCTCTCGACACACTCTTCAACCGTTAGCTCTATGAGTGGGTATAAATCGGATTGAGGCAAGAACGAACCCTTAACTAAAATTGGATGTCCTTAATGTCTAACAACCAACTATTTGTGCACTTATGTATGGTGAACTTGTTGAACCTTGTGTGGCCATTTTCATGCATCTCTCCTATCCACCATTTTATTTATCACTTTAAACATCACCCTCACCCTTCCATATTCTCTTTGTTTTTATTTATTTTTATTTTTATTCTCTACACACACACACACGGCATTGTACATACATTTCACACACATCATTCTTACCTTTCCACATTCTATTTACATGCTTACAATAAACTCTAGAACTTGATACGGTTGACGAATCATACCTCCCTGCGGAACGATACCCTCGCTTGCCGCTTTACTAGTCTTTTGCTAGTTTAGAGCACATTGCGTAGGAAACCCCTTTTTAAATGAAATAATCTTTTGATCCTTGCGATTTCTTAACGACGGAAAAAGCGAGTATCAGGTCTGCTGGGAAGGCTAAGAGCAAGCCCAAGCCCAAGAAAGCCCAAGGTAAGAAAAAGGGCACCTTTATCGACCAAGGCAAAGGAAAGTGTTTCCATTGCAACAAGGTTGAACACTAGAAGAGGAATTGTCCTCAGTATCTAAAGAAGGTAGCTAAGAAGAAGAAGGTGAAAGGTAAATATGATTTACTTGTTCTTGAATCGTGTATAGTGGAAGATGATTCTTCACCCTGGATAGTTGATTCGGGGACCACTAACCATGTTTGTTCTTCTATGCAGTGGACTGATTCTTGGACACAGCTTAAAGAATGAGCCTTTTCTATGCATGTTGGGTCTGGGGATGTCGTGTTAGCCCAAGCAATGGGTGTAGTTAGACTACATTTTGGAAGTTGTTTCATTGTTTTGGATAATGTATTTTTAATTCCTGGATTTACTCGAAATTTGATTTCAGTTTCAAAGTTGTTGGAACAATTATATTCTGTTTCTTTTAATAATAAGTCTGTTATTATTGCAAAGATTGGTTTGAATATATGTTCATGATTAAACGAAAACAACTTGTATGTTTTAAGGCCGTTAGTACATACTACACTGTTTAACGTTGAATTGTTTAAAGTTGAAAAACCTAAAACAAAACGACAAAAGATTTCTCTAGAAAACGAAACGTATCTATGACATCTAAGACTTGGCCATATCAACCTCGACCGGATAGATAGACTATTGAAAAGCGGACCCTTAAGTGAGTTAAAGGTTGGCACCTTACCTATCTGCGAATCTTGTTTAGAAGGTAAAATGACCAAGAGACCTATTTCTGGAAAAGGGCTTAGAGCTAAAGAACCACTAGAACTTATACATTCAGATGTCTGTAGACCGATGAATGTTAAAGCAAGGGGTGGTTATGAGAATTATGTCACCTTTATAGATGACTACTCGAGATACGGATATGTCTACCTAATGCAACGGAAGTCGGAAACTTTTGAAAAGTTCAAAGAATTCCGAGCTGAAGTTGAGAACCAGTTAGGAAAGACTATCAAGTCTCTACGATCAGATCGTGGAGGTGAGTACCTTGACCAAAAGTTTGAAGACTTTATGGTCGAGTATGGGATAGTGTCCCAACTCACAGCGCCTGGTACACCATAATAGAATGGTGTCGCGGAGAGGAGAAATAGAACCCTAATGGAAATGGTGAGATCTATAATTAGTTTCTCATCATTACCAAATTCCTTTTGGGGATATGCGTTACAAACTGCGGCTTACATTTTGAATGTAGTCCCATCCAAATCTGTTCCTAAGACTCCTTTAGAGTTGTGGAATGGTCGTAAAGCTAGTTTGTGACATTTCCGCATATGGGGGTGTCCAGCACATGTGCTGAAGAACAGAAGTGGAAAGCTAGACACCAAGTCTGTGGTCTGCTTGTTTGTAGGATATTCCAAGGAGACCAAAGGTAGATACTTCTATAGTTCTGAAGAGAACAAAGTATTTGTATCGACAAATGCAACGTTTCTTGAGGATAACTATATTAGTGATCATAAACCTCGTAGCAAGATTATATTAAATGAAATGGAGCCTGGTACGACTAGTGCTCAGTCAACAAGAGTTGTTGATCCATTGACATCTGATAGTCAGATGATTCCTAGTCAGGATACACTACCACCTAGACGTAATAGGAGGGTTGTAAGAAAACTTGAACGCTATTTGGGTATAGGTGAGGGATGAGATGTCATCTCTACTGATAATGTAGATGATCCATTGACATTTAAGAATGCAATGGAAGATCTTGACAAAGAGGAATGGCTTAAAGCCATGAATTTCGAGATGGAGTCTATGTACTCTAACTCAGTTTGGGAATTTGTAGAATTACCGAATGGGGTAAAACCCATAGGGTGTAAGTGGATCTACAAGAGAAAGAGAGGAGTATACGGGAAGGTAGAGACCTTCAAGGCAATGCTAGTGGCCAAGGGTTAACCTAGAAAGAGAGGGTCGATTATGAAGAGACCTTCTGGCCAGTAGCCATGTTTAAGTCTATTCGGATTCTCTTATCCATTGCTGCCTATTTCGATTACGAAATTTGGCAAATGGACGTCAAGACTGCATTCTTGAATGGTAATCTTGATGAGAGCATCTACATGATGTAACTAGAGGGATTAATGTCTCCAGATCAAGAGCAAAGGGTTTGCAAGTTGCAAAGGTCCATTTATGGACTTAAGCAAGCATCTAGATCTTAGAACATAAGGTTTGATGATGTGACGAAAACCTATGGCTTCGAGTAAAACATTGATGAGCCTTGTGTCTACAAGCGCATCATTGACAAGAAGGTAGTTTTATAAGTTCTTTATGTAGATGATATCCTACTTATTGGGAATGATGTAGGGGTATTATCGAAAGTAAAGGGTTAGCTGGCTAGCCAATTCCAAATGAAAGATTTGGGATAAGCAAGTTATGTTCTAGGGATCCAACTTATAAGGGATTGTAAGAACAAACTCATAGCATTGTCTCAGGCATCGTATATCGACAAGATTCTTGTGCTGTAAGGTTCCCATTTGTTGATTGGCTCATTTCGTGGACAAACCACATGTTGGGGTTCTTTATAAGGGTAGCCTAGGTATCGGTTTTATTGTTCGAAGCCCTTTGAAGACCTCGTGTTGATAAGCACCGAAGGTAAATTTCTATGTGCTTACTTGTCTTGAAGAGATAGTTGCACACACTCACAACTCATGCATATGTTTAATCTTTGTATGTTGTGCATTAATGCTTATTTTCATCTCTTCTTGCATGTTAGTTTGATGGCATCTTGCATATCCAATTGCCTTGTCATGTTTAGACTTAGGATTGCATTTTTGCATTGGGCGCTCCCAAGAGTGCTCTACATAGGCGCTGTACGAACAACGCCCATTGAGCGCTGTTCAGACCTGATCAATTTAATTCGGTCGCTGTTGGGGCGTTATATGAAGCGCTCTACGTACATCACCACTTTGTTTTCCCGAGAGAACAGAGTTGGGGCGCTGTACGGGCGCTGTACAGGCGTTTTACAGAAGCGCTCTACGTACAGCACCCAAGGCAAATTTCAGGCCAACTTATCAAAACGACCACACTTTATTTTGGCCTCCTATATATATGCCACTGACTTTAGGTCAATTAAGAGAGTTCATATTCAGATTCCATACTTAGGATATTTTACAAAGAGAAGAAAAATTCCAAGAACTCATTTTTAGTTTACTCAAACACTTTTTCATGATCATCAATCATCATCTAGCATCATCTTTGATCATCTAGATGTCTCTTTGCATGGATTCTTCATCACACTTTGCTTGGTAAGTTTTTCACTAATATCTTACATATTTTGTGTTTTTCTTAACAAGCAATCTCCATTAATTTCTTGTATGTTATTTATATATCTTTTGATACAAGATTGAGATTAGTGTGTTGTATGTTTGAGAAGTTGTATTGTGATAGCTAATTAGGTTTTGTGCTTAATCTTGATTAGTTAAACTATTTGATTAAACATGTCATTTAGTTTTTAATATTGTTCTAATTGCATATTGATCATCTTAGATAAGCATATAGGGTTTCCCTTGCTCTATGTTGCATTTGGATATTCATATATTCACTTAGGGTGTTATTCTCTTCATTGAGAAAGTAAGTCTTGTGTGTAGCTTCCGGGATTAGGTTGCTTAGATCGCAAGCAAATCGGACTAAGTTCACTCATACCGGGATTAGGTAGGTGTGTGATTACTTCCGGGATTAGGTTGTAATCGTTTTACACATTTAGTGGATTCGAGGTTCGAGTGTGGCTTACTTACTAGCCCGTGGTTTTTCCCGTGAGGGTTTCCACGTAAAAATCAAATGTTATTTAATTTCCGCATTTTTTACTTGATTTATTGCTTTATCTATTTTTGGGTAATTTCGTAATTTTGACTAAACACGAAATTTTGGGTAATAAGCTTAAAATCTATTCACCCCCCCTCTAGATAGTTTTATACACACCGTGCTATAATTTGTTTCATGTGCGATGTTTGATATAGAACTCCAAGAAAGGTAATTTACCTTCCAGGCATGGAGTTCACTTGTCTAAGGAACAGTGTCCTAAGACACCTCAAGAAGTTGAGGATATGAGACATGTTCCCTATGAGTCAGCAGTAGGTAGTCTCATGTATGCTATGTTATGCACGAGACCGGACATCTGCTTTGCAGTGGGAGTAGGTAGCAGATACCATTCCAACCCAGGATTGGATCATTGGGTTGCTGTCAAGACTATTCTCAAATATCTTCGGAGAACGAGAAACTATATGCTAGTGTATTCTGGACAGCATTTGATCCTGTTAGGGTATACGGATTCTAATTTTCAGTTAGATAGGGATTCTAGGAAATCCACGTCTGGATCAGTATTCACCCTTGGTGGTGGAGCCATTGTGTGGAGGAGTGTTAAGCAATCTTGAATTGCTGACTCCACCATGGAAGCCGAATATGTAGCCATTTGTGAAGCTGCTAAAGAGGTTGTTTGGCTCCGCAAGTTCTTGAGTGATCTAGAAGTTGTTCCAAATCTGGATAAGCCCATCACATTTTATTGTGATAACAGTGGTGCTGTGGCTAATTTCAAAGAACCAAGAAGCCACAAGAGAGGTAGGCATATAAAGAGGAAATATCATCTCATCAAAGAGATAGTGCAGAAAGGAGATGTGACCGTGACTGTGACCGTGACCAAGGTAGCATCACAGGACAATAATGTTGATCCATTTACGAAGACCTTACCGGCTAAAGTGTTTACAGGTCACTTAGAGAGTCTAGGTTTAGAAGACATGTCTCACATGCTTTAGTGCAAGTGGGAGATTGTTGGGGGTTTTTGCCCTAAAGCTTGTAATTTATAAATGTGAATGAAACATTAATAAAAGAAATGGTTTATTCATTCTATATACCTGTCTCATACATTTATATCATATGTATTTAACATCCAAGATTAGCAAGATGTCATCTAGTTCAAACAAGGTAGACCCTTATTAAAAATGGTAAGCATCCATGTGACAACAGAGGTTTAGGTTATTTAAATGAAAAGGAAACTCCTTCAACTAAAAAATCTATTTTTGTCAAAGCAAGTGGTGAAACAAATGCATGCACTCTCTCTCAAGGTAAAGCAATGAACACTACCGGAGGTGCCTCAACATCAGCAAGGAACTTCACTGGAATAACTCAACAAGATCAAAGTCAAAGAGCATCAACCTCAAATGCAAGAGGTGAAGCATCAAGGGTTGCACTTCAAAGAGGTAAAATTGTGAGAAGACCAAATGCCTTGAAAACATATGCAAATGGTAAATTTCTTAAATTTATACCTATTTGTCATCATTGTTATATGGTAGGACACATACGACCTAGGTGCTTTGAATACATTTGTAAATGCAAATTTGATAATGCTTTACATGATATGTCTTTGAATGGTCCTAGGCAATCATCCATGTATGGATTTAGAACTAAACCTAGGAAGACCTTAGAAAAGCATGTTGAGAAGAAAGTTGTTGATGACTTGCTTGTTACATCTTGTGTTTTGGCTCACTCCACTATGCATAAGAAAATTGATAGTGACTTGTTTGTTTATTTGAAGATATGACAAATGATGTCAATGTGCACGTTAAAAAGTCAAACAATGTGTCAAATCATGTTAGTGGTAAGAGTGAGAAGCATATTGTGAAGAGTGTGTAGGTTAGGAAAGACACACCTAAATGTCTAGTTGCATAATATGCTCTTAGAGCCAACTCATCCTACTCTTGGTACCTAGACAGTAGTTGCACTAGGAACATGACTGGTAACAAAGAGTTCTTTAAGAGTCTTATTATGAAGGATGAAGGTCGGGTCACTTTTGGTGATGGCACCAAAAAGCAAGTTCTAGGCAAGGGAACAATATGTATCCCCGGATTGCCTAAACTTCGAAATGATTTGTATGTTGATGGGTTACAAGCTAACTTAATAAGCATTACTCATTTGTGTGAAATCTTTAAGGAAGTTAGCTTTAGCAAAGATGTGTGCACTATAACTGATAAAAATGGCAAGGTTGTTTTGAAAGTCAAAAGGTCTATAAACAATTGCTATTGTCTAGAGATAGATCCTCTAACTTGTAATATGGCACATGAGTGCAATAAGCTTGATTTGTGGCATCAAATATTAGGCCACATGAACTGTAGAGACTTAAAGAGGCTTGAAAAATTAACATTGTTAGAGCTTTACCTAGTCTTGGTAAAAAGCTAGATGTTGTTTGTGAACCTTGTCAACTAGGTAACTTTAGAAGGCCCGACACAAAACAAACATCCTATGAGCTTTGTGATAGCGCTCCAAATGTTCACATTTAGCGCTCCCTATTCCTATCTATTGTGTTCGTTTCCGAGCACTTTTGTGTATATAATGTGTGTTTTAGCTATGTGCAGGTAAATATCCCATATGGAAGGTGTTTGTACTGAAAGTGGGCAAAATAGGGCAATTTTGTGTGAAGAAGTCCAAGGCTGGTTTGAAGGCTAGACATTGCCCGCCGTCAAAACCTGCCTAGAGTCCAAGGCTAGCTCAGACCTTCGGGAAGGCTAGACATTTCCTGCCGTCCAAGCCCGCCGTCAAAACCCGCCTAGAGTCTAAGGCTAGCTCGTGCGGCTGGACATAACCCGCCGTCAAAGCACGCTAAGACCAAGGCTGGTTCGTGCGGCTAGACATTGCCCGCCGCATGAACCCGCCTTACCCCTGACCGAGCCAAAATCATGATATTTCAGGGGCATTTCAGTCTTTTCACACCCCATTCATGCCCAAAACTTGCCACCATATGTATACATCCCTTTTGCCTCTCTTTCAAAGTGTGCACCACCCAACTTTGCTCCAAGAAACACTTTTCTTGGATTGATCATCACAAAAGAGAGAGAGCAACTCCAAGCCTTCCATGGGGGATTCTTCTCCATGGAAAGCCTTCCATGGAGAGTAGAGATGCAAAGATAGGAGAGGCTTGTGTGTCAAAACCGAGCCATAGGAGTTCATAGAAAGGAAGAGCTTTTGGAGGCTTGTCTTCAAGGGTGATTTCTTTACTTTGCTCATCTTTGTATTTCTATTGATGTGTAATTTCATTTGGGAATATTTGTAACCTACACTTATGTTAATATATGTATGTTTGTTCTTATGCTTTGAATTGGTATTGATTCATTCCTTAGTTGTATAGTGATTAAGCTCTTTTTGTGATATTCATATGTATGGATGATTATGTGTTGATATGTATGATGAATGAGATTAGGAGTAGATTAACTAAATGATTAGGAGTAGTTGTAATCAAATATCTCATTTGTCTATGTATGTTGATGTATGATTTACTATGTATGTGTTTAGAGTGATTAGAGTGATTAAGAGTTGAGTTTGTGCTCGGATTTCCATTCTGGGTATAAATTCGGCTATTAGCTATATGGAATGGAAATAGCTTATGTGTGCATAATTATGCCACTTTAGCTTTGGTTCATAGTTCTTGTGCTTAATGGTTCTAAACCCTAGACACAATCACTCTTCCGATTGGAAAGTGATGACATGATTTCGGGAATTCCCTAATCAAGATTCCGGGGTAGTTTCCTTAATCAAGAGAACGAACCCTTTACTAGATTAATTGGATTAACATGTTAAACAATCGACATAAATTGCGTATTGTGTTTGGTAATCCGATTTCCCATATGTATTATATATCTTGCTTATCTCCAAGCCACCTTTATTTTCGTAGTTAGGGTGTCTTGTCTCTAGGAGTAGATTAACTTAATTAGGAGTAGACTAATTAGATAGCCAAGACACCCGGCTACATTTCTATCTTAGTTAATTATTTTACATTTCCGCACACACCACACACGCATTTCCTTTTTACATGCTTTAATAAACACTAGAACTAGATACAATTAACGAATCCATCTCCCTGTGGAATGAACCGTACTTGCCGCTATGCGATCGTAACGATCCGTACGCTTGCGGAAAAACAAACGTGCCCCATTTATTTTACGATAGTTTATAGAACTATTGCGTGTCTCGCGTGCGCTGATCGAGTTATTGGCGCCGCCGGGGATACTTAATTATAGACCGTTTCGGGGCGCGTCAAGTTTTTGGCACCGCTGCCGGGGATGGTTTTCGTTAAATGTATTTAGTTTTAGCAAATAATGTAGTTGTTATGTTTGTTTGTTTTATTTGTTTTTCTTTTTGTATCAAGCAAATGCGTTTGATTTTGTTTGAGTATTGGTGTTGTGCAGGATTCTTAGGTCCGGAATCAAGGAAGAGAGCTTCAATGAGCAAATTTTGTCTTCCACGACCTCAGTCCGCGGGTCAAGTCTGCGGGAATAAGCCCGCCCAACAAAGCCGCCGGGGCCTTTTTGAACCTTTGGCGAGACACAGCGGCGGGACATAACCCGCCTTCCAGACGGAAGGAACCCACCGGACCTCACGGCGACTTCACAACAGCGGGACATAACCTGCCGTCCAGAAGGTCAGAACCCACGGAAGGAAGTCGACGACCTCATGCAACGGGACATAACCCGCCATCCAGATGGAAGGAACTCGCCGAGTTCACGGCGACTTCACAACGACGGGACATAACCCGCCGTAAAGATGAGACAATGCCGCCGCACCATCTGGAGGAATCACCTCGCGCCGATTCCTAACAATCGATGACCGCATAATCCATAGACCACGACGCACGCTACAAGAGGTATCCTATTCACTTTGCTTTCCCAAACACAAGTTTCTCCAATCAATTCCTCCGTGTTGAGATTAGTGAGGATTGAATTGAGACTTAGTTTTGTGCTTCAATTCTAGTGGAATGCATGTGTTGAGTGTAATGTACTTGTGTGACGTTGTAGTATGTGGTAAGATTCCCACCAATGAGCTTTATAGATAAATGCATTGCTTGTATATTTTGTTATTTTTATTTTTGTTTAGATCTAAGAGTGCGAGTTGTTTGTGCTTAGATCTTAGGATTTATTTTGTTTTGTTGTTTTTAGTCTTTGTGATTTTTGTTGTTCTTATGTTCGAATCTTGCTAAGCATTGTCCAATTTATGTACGGAAAAGGTTCCATTGTGCTACATTGAGGATAGTGTTAAGTTTAGGTTTGGGGGTGTGAACAACTTTTGTGATGTTGTTTTTTTTAGGTTTTGTCGTTAATAATTTTCAAATCTCTGCAAAATTGTTCAAATTGAAAGTTTTGGAAATGAAGTCCAATTTTGTTGAGATAATATTTGTGTGTGCCGGTAGAGACATGTCATGTATGCTTTTAGGTCTATATTTTGACTATCATTCATGCCATGTATGATCTTTGCATCACTATTAATTTGCTTGTACAGTGCCAATCTTTTGATGTTGAGGTAAATAGAACTCTATTCTTGTTTAGCTTAGGAGAATAGTGGAGACTACCCTTTCGAGAATTTTGTGCCTATAAGCGTTTTTATTTGAGAGGGTATTTTGTTTCTACTCATTAAACACTCTTCGAATATTGTTTCTTAATTTTTAGTGATCTCATTGTACATCAATTTTGCATTGATTGCCATAGAACATATATGTGGACTGCTTGTTGAAATTTGTATTCCCTTGCTAGATGGATTTTTAGAAATGATTTTGGGCTATAGTGTTAGCAAAACTCCAAATCTAGCCTAAACACTTCCATGTCCCTATATGTGTACTTCATTGCTTAAATTGAGACCAAACACAAAACCTACACACATCACCCACAATTCAAACACTAAACCATTCCCTAGTTATAAATCATGTTAAGGTGCATATCTTAATAGAAGTCAATTGTAAGCTCCAAATTGTGTAAAAGCGTGTACTGAGGCAAATGTGTAAAAATTGTGCTAGAAAAAGGCTTTCAAAAAGAAGTGTTCAATGAAAAACACTTAGGCCTTCAATCTTCAATGTAAAGTTACTCAAGGATGTGAGTACAAAAATTAGCAAATTATGCACTTTAAAGTTTATAGCCTAGACGCTTAAATTGTATTCTGAAAAATACATAGAGCTTATTGTATTGAAAGTTAAATGTGTAAACACTTTGGCATGATTAATAACTTTATCTATCCATTCCTACCATAACATCCATACACCACAAATCACCTTGGTCACAATACAAATTAGGGAAAGCCTAATTGATCTCTTAGGAAGTCTATATTGGGAATATGAGTTGATGCATGCTCTTTTCACGTTCATGGTATTTCAATTCCTTCCATGAGATCCATTTTCAGAAATTGAGCTTTATTTGAAAATACTCATATGCGATATATATTTGATTTCGATATATAAACTCCAATTCGCATATGTTTGATAAAGAGTGATAGCCTAGGATTCTGAGTGAAAATATGACTGAAATCCGATGAGGATTAGAGTCGAGGCGAATTCTAGCCGAAGCATCCAAGTTTAGTTGTTTTGTAAACCGAAAGCATCCTAAGTATTGGCATACTTGCATGACTGTGATGTATTGATTTGAATGGCATATTGTTAGTCTTTATGCAGAAATTCTAGCATGCTTGTAGTTTTTACTTGGTATGTACGGATTGCATCTCAACCTTTTGCTTTGTAGAGTTACGTTTGTGGGTACCGTAGCGGTAAACCCTCAGGAGACTTCACTCCTCCTACTAGGGACACCTAGGGGTTTAAAAGGCTTGTGGCACGTGGTAAGTGCCATCGTTTCTCCCACGACAGTGGACTAATTAGTTTCTATGTTATTGGTTTAGTGTTTAGTTTGTTAGTTTGATTTGTTATTTATTTTTGATTTTTGCTCGAGGACGAGTAAAAGTTAGGTTTGGGGGTCTGATAGCGCTCCAAATGTTCACATTTAGCGCTCCCTATTCCTATCTTTTGTGTTCGTTTCCGAGCACTTTTGTGTATATAATGTGTGTTTTAGCTATGTGCAGGTAAATATCCCATATGGAAGGTGTTTGTACTGAAAGTGGGCAAAATAGGGCAATTTTGTGTGAAGAAGTCCAAGGCTGGTTTGAAGGCTAGACATTGCCCACCGTCAAAACCCGCCTAGAGTCCAAGGCTAGCTCAGACCTTCGGGAAGGCTAGACATTGCCCGTCGTCCAAGCCCGCCGAGGACCAAGGCTAGCTCAGACCTTCGGGAAGGCTAGACATTGCCCGCCGTCAAAACCCGCCTAGAGTCTAAGGCTAGCTCGTGCGGCTGGACATAACCCGCCGTCAAAGCTCGCCAAGACCAAGGCTGGTTCGTGCGGCTAGACATTGCCCGCCGCATGAACCCGCCTTACCCCTGACCGAGCCAAAATCATGATATTTTCAGGGGCATTTCAGTCTTTTCACACCCCATTCATGCCCAAAACTTGCCACCATATATATACATCCCTTTTGCCTCTCTTTCAAAGTGTGCACCACCCAACTTTGCTCCAAGAAACACTTTTCTTGGATTGATCATCACAAAAGAGAGAGAGCAACTCCAAGCCTTCCATGAGGGATTCTCCTCCATGGAAAGCCTTCCATGGAGAGTAGAGATGCAAAGATAGGAGAGGCTTGTGTGTCAAAACCGAGCCATAGGAGTTCATAGAAAGGAAGAGCTTTTGGAGGCTTGTCTTCAAGGGTGATTTCTTTACTTTGCTCATCTTTGTATTTCTATTGATGTGTAATTTCATTTGGGAATATTTGTAACCTACACTTATGTTAATATATGTATGTTTGTTCTTATGCTTTGAATTGGTATTGATTCATTCCTTAGTTGTATAGTGATTAAGCTCTTTTTGTGATATTCATATGTATGGATGATTATGTGTTGATATGTATGATGAATGAGATTAGGAGTAGATTAACTAAATGATTAGGAGTAGTTGTAATCAAATATATCATTTGTCTATGTATGTTGATGTATGATTTACTATGTATGTGTTTAGAGTGATTAGAGTGATTAAGAGTTGAGTTTGTGCTCGGATTTCCATTCCGGGTATAAATTCGGCTATTAACTATATGGAATGGAAATAGCTTATGTGTGCATAATTATGCCACTTTAGCTTTGGTTCATAGTTCTTGTGCTTAATGGGTCTAAACCCTAGACACAATCACTCTTCCGATTGGAAAGTGATGACATGATTTCGGGAATTCCCTAATCAAGATTCCGGGGTAGTTTCCTTAATCAAGAGAACGAACCCTTTACTAGATTAATTGGATTAACATGTTAAACAATCGACATAAATTGCGTATTGTGTTTGGTAATCCGATTTCCCATATGTATTATATATCTTGCTTATCTCCAAGCCACCTTTATTTTCGTAGTTAGGGTGTCTTGCTTCTAGGAGTAGATTAACTTAATTAGGAGTAGACTAATTAGATAGCCAAGACACCCGGCTACATTTCTATGTTAGTTAATTATTTTACATTTCAGCACACACCACACACGCATTTCCTTTTTACATGCTTTAATAAACACTAGAACTAGATACAATTAACGAATCCATCTCCCTATGGAACGAACCGTACTTGCCGCTATGCGATCGTAATGATCCGTGCGCTTGCGGAAAAACAAACGTGCCCCATTTATTTTACGATAGTTTATAGAACTATCGCGTGTCCCGCGTGCGCCGATCGAGTTATTGGCTCCACCGGGGATACTTAATTATAGACCGTTTCGGGGCGCGTCACTTTGGAAGGGCAAGAAGCCCAATGTAAGTTACTTTCACACTTTTGGAAGTAAGTGTTTCATTTTGAATGATAGAGATCACTTAGGTAAGTTTGATGCTAAGAGTGATATTGGTCTCTTTCTAGGGTATGCTATTAATAGTCGTGCGTATAGAGTTTTCAACTTGACTACTAAGACTATTATAGAGTCTGTAAATGTGAAGATAGATGACCTTAGCATGCTTGATTTGTGTGATGGTAATAGTGTCAATGAACCTAAAGAAAATATTTTGAATGACACTAAAACACATATTGATGTGGCTAGTGGTGAGTCTAATCATAATAATGAAAATGTTAGTGATGTTGGAGTAGGAAGTCAAGAGGTAGAAAATGCACTAAATGATAATCAACAAAATGACCAATTTGTTGAACGTTCACACTCTAGACTTAGAAACTCAAACTATCAAGAAGACATCATAGGTGATTTGAATGAAGGGGTTAGAACTAGGAATCAACTAGCTAACCAAATTTCGTATGTTTGCTACATTTCTCAAATTGAACCCAAATTTTTTAATGAGGCAATAGTTGATGAATACTGAGTTGGAGCTATGCAAGATGAACTTAATCAATTTGAGAGGAATGAAATGCGGTCCTTAGTTCCTAGTCCAAAAGACATTAATGTGATTGGCACTAAAGGGGTGTTTAGGAATAAGACCGATGAGAGTGGCAAGATAGTGAGGAACAAAGCTAGGCTAGTGGCTCAAGGTTACACTCAAGTGGAGGGTGTAGACTTTGATGAGACATTTGCACCCGTTGCATGTCTTGAGTCAATTAGACTTTTGTTGTCCATTGTTTGTCTTAAAAAGTTTAAATTGTTTCAAATGGATATCAAAAGTGCTTTCCTCAATGGATACTTTCAAGAAGAAGTGTATGTTGAACAACCTAAGGGTTTTGTAGATCCACACTCTCCTAATCATGTGTTTAAATTGAAAAAGGCTTTCTATGGCCTTAAGCAAGCTCCAAGAGCTAGGTATGATAGGTTGACTCAATCTTGTGGAGAACAACTATAGGAATTGTTGCATTGATAGAACATTATTTATCAAACTTCATGATAAGGATATTTTTGTTGCACAAATATATGCTGATGACATTGTTTTTGGGTCTACCAATAAAACCAAGGTTGATGAATTTATTAGTGTGATGTCAAGTGAGTTTGAAATGAGTATGTTTTTCTAGGTGAAAATATATAAACATGTGTCTAATACAACCTAGAGAGAGAGAGAGAGAGAGAGAGAGAGAGAGAGGGGTGAATGAGTTGTTAATTGATTATTACCAACTTTTTCGATTAGTCAATATTAACAATAAAACATAGTTCAACAAATAATCAAAATCAAGTAAAATTGCGGAAATTAAAGAGCACTTGATTTTTACGTGGAAACCTTCAACAAGGAAAAACCACGAGACTAGCCATGCTAGCCACTCAAGCCACAACAATCCACTATATGAAAAGACGGTTACACCCTCAAGTGATACACAGACTCTCACTCACGATAACCTCAGGCTGTGGACACTACCATTCACCACTCTTGGTTCAATCCCTAGTGATATCCCTCTATCCACTACTCTTGGTGTGAGCATCCCCTAATCTACCCGCATGCCTTTTATAGCGGTGCTTGGCAATGCTTGCCAACCAACCCTCGGTTGCATGACTTCACATGCTTGTGCAACTTCACTTAGAAGCCACAAGACTTTGACTCATTGAAGAGAATTAAAAGTCTAAGTGAATATGACAATAATGCTCAAATGCAATAATGTGTAAGACCACATACAAAATGCTCAACTAGGAATTTAATGAGACAATCAATAAATCCAAGTTGTTAATGTCTAAATGCAAAGCATGAAGACTTAGCTAGATGTTAGCAATCACAAAACAATCCTAGCTGGATTTGACACAGTTCCGGTTTGGTTCCAATTTCGGTTCCAAATCAACGGTTCCGATCCTGTGGTTAGGTGGAACCAGAATCGGAACCGAAACCGAAACCGAAACCAAAACCGAAACCGACCTATGCTAGTTTCGGTTTCGATTCCGGTTCCTGCGGTTCCAAACCTTTTTTTTCCACCAACCATACAAACACATACTCACTCACACCTACATCACTAACTCACCGAACGCCAACTCCACCCAATTCAAATCACTGATCGGACCAAAATTGGTACGATTTTGGCCCTCACTTCCTTCTTTTTATACTTGATTCTTGGGCATTATCCAGTGATTTAATTGTATAAATTAAGTGTTTTCAGGTATTTACAAAGTTCAAGGGCATTGAAGTAATGTTGGAGAAATAGGGGCAAAAGAGTAATTATTGAAGTTATTGCGAATTTGGAAGAATGAAGGGGTTGAATTGCAATTTGCCACGTAAGCCACAAATAGCCCACGCAGCAATGAAACGCTGCGTTTCATTGATGGGAAAATCAACAGCCCAATATCAGACCCAACGCGTAGCCTAAGTAGTGCAAAACACGCCTATGCGCACCCCAGCTTCTGTCTAAGTGCACCTCAAGTCAAGCATCAAGCAACTGTGCATGTCACGCTAAGCGCACCTCATGCTCCTTCTTAATACACCCCACATGAGACAAGAAGACGCAGGCTGTGTGCACCCCAGCCCTGTTCTAAATGCACCCCACTTTCACTATTCATCTATTTCTTTTCACGCCTGAACAGCCATGGCGTCTATCTCCTCTAAACCTTAGCTCGCCTGAAGTGCCATGAAACCGGCCTACCGTCGGCCAATTCCAATGGCAAAAGAACGGCGATCTTAACGGCTCACCGGTCGTTCCATTTCCGGCCACCCAAACCGTCGAAATTTCAATCGCCAATCACACCTCCCCATCTCTCCTTTGGTCGCCACGTGTCCCTCCCTTGTTGCCATTTGGTCCTTCGTTGTCGCCATGGCGACAGGGAGTTGATTTCCACTCCAGTTGTGTCACCATTTGCGTCGCCAATAGCATCGCCATGAACCAAGTAGCGACCTCTTAATTGTTCAATTCTGATTGGGTGGGCAAATTACAAGAGGCCCCCCTCTTGAGGACTAAATGGTAATTTGCCATGGTCAGGGGTGTTTTGGTAATTTGCCACCCGAGACCTAATTTGAAAATCCTATAAATTCATCACTATTTCCCTCTTTTGAACAACTCTTGGCCATTCTTGACCAAGAAACCTCCTTTCTACCATTCCTCATCCCTCCACTTCTCCTCTACCAAATCTAAATATTTAGATTACCTTCCTCAAATCATTCCTATTCTTCCCATCTTCTCCATAAATCTCCTTAGTCACTTCCCATTTGACTCCACCTATCTAGACACATCCTCATCATCCACTCTTTGCACAAGGAGCATCAAAGGCAAGGAAAGGATCAAGCTTACAAAAGGAGACCCAAGGGTGATTTCCTAATCTTTTACTTGCCTTCCCTTTGGTTGTAATATGTGTCATTAAACCCCCTTTCTAGGGATTTTATGTGAGAACATTTGGATTGGGATTTGCTTAAGCTTTAATATATTTTAATCTCTATTTGTGTTCTATTCATTTTATTAATAGATTCTAGGCATTATATGATTGACATGTATATCCACTAGTTGATTATACTCTTGCTTAGAATAATTTGTTATATATTCTTAATTGGATTGACAACCTTGATGGATTGAGAACATAGTGACTAGGATAGATCGTCGGAGGGTATATCAACCGCGATTATCTAAACCGTTAATTGTAACAAACCGATTCCGTCGTGACCCCCTCTATTTAATCGATTAGGCATTGCGGTGGAAAGTTGTTTAGGGTTCATAGTAATGGTCTAAACACAATTAAGGAATCAATTGGTTAACATTTGTGAGATTGTTTCATTAAGGTAGCTTGAGAAGCACTTCCCGTAATCCATTTGTGATCCCATTAATTCCCTAGCAATTCTATTAATTGTTTCCCCATATATCTCTTATCTAGATTTCTATCTATTTTATTAGGTTTATTTTACATGTATGTTTGATGGCTTGACAAACCATTCAACCATCCATTGCTTATGTTTTATTTTATTGCATATAAGAATTGTTAATTTATTCAACTGTCACTCTAATTCCCTGTGGAACGAATCCTACTTGCCACTTTACTAATTTTACATCTAAATGGTGAAATCGGTTTTCAAGAACACAATTTAAAATATCATTTTGTTGGGTACCAACGATGGCTCATCAAAATTGGCGCTGCTGCCGGGGAATTAAAGCGATTGTTGAGTCAATTAACTTTTCTTTGTAGGTTTTTATTGATTTTTAGTCTTTCAGTTGTTTTTAGTCTTTTAGTTCTTTTTTACTTCTTTGGTAGTTTTTGTTTCTTTTGTTTCAGGATTCTATGGATTTCTTCACAGAATATCAAGGGCCGAGCTACGAGACTCATGGGGATAGCTTCGATATGGATTGGTGGATGAATCAAGATTCCTCCTCATGATACCAATCAAATGCCTTTGATGATGAGAGGAAAAATTTCATGGAGGATCACTTTCGAGAGAGCGAGAAATACCAAGCTTCTCAACGAGAGACCATGGAGTTATTCCAATCCGCACAACAAGCACATGAGAAGAGGATGACCAACCATGTGGTTTTTAGTCAGCCAGATCAATCACTAGAATCGGTTTATCCCAAGCAAGGGAGGATAAGGAGTCGTGTACATACTCTTGTACAAGCATATGAGAAAGGTGCAGAAGTTGATGAAGACCCGCCGAAGACCCAAGAGCGATGCACGAAATTTGAGGAAACATTGTCTTTACTTCAAGAGAGGTTAGTGGAAACCTCCCAAGGAAAGGAAGAGTTAGAAAGAAAAATACATCTCATGATGAAGGAGTTTGAAGAAAAGGAGGCCTTGGGAAAGGTGAAAGTGGAAGAGCTTGAAATGAAAAATAAGAAGCTCACTCTTGAAGTAAACTTGCTCAAAGAAGAAAATAGTACCTTTCGGAGGAAGGTAGGAGAAATCTCTAACAAAAACAAGGAGTTGGAAATACAAGTTGGGAGACTTGAAGTTGAAAGGAATTCCGCATCAAAGGAATTCGAAGACCTTGCAAGACTATTTGAAGAATTTGAAGAAGAATGTGCAAGGAAGACAAGGAAGTTGCTTATGGAAGTGGAGCGGAAAGCGAAAGCTTTGGAAGAAACAAAAGAAGCACTTGGTAGGAAGGATGAAGCCCTCAAGGTAGCCAAGGTCAAAGAATGTGACTTCATAGTCAATCTAGACAAGGTGGAGAAAGAGGTCAAAGCACTACAAATGAGATAATACCATGGACCTCATAGTCACCTACCAAGAGGGAGTTTTTTAAACCATCCTCCCACTTGCTATTTTTTCTTTCAAAAAGGGCAATTAAAAGCTAATTGTTTTAAATTTCATAAGCATGAAAAATTGAGAAAGTCTAGGAATAGGAAAAAGCCACCTAGAGTTAAGCAAATTTGGGTGAGAAAAGACTTGGGTAACCAAGTTAGACCCAAAAGAAAAGAAAAGAAAAGGGGAAATCAACTCAACTTGTTTGGGTTGTGAAAAAGAATCAATTTCCAAACTTGGTAAAACCTCCTTTAGTTGATGACACCCCTAGCACAAGCACATAATGTAGAAAAATCCTTTTTGTGCATTTTATTTTTATGCTTTATTTGTTTAGTTTATTTATTTTGAATAATTGGTGTTCCAAGCTCTTGTTGGCAATTGCATGTATTGAGTATGTTGACAGTGATTTTTTGTCAACACTTAATCGATGATTTGAGATCACGTTTGTGAGTGATAATAGTTTGAATCTTAATACCGTAAAAATAATGAGCAAGAAATACGTGGTAAAACTCCGATGATCGGAGAAACGTCCACGGGTTGTTGCCTAAGCAACGAAGCCAAAATCCACTATATAAAAATTGATTACAAAAGTACGCTCTGGTCTCTGTTATGCTCAAAAAGATAGATCTCTCTCCCTTATTCGTTACAAAGGGTATTTATACATGTTGTTTCTAGGGTTTGGGGATGCCGCTAGGGTTTGGTGTCGTGGCGCCCAAGTCTTGAGCAGTTTCCCAGTCCTAGTCGGATTCTGCTTCCTTCTTGGGCATGGTATGTTTCCTGTTTTGGTTGAGTCCGAGTTTAGGTCGGATTCTTTCTCTTTTATTCGCGGGAGACCTACTTGTTTCCTTGTTAAACTTTGAAGGGTTGCACTGCTACGTATTGTGGAGGTGCTCACTGCTGATTCCTTCCATATATTTAGGAAGTGAGTTTCCGCAACCATCTCTTCTTGTTGATCCCCGAGTATGCCCGAGTATGCCCGAGTAGGTGATATTGCCCGAGCGGGCTCTCTTTGTTTGTGATCGGGTCGCTTTGGTTTCAGCCGAGTGGGTTACTTGGGGGATTTCCACCTTTCGAGTTGACTTTTCCTGATTCCTGCTTACGTGGCTTCTTCATGGGGGTGACGTGTCCTTTATGATAATTTTCACCTATAACAATACCCCCTTAAATATTTGAGCCGAATACCACTTGCTCGGGACAAGTATTTAACCCCTGTTTGCTTCGTTTCTCACGAGTTGTTTTCATTTGTCGTCTTTCATATTAATGTTGGTTTTCAGTATCCTTAGTTTATTCGAAGTGTTGTTGACGTGTCTCAATTATGTCCGCACATGCTTGATCCACCCACTATTCAGAAATCTTTTGATGGTGACACACTGACTTCCTGACGGCTCAAGGCTCTCTCTGCTTGCCACCTGTCTCCTTTCGCTTGGTTGTGGCAGGAGGCATTTATGGGACACGACCTTTCTGTTCATTCATACGCAACCCACGTCACTCTCCTTGCCTCTCTGTTTTCCCGCTTCTTCACCTACCCTTTCTATGGTTTCGATTTTTTTTAAAACCTGTACTACCTATATATATCAGCCTGACGCTTCGTGGGGAAAATCCTTTTCTTTTCTCTGTAAAAAATCTCTTGCCATTTTTCTTTTCTCTTCCTGAAAGAAGTTCACTTGCATCTGCTACTTTTCTTTGAGTTATTTGGGTTTAGACGCTCATTTCTTAGTTTTGCCAAGATCCTCAACCTCAAAACCCGGATCTTTTCTTGAAGACCATTCCTCCTTCTCTGAAGATTTCCTCTGCAGTTTGCGTAGCTCCAGTTTTTTGATATATCAAGGTTAGTTCTTATGGATCCTGCTGCTAGGAATCGTCTTTTTACTGTTGGTATGATTGCTATTGAACAAGGTGATGTTTTTCTTGCCACGGTTGTCCACAGGTTGCTAGGAGACATTCTCCCTAATCAACCTCAATATTTAGACGCCGATGTTTCGGGGCTTTTTCGTGAAGGACCTGCTACTTCTGAAGTTCCTCCTACTTCAGAGATTCCCTCTGTTTCTTCGAATTCATCGTGGCCTGACTCTTATCAGCCTGAAGCTCAGTCAGATTCTTCTTTTTCCATTCGTGTTGATACTCGGCTGTGGAGACGAATTGGGAAGAGGATGAGTAACCGTAAAAAGGATTCCCTAGAGAGCCGAGTCGGGACCCAGAAGGTAATTGAGAGTGATATTTAAGAGGAGCATAGGGCTACTCGTATCCCTTTCTCTCCCGAGTGGATATGTGCCTATGACGTCGAGCCGAACGTGGTCGACCCTGAAGAGATAAAAAAGTATATGCGACGCTTCGACCTGGACAGCAACATGGTTTCGCTGGTTCCTTCTGAGGGTCGAGCTGCATGGAACCCCTCACCTGGCCACATGGCAATCTATGGGGCAATGCTTACTTATGGTGTTACTCTTCCCATTCAGCCCTTCATCACCTGGTTTTTGGCTGAGGCTCAGCTTGTCCCTGTGCAGCTAACTCCGAACAGCTACCGGATTTTGATGTGCATGTGGCACATGTGGCATAGGATGAAGCGGCCACCTCCCACACCTTACGAAATCCGGCAGTTTTACACGCTGAGGCTCGTGGGGAAGACTGGGGTTTATTTTCTTCAATCGAACCTGCCCGAGCTCTGGATCCCTAAAGACGTAGTGGTTAAGAGTAAAATCGAACCGACCACGGACGAGAAGATGAAGGGGTTCGTTTGGGGCTTCCCCACTTCAAATAAATTTTGGAAGAATAGCTGGTTCTTCGTGGGCGAACGATGGGGCCAATCAATCAGTTTTGATCTTGATGGCACTCGGGTGACTTGCAAGGTTCCTCGATACTTTTGTTCGCCTCAATGGAACCATATGACTCCTGCCTTTACTGACGAGGAGCTGAAGACTTTGGCTCGGGCAGCCGTTCGCCATTTGGAAAAGAAGGGCAGACCTTATCTCTTCAACGAGGAGAAAATGATTAAAGCTCGCATTTTTCCCCAGATTTCTGCATGCCGCAAACGCCGTAAGTTTTTTATAAGCTTTCCTTGGTTATTCTTGCATTCTGGCTTTTAAATCAGTTTACTGACTCGGGGAAACACCTTCCATTTCCATTTTTTTTTTCAAGTGTTCGACGTAGGCATAGTTTGCGATGCTCAGGCACGCTGGATAAAAGGCATCGTGGAGGCGAGCCAAAGAGTGGCTTTTCGCCGGCGAGATACTGGGATAGCTCCTCCCGAAGGTGACTCTGACGAGAGTGCTCCCGAGAATCCTCCCAAGGGAGATGATGAAGAGGGAGCACCCGATTATGTGCCCGAGGAGACCCACGGTCAAGAAATGACCGCATATTCAGCAGAGGCTGTGGGCGATCCGGAGGACTTTGGAGCAAGTAGGACCCACTTTGGAGCAAGTAGGACCGACCTTGGAGTAAGTAGGACCGCTGCTGGGTAGGACAATCAAGCGGGTCCTTCTTCTTCTAAGGGGAAAGAGAAGGCTGGGCACTTCTCTGAGCCTGCCTCTGAGCCTGAGCCTGAGCCTGAGCCTGAGCCAAAGCCAGCGGCTTTCTCCCGTGGAACCAACTCTCCCCACTCTGCTGTAAATATGCCAAGTGCTACATTCCTGGGTGCTGAAGCAGCTGGGGAACACTTGGGCGTGATGGCTTCGGAGACTCCGGCTCCTGCCGAGCCAATTCCTACTCCTCCCGGGGACAGCGGTGTTGAAATGAGGCATCCCGATCTGGATTCTGAAGATCCTGCGACTGACTTGAATTCTCGCGGGAGGCAATCTGGAAAGAGAAGAGCCTCATTTTCTCCTGGTCACCTTACCCCCAAGATCCCCCGAGTAGTCGCATATGTTGATTCATCTTCGGGTGATGAGAGGGGAGCAGAGGTTGGGAGAAAAATGAGTATAACCCTTCCACGGGACCGGATTAAGGGCAGTGTCGGCGGCTCTGCAAGCTCTCCTCGGGTGGCTTTCACTACTGGGCTCCCTGAAACTTGTGTTGGCGGTTTGGGCCCCTCGACTTAGACAGACGATCCTGCCTCCGAGACTATACTGAGGGCCATGGCTTCAGGCCGAGCCTACATTAGGGAGGATCATTGGAGTCACCTCAGGGCTGGAACCGTGTCCGACCGGCTCTGCAACTTCTTCAACAGTTCTTCCTATGTGAGTAACGCCTTGATTATATGCATAATTTTATATTTTTCTTTTTATTCTTTTTTGTTACTTCACTCCTGTTTGCTGTCGATTTGCTGCAGATGGTGGCCGAGATGTCCGGGGCTTGCCAGGCTGGCGAAGCCTAGGCAGAAAGAATAAGGCAGCTAGAAGCCCAACTGAAGGAAAGTGAGGACCATCGCTCTCGGGCTGAGTTAGCTTGTCAAGAGGGGCTAGATCAAGTCAGGTGCTCCTGGATCAATGCCTGGCTCGTCAGATGGAGGCTGAACAGAAGGCGTCTTCTGCTGCTGAGAAGGCCACAACCCTGCAAGATCAGTTGTCTTCCATTCAAGATGCTTTGCTCCAGGCCGAGCAGACCGCTGAGGACGTGACCTCTTATGAACGCCGAATAGAAGATTTGGAGCGTCAGGCCTTGACAGTCAAATCTTTGTCAAAGGAAGCTAGGCTGGAGTTGGAGATACAGGGGGTCGACCGCTTTAAAAGATCTCCAGCCTATGATGCTTTGCTTCTTAGGGAGTTCCAATGAGGAATGGTCTCGGCTGGAGAATTCTTCAAGATGAAGAGTAGGGCGACCGACCGGGCTAGGGCCAACTGGAGCCTCTTGATCAAGAAGCATATGGATACGTCTCTGGAGTCTCTTCGGATCCAGATGAAAGAGTGGCGAGCATATTACCGAAGTAAAGGTAAGGTGCCACATCCCATGCATCTGGAGGTTCCCACCGCCGATTCCTTCTCTTCTCTTCTTTTCACGCTTGTTAGAAAGCAGGGATCGATGGTGAGAATCCTGATGTTGGTCCCGTCCCTGGGATGGACTATAGCTCCTGGATGGATGACGATGACGAAGAAGATGTGATTGTGTGGCCCTCTGAAGATAGCCTCCTCAGCGAGTACGTGATGAAGCCTGACTCGAGTGTCGGTGGGAGCAGTTCACAACCCCCAGTGCCATCTTCTTGATTTTTTCTTCTATACTTTTTTGTAGCGATTCTTTGTATTATCCTTATATATATATGAATTTTCATTCTTACCGTTCTGCTTTCTAATTTTCGAGAACTTTCTTAACTGGTCGCTAGCTAGTTTAGCCAAGTATCTCATTTAACTGGCAATCAATTTGGCCAAGTATCTTATTTAACTGGCGATTTAACTGGCGATTAATTTGGCCAAGTATCTTATTTAACTAGCAACTAACCGATCTCTTAGCTGAGTGTCTTATTCAACTGGCAATTAATGTGGCCGAGTATCTTATTTAACTGGCGTTTTGTCTTTTTAACCTATTGAGGTTTTACCTAAACGTTACGTCGAGGCTCACCACGACCATAAGCTGAGGTCCTTACACAAGTCACCTAGGACGTCTCTCGGTTTTGTTTGTGCAAGGTTTTACCGAATCGTTGGGGTTCTATGTACCGGCCAACACAGCTGCGTATCTCACCAGCCTTTCTGGCGACGCTCCGAGCAATTTTCCAGTTACCCTGGTGCCTCGGTTTTACCTTTTTACCAAGAAGCGCGTTTGCACTATCTTAACTAGGCGGGCGTGCTACTTTAGCTTCTTTACCCTTCAAGTACTACTCGTCCGCTCTCTCGCGGCTTTGTAGCGCCCGATTTCTTCCTTTTATTTTTTTGCGTTTGTTTAGCCAACTATTAAGTGGCTGTTGTTGTTCATAGGCTATGGAATATCTTTGATCATGAGACTTATCGACTTCAATGAACAACCTCTTTATTGGCAAATGAACTTTATTAGAAAATCAAATAAATCTGATTGATGCAAAGCTAAAACGGGACAAAAAAGCAAACTGAATTAACATAAGCATAAAGATGAGTTCCTTAGGGGTAGAAAATCTTGAGGTACTATGCATTGCATGGTCGGGGTAGTAGGCTCCCCCCTGGAAGGACTATCATGTACGCCCCGTGCCCCGCGACTCCCTTGACGATGTATGGTCCCTCCCATTTGTCGGTGAGGGATCCTGCCAACCTGTCCTTGGTGTTCGGGGACACTCTTCTTAGCACTAGATCTTCAAGCTGGAATCTACGCACGCGAACATGGGAATTATAGTACCTCGCAGCCCTTTGCTGGTATGCAGCGTTTTGCACTTGCGCTGCATCCCTTATTTCTTCAAGCTCGTCTAGGTTTTGCTGTAGCATGTTAACATTGTGCTCGGGGCTGTATAGTTGTACCCTGGGTGATGTAAAACTTATCTCTACTGGGATAACGGCCTCCGTCCCGAATGCTAACGCAAAAGGAGTCTCCCCTGTGGATGACCTTACAGTTGTTTGATATGCCCATAGCACCTCTGGTAGCTTGTCCGCCCAGCTGCCTTTCTTGGCTTCCAACTTTGCTTTCAGTGTGTGCTTGATCACCTTGTTCACAGCTTCGGTCTGGCCATTGGTTTGAGGATGAGCAAGTGACGCATAGTAGTTCGCGATCTTATACTCTTCGCACATTTCTCTGAACTTGCTGTTGTCGAATTGGGTCCCATTGTCTGTTATGATGATGCTCGGGATTCCAAACCTATATATTATGTTCTTTCTGACAAAGCTGGTGGTGTTCGCCTCAGTGATGTGCACAAGAGCTTCTGCTTCCGCCCATTTAGTAAAGTAGTCTACTGCCACAATAGTATGCTTTGCACCCCCCTTTGTTCCAGTGGGCATTGGTCCTATCAGGTCGAGGCCTCACATGGCAAATGGCCAAGGTGAAGTTAAGTTTCTGAGCAACTCCGGGGGTTGCCGAATATCGTTTGCTATTCTCTGGCATGTCTCACAGCTCTCCGCGAACCGTTGTGCCTCTGCAAACAAAGTTGGCCAATAGAATCCTTGCCTAACCACTTTATGCGCCAGACTCTTACCCCCAGTATGGTTCCCGCATACTCCACTGTGAACATCCTTCAGGATCTTTTTGGTTTCTTCGCCGGCGATACACCTTTGTAGCACCTTTGAGAACCCTCTTCTGTACAATTCACCTCTCAGAATTGTGTACCGGGTTGACCTGTACTTGACACGTTTTGCTTCCACAACATCTTCGGGTAAAATATTTTCCTCCAAATACTTTCTGAGCTGTGTGGTCCAGTCGCTTTGAACTAGTCGGATCTTCGACACCATGACTTCCTTAGATTTTGCTGTACTCGGCCTAGTCAGGTGCGCCACCGGTATCGCTTTGGACCTGATACTCATGGTGGCTGAAGCTAATTTGGACAAAGCGTCTGCTTTCTCGTTTTCTTCCCGAGGGATCTAAAAGATCTTGTACATCTTGAATTTTCTGAGCAGTTTCTTTGCAATGTCCAGGTAAGCTATCATGTTCTCCTCTCTCACCTGGTATTCATCCAATACCTGGTTAACCACAACTTGCGAATCACTATAAATCTCCAACTCATCTGCTACTAACGCTATACAGACCATCAAGTCAGCCAACAAAGCTTCATATTCTGCTTGGTTGTTGGTTGCTTTGAAATCAAACCTCATGGCGCATTCTACAGAGTCTCCCTCCGGAGTTGTTATGACCATCCCGGCCTCGCTGCCATGGGTGTTTGATGATCCATCTACATGCAACCTCCACCGGAATCTATTCCCCTGTTTTTCTTCCATTATTCTTCTCACTTCGGCATTTGGCTCGATGAATTCCACTATAAAATCTAACATTGCCTGCCCCTTGACTGCGGCTTTTGGGGTGTTTTTGATGTCGAATTCGCTCAACTCCACCGCCCATTTAGTCAGCCTACCTGACAGTTCTGGCTTTTGCAAGATGAGCTTCAGCGGGCAATCAGTGTATACCTCTATTGCATGCGCTTGGAAATACGGCCTTAGCTTCCTGGCTACCGTGATCAAGGCTAGCGCTATCTTTTCTGCCAGTGAATACCTTGTCTCTGCGGGCAGCAACGCCTTGCTGGTGTAATACACTGGTCTCTGTATTCCTTCCTCTATTCGGATCAACACCGAGCTTGTTGCCACTTCTGTGACCGAGAGGTATAGGTATAATGTCTCTCCAACTACTGGCTTTGAGAGGATGGGTGCTCGCCCTAAGTAATCTTTCAACTTCTGGAAGGCTACTTCACATTCTTTGTTCCACTCGAGCCCTTTTCCTTTCTTTATTGCTTTAAAAAACGGGGCGCATCTGTCTGTTTATTTTGCTATAAATCGGTTAAGTGATGCGAGACATCCCGTCAGCCTCTATACGTCCTTCAGCGTTCTTGGCGAAACCATCTCTTCTAATGCTTTGATCTTCTTGGGGTTCACTTCGATTCCCCTCTGATGCACCTGGAAGCTAAGAAACCTACCTGATGGTATCCCAAACACACATTTGTTTGGGTTAAATTTCATCTTATACCTTCTTAGAACTTTAAAGGTTTCTTTTAGATCTTCCGCGTGCCTCTTTGGCGTAACACTCTTGGTCAGCATGTCATCTACATAGACCTCCATGTTCTTCCCAATCTGCCAAGTGAATATCCTGTTCACCAGCCTCTGGTACGTTACCCCGACATTCTTCAATCCGAATGGCATCACCTTATAGCAATACAACCCCTGGTCTGTGATGAATGCTGTTTTCTCTTCGTCGGCTTTATTCATTCGGATCTGATTGTACCCTGAGTAAGCATCCATAAAGCTTAACAATTTGTGCCCTGCTGTTGCGTCCACTAGCTGGTCGATCCTTGGTAGTGGGAAGCTGTCTTTCGGGCAGGCCTTGTTTAAATCTGTGAAATCCACACATATCCTCCACTGGTTGTTCTTTTTCTTGACTAGCACCACATTGGCCACCCAGTCAGGGTACTTGACTTCCCTTATCGATCCCGCGAAAAGTAACTTTTTTACTTCATTTTTAATAGCTGTACTCCTTTCGGGGTTGAACGGCCGCCTTTTCTACTTCACCAGGCGAAACTCTGGGTTGATGGAGAGGCAATGTGATATCACATTCGGGTCTATCCCCAGCATATCTTCGTGGCTCCAAGCAAAAACGTCCTTGTACTCTTTCAGTAGTATGACAAGCTTGGCTTTGACATGTACATTTAGACTTGCCCCTACCTTGACTGTCCTACTCGGATCTTCTGGATCCAGTGCCACTTCTTCGGTCGGCTCATCTTTCTTAGCCTCAGGTTCTTCTCTGGGATCCAACTCAAATTCTTTCGGCACTTCTGCCTGCTCTTCAAGTTCACCAACCTCTCGCTTGGCTGTTACCGCGTATACCTGGTGTACTTCCCTATCTTTATACACTGACAAATTTGCCATTCGGGCCATTTCTTGTGACCCCTTGATCACTCCTACCCCATATTATGTCGGGAAGTTCATCATGAAGGCGTAAGTTGTAGTCACTGCTTTGGCTTTATTCAAGAATGGTCGGCCCAATAAGGCGTTGTATGGCCAATTTTCTTTATCCACCACCACAAAGTCAAGTAGCACTGTTTTTTGGCAAGGAGCCTTCCCGACCTTCACAGGTAACTTCACCGTGCCAAGTGACCTTACTTCGACTCCTCCAAATCCTTTAAGGGGTGTGGGAAATGGTTATAGGTCTTTCCTATTTAGCCTCAGCTGGTCATACACTTCTGCACTAAGAATATCTGCTGAGCTTCCATTGTCATTCAAAATCCGATGAACCTCTCTATGACCAATCTGTGCGCTGATCACCAGCGCGTCGTTTGGCCTAACATCAACTCCATGTGAATCGGCTTCTGTGAATATGATCGGGTCCCAGCCTTCCTTGATTCTCTTCGGGTCAGGTTCAACAGAATTGACGTCCAGGTCTCTCCGTGCTTCCACTGCCTCCCGGATTTCCTGGGTCCTTTCCCTGTTACTCTTGCCAGTCGCTGGTCCCCCGAAGATGGTGTTGATTGCTCATTCATCCTAAGCTTTCTTGGGACTAGGCTTTCTTGCCCGTCCGTCCTGTCGGCTATCCTTCTGTCCGTCCGCCCTGTCAGCTTTTTTTAAGACGATGTCTTTCAAATGTCCTTCCCTGATGAGGGTTTCAATGTGATCCCTTAGCTGGAAACACCTAGATGTCTCGTGCCCATTCTCCTTGTGGAACTTGTAATACTTGGTGGTGTCCCTCCGAGCATACGTTGATTGCTTAGGCGGTTCTTTAGACATGTTTTTTCTTCTAGGATTGCCAAAATTTCCTTCTGATCCTTTTTCAACGGGGCATAGTTTGTATATCTGCCCTGGAACCTCTACCGCGGTTGATCGGTTTTTGGGTCATATGCTCGACGTCCATCCCGACCATCCCACGCCTTATTATTCTGTTTGTCACCTTTGGTATCGGGCGCCTTTGCTTGGTCTTTGGTTTTAGATCCTTCTGGGCGACCGCCATGTACGAAGTAACCTCCTATGGCAACTTCCTCCTCCTCCTCAGCCAGGGCGTAACCCCCGGCCATGTCCATCATATCGGAGGTCAAATGACAATTGGCCGTTCTGAAGGTTGTTGATGAACGCGGCAATTATGGCTTCGTCATTTGCACTCCCAATTTCGGACACTTCCTGACCGAACCTCCCCAAATATTTCTTCAGTGACTCATCTTTTCCCTGTTTTAGCTGGGACAAGTGGGCCATTGACTTCTTCCTATGTACATTACTGAGGAATTGCCTTGAGAAAGCTTTACTCAGCTCGCTGAAATTGCCTATACTCGTTGCTGGTATCCTGCCAAACCACCTGGAGCCTAATTCCCCAAGAGTTTTGGGGAAATTTAAACAGAGCAAGGCGTCATTGTAGACATACTGGGCCATGGCACTCTTATACCTTCTGACGTGTTCCTTCGGATCAGTGTCTTTTTTGAATTGCTCTACGTGAGGCATCCTGAATCTCTCCAGGAAGGGTGTCCTCAGGACTTCATTGGTGAAAGGGCTTCCGGTCTCGTCGTCCGACAATTCATTACGCCCATATCGCCTGACTAAAGCATCCATCTGTCGACGATTATTCTGAACTTCCCGGGTCAAACTCTGTATGAGTATGTTCTTGTCTCCTTCTGGTTCTCCCATCGCATTGAAATTCTGACTTACGATTAGCTTTTGGCCCCTTTCCACTGGATTCAACTCTCTATCTTCTCGGTTTAGGCCATGCAGCCGAACTGTGCCCCTTTGGTGCTTGCGATGATAACTCTGCTCACTCTCTCCTGAGGATGATGACCTGGCTCTCCGATGAGTACGTCTCCTGGCGATCTCGATCCCTGGCCAACCGATCCCGATCATGCCCTCTGTCAGAATCATTCTCCTCTCTATGCTCCCTGATATCCATGGCTAACCTTTTAGACAAAATTGTTGGCCTATCTGCAGTACCTCGGCTCGCCTTTATGGGTGCATCCGGCATTGGTACCACCACCGTGGAATGCAATCTTGTTGCCTGCTGATTTGGGGCGGAAAGATTGTGAGGTGACATCAAACCCTCCGTGGTGGAAAGGTCAACTCCCTGCCTCGCTGCATCCGCCATGAGTTGCTGTAGAGAAGTACGGAATCTTTGCACGATTTCTTCATTAGTTGGGGGGAAGCGCTGGATGCCAACCAGGGCAGTTGATTGATCTGCAGTTGCTAAGGCTGCATCCGCAGTGTTGGGAGTGGCGTCATCCTCCTACTCATTAGTGGGTAGTCCGTGACTGTACCTGGAATCGCTACCATCTCCCTCGCCGGCCATTGCTTCACAAGTGCTTCGATCCCCCCCTTCTTTTAGCGCCAATTGTTGACGGTGATTTTTCGTCAACACTCAATCGATGATTTGAGATCACATTTGTGAGTGATAATAGTTTGAATCTTAATACCATAAAAATAATGAGCAAGAAATACGTGGTAAAACTCCGATGATCGGAGAAACATCCACGGGTTGTTGCCTAAGCAACGAAGCCAAAATCCACTATATAAAAATTGATTACAAAAGTACGCTCTGGTCTCTGTTATGCTAAAAAAGATAGATCTCTCTCCCTTATGCGTTACAAAGGGTATTTATACATGTTGTTTCTAGGGTTTGGGGATGCCGCTAGGGTTTGGTGTCGTGGCGCCCAAGTCTTGAGCGGTTTCCTAGTCCTAGTTGGATTCTGCTTCCTTCTTGTGCGTGATATGTTTCCTGTTTTGGCTGAGTTCGAGTTTAAGCCGGATTCTTTCTCCTTTATTCGCGGGAGACCTACTTGTTTCCTTGTTAAACTCTGAAGGGTTGCACTGCTACGTATTGTGGAGGTGCTCACTGCTGATTCCTTCCATATATTTGGGAAGTGAGTTTCTGCAACCATCTCTTCTTGTTGATCCCCGAATATGCCCGAGTATGCCCGAGTATGCCCGAGTAGGTGATGTTGCCTGAGCGGGCTCTCTTTGTTTGTGATCGGGTTGCTTTGGTTTCAGCCGAGTGGGTTACTTGGGGGATTTCCCCCTTTCGAGTTGACTTTTCCTTATTCCTGCTTACGTGGCTTCTTCATGGGGGTGACGTGTCCTTTATGACGATTTTTACCTATAACAGAGTATATTTTTATTTGCGGGAACTTTCTAATGTGCTTAGTGCTTGTGTAGAGTTTCTATTGCTTCTTGAGGAAGTATGTTGTGTTGTTTGTGCATCAAGTAAGGTTCTTTATCTCTTGGAATGAAACAAAGACCACTTGCGTGCCTTGGAAGGACGAGCTGTAGGGAAAAATCGCAGTACACGCAGCGGAAGCGAGACTAAAAACGGGTTTAGTATATTTTAAAAATTTTCCTTTGATGAACCTTAACCCTTTAAATTAATTAAACATACATATAAACTAACAAAAAGAAGAATACCTTTTGTTGCGTGATCCGATTGACTTACGTCGATGGTAATCCGTAAGATCTTCAATCCTAGCACGAACGTGAATTACCTAGGAGCGTGGTCTCCCTTTTCTTTGAATTGCGTACCTGAGAATGGACAAACAAAATTTCTTTTTCTTATTGTTAGTCACAAAACAACCAAAAGACTACAAAGATTATTCCGGTCACTTTTGAGTTCTCAATCTAATGATCGAAACTCGCGTGAACCTTATTCGAAGTTGTACACACAAGCCTATTGATGTATAAGCAATTAGTGTACTATCGAAAGAATAATCTCTTCTCTCTTTTTGTCTTGGCCGAATTTCACACACACTAATCACTAGAGTAGGATTTATTTTTCTAAGCCAAAGAAAGAATTCTCAAGCCAAGCAAGTAGTAGGGTGGCCGAATTTCATCACCTCCCTTATATAGGGTGACCAAAATTCCACCCTATTTTCTTTTAGGGTTGCCGCATTCTCTCTTGTGAGAGTTTGTGTGTGACCGAAATCCTCAGTCTAAGAGGATTTAGGTTTTACCAAAACTCTTACACTCTTGAGAACCCAAACCCTAATCCAACTCTATAGTGTAGAATTAAATTATGACTAAATTAAAAGACTTCTTATTTGATTAAATAAATAAACTTAATTATTTATTTTTTTACCAAACAAGTCTTTTACTTTTAGTATACTACTTCCAATAGTATAATTCTAGGAAACATATTTCATGATCAGAAAAAGATTTTGTTTCTTAATTAAATAATTAATTAATAAATTAATTCTCATTTAATCAAACAATAAAATAAAATAATATCTTTGACTAAATAATTAGCCTTGCCGCCCACACCTTGTATATATGGGCTCAATATTATTTTCTTATTTTATTTAATCCATTAGACTTTAATTAAAAAGCCCACATGTGAACCAGACCCATTCTTACTAAAAGTAACAAGCCCACATGCCTTTCATTAATATATTAATATAATTGATCAGCCCATTAAATAAATAATATGCAAATTATATTCTTAATATATTAAATGTAATTCTAGATGGGCCCATAAATTGGTCTGGTAGAATATATCAAGTGATCCATGCAAGTCTGTGTGGATTAGGGATCTTGGCGGGCTATCTAAATTTAAGCTTCAATAGACATAACCTAATCACAATCAACAAATGATTCACTTAGGTCCGATCCATTAATTTTAACTCATTCCACTAAAGAGCTAAAATTGATCTCTCAAATAAAGATAGAATAAGAAGATGTTCCTCATTCATACCCTAGACAATCATATTGGAGATAGTGTATCCTCGTGATTAATATCAGTAATCGCCAAGAGTTCATAGACCGTCTATAACTCTCCAAGTTACCATATTTACTCATATGACCACGTTTTGAACTTGGATATTTTGACTTGTCCAGAAGCCATGTTTTCAATAGTCACTATCGAAAACTCAACGTTGAGATTTAATATCCAATTGCCTCAAAACATCCATATGATGATATTATACTCTCATTTAATAAATGGAGCCACGATGTCCATATCTATAAATGAAATCCTCTATCGATTAACAAATGAATATCACCATACTATCGAGGATAGACTATGCTATATAATCGTACTCATTGATAACTCAAATGATATCACTTGCAACCATAAGTCCATCATTTATCTCAGGATTAAGATAGACTCTCCGATTGTCCTGATAATGAAAAGACTATTATCTATTGACGGTTCTAGATAAAGCTTTTCATTGTGATCCAGTTCAATGCACCCAGTGCACTAGATTCTTTTACTCGAAGACACTCCGATGATTTTAGACTCATCATATCTCATTTGATCCCACTCAAATGCTAGCAAAAGAATTCTACAAATTTAACAAGATAAAGGTGCCCAACCTTTAACTTAAGTTGTGAACATTATTCAAGATTAACTAAAGAATTGTGTCTTCCTCATACATATCCAGATGTACGAACAATTCTTCTTTTCTCATAGTCTTTAGACCTTATGATTATTTACTTTGACAATTATAATATTAAACTATAAATGCTATAAGATTTGTTAAACCAAAAATCACTTTATTAATATGAAAAAGATTGTCAATTACAATATTACACTCTTGCTATTGAGCATAATCCTAACAATCTCCCACTTGTGCTATAGCAAATGTGTCATATCTCTCATGCCCATGTTCTCTAGATGCCCATCGAAACTCTTCTGAGGTAGAGCCTTTATGAAGGGATCTGCTAGATTTTCTGCTGACGCGATTTTGGTAATCGTCACGTCACCTCTTTGAACAATCTCCCTTAAAAGATGATACTTTCTTTCAATGTGTTTTTCTCTCTTGTGACTTCTTGGTTCTTTCGAATTAGCCACTGCTACACTGTTGTCGCAGTAGATAGAAATCTGCTTACTCGCACTAGGAACCACTTCCAAGTCTATCAAGAATTGGCGGAGCCAAACAACCTCTTTGGCAGCCTCGCATGCAGCAACATACTCAGCTTCCATGGTGGAATCAGCAATACAAGATTGCTTGATACTCCTCCATATGACTGCTCCTCCTCCAATAGTAAACACAGCTCCTGATGTGGATTTTTTAGAGTCAGAATCTGATTGGAAATCAGAATCGGTATACCCAACGGGAATTAAATCCCCTCCAGAGTATACAAGCATATTATCTCTCGTTCTCTTGAGATACTTGAAAATATGCTTGACTGCCGTCCAGTGATCAGGACCAAGTTTCGATTGAAACCTGCTAACTATGCCAACAGCAAAACAAATATCTGGTCTAGTGCAGAGCATTGCATACATGAGACTTCCAACTGCCGAGGCATATGGAACTCTACTCATGAATTGCTCTTCATGCTCATTCTTAGGAACTTGTTCCTTAGAAAGTTTGATTCCATTTCTGAAAGGTAACATACCTTTCTTGGATTCCTGCATGGAAAACCTAGATCTTGTCTATGTATGAAGCTTGGGATAATGCAATCATTTTATTCTTTCTATCCCTTATTACTTGGATACCTAGAATAAAACTTGCTTCTCCTAAGTCCTTCATATCAAATTGTTTTGCTAACCATTCTTTTACTGATGTCAATACACCTACATCTTTTCTAATGAGTAGTATATCATCAACATAAAGAATCAGGAAAACCAACTTTTCACCCTTAATCCTTTTGTATACACAAGGTTCGTCAGGATTCTGAATAAATCCAAAACCTTTGACAGCTTGATCGAACCTTATGTTCCAGGATCTGGATGCTTACTTTAATTCATATATGGATTTCTGCAACTTGCATACCTTTTCCATTTGGCCCTTTTCAATGAATCCTTCTGGTTGTATCATGTAGATGCTTTCGTCAAGACTTCCATTAAGGAAAGCTGTCTTGACGTCCATTTGCCAAATCTCTATATCTAAAGATGCTGCAATGTATACGAGTATCCTAATGGATTTAAGCATGGCCACAGGAGAGAAGGTTTCCTCGTAATCGATAACTTTTTTCTGTGTATACCCTTTAGCTACTAATCTAGCTTTAAAGGTTTCCACCTTTCCATCCATACCTCTTTTCCTCTTGTATACCCACTTGCACCCAATGGGTTTTATCTCTTTAGGCAAGTCTACAAGGGACCAGACTTTGTTATCGAACATGGATTCAATCTTAGATTGCATTGCCTTTTGCCAATGGCAACTATCAACATCCTCCATTGCTTCCTTATACGTGTAGGGATCATCGTCATCCGGGAGATTCTCCACTGATTCTCCCAGTGTAGGGAAAAATACCGTAGTACACGCAGCGGAAGCGAGACTAAAAAATAGATTTAGTATGTTTTAAAATTTTTCCTTTTTATGAACCTTAACCCTTTAAATTAATTAAACATATATAAAGTAACAAAAGTTGAATACCTTTTGTCGCGTGATCCGATTGACTTACGTCTATGGTAATCCGCAAGATCTTCAATCCTAGCACGAACGTGAATCACCTAGGAGCGTGGTCTCCCTTTTCTTTGAATTACAAACCTGAGAATGGACAAACAAACTTCTCTTTTTCTTTTGTTAGTCACAAAACAATCAAAAGAATACAAAGATTATTCCGGTCACTTTTGAGTTCTCAATCTAATGAGCAAAACTCGCGTGAACCTAATTCGATGTTGTACACACAAGCTTATTGATGAACAAGCAATTAGTGTACCATCAAAAGAATAATCTCTTCTGTCTTTTATGTCTTAGTAGAATAATCAAATACTTGTCTATGAGTTTAGAAGAAGAAGAAAATTGAATCAACCAAGCCTTAGAGTAGATGGCCGAATTCTATATGTAGTATTATATAGGGTGGCCGAATTTAACTTCCTCTTTCATTTAGGGTTGTCGAAAATCTACCTTGATTCAATTAGGGTTGCCGCAAATCCACTTCAAAAAAGGATTTGTGTTTCACCCTAATACACATCAACTTTTAGACTTCTAACCCTAATCCAACTCATAAGTATTTTTATTCTTTTATTGACTAAATAAAAAGACTTCTTATTTGATTAAATAAATAAACTTAATTATTTATTTTTCTTATCAAACAAGTCTTTTACTTTTAGTATAACTCTAGGAAATATATTTCCTGATCAGAAAAAGATTTGTTTCTTAATTAAACAATTAATTAATAAATTAATTAATTCTTATTTAATTAAACAATGAAACAAAATAATATGTTAGGCTAAGATTTTAACCTTGCCGCCCCACATGTATAAAATGGGCCATATATTATTTTCTTATTTCATTTAATCCATTGAACTTTAAATAAAAAGCCCACATGTGAACCAAACCCATTCTTACTAAAAGAAACAAGCTCACATGCCTTTCATTAATATATAAATATAATTGAGCAGCCCATTAAATAATTAATGTGCAAATTATATTCTTAATATATTAAATGCAATTCTAGATGGACCCATAAATTGGTCCGGTAGAATATATCAAGTGATCCATGCAAGTCCGTGTGGATTGGGGATCTTGGCGGGCTATCTAAATTTAAGATTCAATAGACACAACCTAATCACAATCAACAAATGATTCACTTAGGTCCGATCCATTAATTTTAACTCATTCCACTAAAAAGCTAAAAGTGAACTCTTAAATAAAGATAGAAAAGGAAGATGTTCCTCTTTCATAACCCTAGACAATCATATTAGAGATAGTGTATCCTCGTGATTAATATCAGTAATCGCCAAGAGTTCATAGACCGCCTATAACTCTCCAAGTTACCATATTTACTCATATGACCACGTTTTGAACTTGGATATTTTGTCTTGTCCAGAAGCCATGTTTTCAATAGTCACTATCGAAAACTCAACGTTGAGATTTAATATCCAATTACCTCAAAACATCCATATGATGATATTATACTCTCATTTAATAAATGGAGCCACGATGTCCATATCTATAAATGAAGTCCTCTATTGATTAACAAATGAATATCACCAAACTATCGAGGATAGACTATGCGATATAATCGTACTCATTGATAACTCAAATGATATCACTTGCAACCATAAGTCCATCATTTATCTCAGGATTAAGATAGACTCTCCGATTGTCCTGATAATGAAAAGACTATTATCTATTGACGGTTCTAGATAAAGCTTTTCATTGTGATCCAGTTCAATGCACCCAGTGCACTAGATTCTTTTGCTCAAAGACACTCCGATGATTTTAGACTCATCATATCTCATTTGATCCCACTCAAATGCTAGCCAAAGAATTCTACAACTTTAACAAGATAAAGGTGCCCAACCTTTAACTTAAGTTGTGAACAATATTCAAGACTAAGTAAAGAATTGTGTCTACCACATACATATCCAGATGTATGAACAATTCTTCTTTTCTCATAGTTTTTAGACCTTATGATTATTTACTTTGACAATTATAATATTAAACTATAAATGCTATAAGATTTGTTAAACCAGAAATCACTTTATTAATATGAAAAAGATTGTTAATTACAATATTACACTCTTGCTATTAAGCATAATCCTAACACCCAGACCGATGTATCTTTCGGGTTGTGTTCTAACCCTCCCACTACGACGAGGAATGGTAGGTTGTTGATTTTATGTTGGATCGGAACTTACAATTGGGTTAGGTTGTGTACCCTCTCGTGAAATTGTATCTCCTGACATCTCATTCATGACAATTCTACTTCTAGGCACAAAATCATTCATATAGTCATTTTCCAGAAATTTAGCATTTGTCGAAACAAATACTTTAAAATCTGAAGGACTATAGAAATAATATCCTTTAGTTTCTTTTGGATACCCTACAAATATACATGTTTCCGAACGGGACTCCATCTTCTCTGTCTTTCCTTTTAACACATGCGTAGGACAACTAAATATCCTTAAGTGTTGTAAACTAGGCTTGCGCCCAGTCCACCACTCATGCGGTGTTTGAGGAACGGACTTAGATGGTACATCGTTTAGAATGTATATAGCAGTTTGTAAAGCATATCCCCAAAAAGAAATAGGAAGTGTTGAATAACTCAACATAGACCTAACCATGTTTAAAAGAGTTCTATTTCTTCTTTCTGCTACCCTATTCTGTTGAGGTGTACCCGGTGCAGAAAACTGAGAAACTATCCCATTATCAATAAGATATTGCTGAAACTCACCAGATAGATATTCTCCACCACGATCAGATCTCAAGATTTTTATGTGTTTCTCAAGCTGATTTTCTACTTCAGCTTTGAATGCTTTGAACATGTCAAAGGCATCCGACTTATGTCGCATGAGATACACATAGCCAAATCTCGAGTAATCATCTGTGAAGGTGATGAAGTACTCATATCCACCTCTAGCTTGAATGCTCATAGGACCACATACATTAGTGTGTATCAATCCTAAACATTCAGTGGCTCTTGCGCCTTTGGCCGAGAACGACCTTTTGGTCATTTTACCTTCCAAACAAGATTCACAAGTTGGTAGATCTTCAACCTTTTAGTCACTTAAAGGTCTGTCACTTACCAATCTTTTAATCCTATTAAGGTTAATATGACCTAGGCATAGGTAGGTTTCATCTATTGATATTTTTACTCTTTTATGATTAGGTTCCGTTAATTCTGTGTCTAACGAGTGAGAGATATTTTTATGCAAAAAGAATAAGCCGTTTTCCAATGTACCTTTGCAAATAAATTTGTTATTCTTACTAATAATAAAATCTTTATTAAAAGTAACCGAATATCCAAATTTATTCAAACAAGAAACTGAAATTAAATTTCTCTTGAATTAAGGTACATAATAAACGTTTATCAAATCTAAATGCCTAAAAGAATCTAGATTAACTCTAATATCTCCCACTGCACTTGCAGACACTAACGTTCCGTTGCCTAAACGCAAGTTGATTTCATTCTTATTCAACTTTCTCCTTTCTTGGAACCCCTGTAAGGAATAGCAAACATGATTTGTGGCTTCAGAGTCTATGATCCAAGAATCTGTAGAATCTGCCAGAAAACATGTTTCAAGATAATTAATATTACCTTGTTCTTTCTTGTTCTGGGACTTTGGGCAATTTCTTTTCCAATGTCCCTTTTCACCACAAAGGAAGCACTTCCCTTTGATCTTGGTTACTTTCTTGGTCTCCTTCTTGGTAGGCCCAAGTTGCTTTTTCTTCTGTTGTTTCTTGACCTTTTGACGGGTCTTAACAGTAGCAACTTTACCAACCATATGAATCTGAGATTCATAAGTAGGAGCAGGTGGTTTAGGAGCAGACAGAACAAACTTATGTTTTTCAGCTTGCAGCAACAACCCAATTTTTCTTTTCTATGTGACATAATTATCTCCAGTTAAAGTATTATCTTTTAAGATATTCATTAGGGATGGGGTCATGATTTCTGAATATAACAAAAATATATATGAGTAAATAATCATGATAAAGCACTTTCGAATATTTATCTTGATTTAAATAAATAACTCAATCATAAAAATTCAACGGTGATCTAACACCCATAAATGTTACGCCTCCTTTGGGAGTTCGCACCATTTACTAGTTAGACTAGGTCCCACCTAATTGTTAATCTTAACAACCAACGTTTTCAATTTTAGCCTTGCAATTTTACTAACAAGAACTCTTGGGAGGATATCAATAAAATTACGTTGAGTGTGTTACCAAGATATCGACCCTCAATTTTCTCTCACGAAAATCCGTCCTTGGGGAGTAGATCTCGTTTGAGTCAATTGTCTAGTCTATCCTTGTAAGGAAGTATGTTGCTAAATTCCATTCATGGACTCCCCTTGGGGGGATTACCAATAAACAATAAAGCTCAACTAACCTTGGAGGCCATAGGTGTTACAAAACACCTTCTCCCACTCAATTATTTAAGGCGTGTGATTAAATCCCATAGAATGATTTACCAAGTTATCTAGATGCTAATTTAGATACCTAAATCATTCAATGCATGTTCATATCAAAAGAGATATATGAGTGGCACTCCTATTCTATATGACATGTCATCATACAATAACAAATATTGTAATATTTACACAAAATAAATAGCCACAATTTTGGTCCATCCTAGAAAAGCAAGTAAATTACAATTTGTTAGGAATACAAGATCTTCAAGTGGCCATCAACCATCCGCGCATACCTCAGCTGCCTCTCATAGGCGTGCACACCCCACAACCCTATAAAGGGGCTGCCATGCGCAGCCCATGAGACCCAAAGGCTGCCGTGCGCAGCCCACCATGATGTGGGCTTGCCATGCGCAGCCCAATCCACTCCTAGGGTGCGCACTGTGCTCGTTCTAGGTTCCAGTTGCTTCCCATTCTTCATGTCTTCGAATCTTCAATACTCGAACATTTTACAGCAGTATATAAACATATAAAATACTGCAGTATTATTATTATTTTTTTTTTATTCACTGCAGATTACAAAAAAAAAAAACTGCACTAAAAATAAAATAAAATAAAATAACTGCAGTAAAATATAATACATAAAATACTGCACTATTTAATTACAATAAAAATAAAAGAAAACCTAGCAACTACCAAGAAGGAATTATGGCGATGATAGACCACCCTTCTTGTTACAATTCCAAAACAAAAATCACATTGAAAATCTAGGACCAAAATCGAGCAACAACAATCCACATAAAAACATATATAAAACCATACATCCACATGTAATTATATATGCAAATACCTAGAGTGCCATCTCTTTCTAAACATGCATAATCACAATAAAAAAAAAATAGATTCACGTATATATACGTTAATTAATTAAAAGGGTTCAACCTAGGCTCTGATACCAATTGTAGGGAAAAATCGCAGTACACGCAGCGGAAGCGAGACTAAAAACCGGTTTAGTATATTTAAAAATTTTTCCTTTACGTTAATTAATTAAAAGGGTTCAACCTAGGCTCTGATACCAATTGTAGGGAAAAATCGCAGTACACGCAGCGGAAGCGAGACTAAAAACCGGTTTAGTATATTTAAAATTTTTTCCTTTAATGAACCTTAACCCTTTAAATTAATTAAACATACATATAAATTAATAAAAAGAAGAATACCTTTTGTCGCGTGATCCGATTGACTTACGTCGATGGTAATCCGCAAGATCTTCAATCCTAGCACGAACGTGAATCACCTAGGAGCGTGGTCTCCCTTTTCTTTGAATTGCGTACCTGAGAATGGACAAACAAATTTTCTTTTTCTTATTGTTAGTCACAAAACAACCAAAAGACAACAAAGATTATTCCGATCACTTTTGAGTTCTCAATATAATGATCGAAACTCATGTGAACCTTATTTGAAGTTGTACACATAAGCCTATTAATGTATAAGCAATTAGTGTACTATCGAAAGAATAATCTCTTTTCTCTTTTTGTCTTGGCCGAATTTCACACACACTAATCACTAGAGTAGGATTTATTTTTCTAAGCCAAAGAAAGAATTCTCAAGCCAAGCAAGTAGTAGGGTGGCCGAATTTCATCACCTCCCTTATATAGGGTGACTGAAATTCCACCCTATTTTCTTTTAGGGTTGCCGCATTCTCTCTTGTGAGAGTTTGTGTGTGACCGAAATCCTCACTCTAAGAGGATTTAGGTTTTACCAAAACTCTTACACTCTTGAGAACCCAAACCTTAATCCAACTCTATAGTGTAGAATTAAATTATGACTAAATTAAAAGACTTCTTATTTGATTAAATAAATAAACTTAATTATTTATTTTCTTACCAAACAAGTCTTTTACTTTTAGTATACTACTACCAATAGTATAATTTCCAGGAAACATATTTCCTGATCAGAAAAAGATTTTGTTTCTTAATTAAATAATTAATTAATAAATTAATTAATTCTCATTTAATCAAACAATAAAATAAAATAATATCTTTGACTAAATAATTAGCCTTGCCGCCCACACCTTGTATATATGGGCTCAATATTATTTTCTTATTTTATTTAATCAATTAGACTTTAATTAAAAAGCTCACATGTGAACCAGACCCATTCTTACTAAAAGAAACAAGCCCACATGCCTTTCATTAATATATTAATATAATTGATCAGCCCATTAAATAAATAATGTGCAAATTATATTCTTAATATATTAAATGCAATTCTAGATGGACCCATAAATTGGTCCGATAGAATATATCAAGTGATCCATGCAAGTCCGTGTGGATTGGGGATCTTGGCCGGCTATCTAAATTTAAGCTTCAATAGACATAACATAATCACAATCAACAAATGATTCACTTAGGTCCGATCCATTAATTTTAACTCATTCCACTAAAGAGCTAAATTTGATCTCTCAAATAAAGATAGAATAAGAAGATGTTCCTCATTCATACCCTAGACAATCATATTGGAGATAGTGTATCCTCGTGATTAATATCAGTAATCGCCAAGAGTTCATAGACCTCCTATAACTCTCCAAGTTACCATATTTACTCATATGACCACGTTTTGAACTTGGATATTTTGACTTGTCCAGAAGCCATGTTTTCAATAGTCACTATCGAAAACTCAACGTTGAGATTTAATATCCAATTGCCTCAAAACATCCATATGATGATATTATACTCTCATTTAATTAATGGAGCCACGATGTCCATATCTATAAATGAAGTCCTCTATCGATTAACAAATGAATATCACCAAACTGTCAAGGATAGACTATGCTATATAATCGTACTCATTGATAACTCAAATGATATCACTTGCAACCATAAGTCCATCATTTATCTCAGGATTAAGATAGACTCTCCGATTGTCCTGATAATGAAAAGACTATTATCTATTGACGGTTCTAGATAAAGCTTTTCATTGTGATCCAGTTCAATGCATCCAGTGCACTAGATTCTTTTACTCGAAGACACTCCGATGATTTTAGACTCATCATATCTCATTTGATCCAACTCAAATGCTAGCGAAAGAATTCTACAACTTTAACAAGATAAATGTGCCCAACCTTTAACTTAAGTTGTGAACATTATTCAAGACTAACTAAAGAATTGTGTCTTCCTCATACATATCCAGATGTACGAACAATTCTTCTTTCTCATAGTCTTTAGACCTTATGATTATTTACTTTGACAATTATAATATTAAACTATAAATGCTATAAGATTTGTTAAACCAGAAATCACTTTATTAATATGAAAAAGATTGTCAATTACAATATTACACTCTTGCTATTGAGCATAATCCTAACACGAGCAAGACAAGAGTGCTCATAAGAAGGGCGAGGACCTTATCCTAAGGAAGTAACATTTTGGAAGTTTGAAGTGCGTGAGCACCATGCCACGTCTTGCCTAGACGTTAAATCGTGCGCTTGGTGGGAGGCAACCCACCTAGGTATATTTTCTTTCCTTAGTTTTAAATTGTTTTATTTCTTGTTTTTTAAATTTCTTGTTTAGAATAAGGTTGTGAGTTGTTTGTGATAGTGGATTTAGGACTTGAATGATCACATATTTTGTCCACATGGATTGTGATGATAACTCTTGATGAACTTGCATTTCTATATCTCTTGAGTTGATTATGAGCATATAGGATGACATGGAACCACTTGATTCAATATTTTGGGATAATTTTTAAGAATGGACATTAATTGTGTTTTTGAGACTATTTGATTGAGAATGTGTGTTGCGCCGTGTTTATCGGTTTATATGCCCCAAAGACATTGAGGACAATGTCTAATTTAGGTTTGGGGGTGTGTGCGCAACATCGTCTCTTGTTTGCAATTGTGTGCAAATAGTTTGAGCCAAATTTTTCAAAATTTTGAAAACCTTGTGATAATGCCATGCTTGAGCATATTTTGCTTGTTGAGATTTTGCCTTTGTGTGTGCGAGTAAGGAATTGTGCATCTTTGCCATGCTTAGTTTAGATTAATTTCATGCCATTTAGAGTTGCATTGCTCAAAGCGCGCTAGTTCTTTTCTCTTGATGTTAGAGTGAATATTTAATTGTGCTTGAAGGTTAGGAATTAATAGTGGAGACTTCTCGTGAGGTTCACAAACACGGCCTTAAAAAGCGTATTTTGAGGGAAAGTTTTCACTCTTTAAACACTCATTCAAACACACATGTTATGCATATTTAAAATGTCTCATTTGCACTTAAATGTTGTTTGCCATATAACATATGGACTGCTTGTGGATGCCTTAATTGACATTGTGGACAAACTTTTAGACATGATTTTAGACAATGCATGTGAAAAACCACCAAATTGACCTAAATACTTCCAATCCCTCTATGTGTGTGCTCCATTGCCCGTTTGAAGCCAAACACAATTAAGCTTTTCATTCATGAACCACATAAACATAACCATATAGCCTAAACACTAGCTTACCTTGTACCAAATGGTTTGCTAAGGCTTAGGGGTTGAATGTAAGCTTTGAGGAGTACGAAAATATAAGGCGTGTACCTAGGCAAATATGTATGTGCAAATACATTGAAAAGATGAAATGCAATGCTTGAAAAGAAAAGAAAAGACAAGCAAAGAAAAGAAAAGAAAAGCAATGCAAAAGAAAGAAAAGAAAAGATAAATGAGGCACTAAGTGCCTAGATGAATTATATGGAATTAAATGAGCTACTCAATAAAAATTAAGAGTAGTAAATGCACATAGTAAATTGTAAGCCTGGACGCCAAAGTGTGGATTATGCAAGTTGTAATGAGCGAATTGTGCTTAAATTAGAATGTATGCCTTAGTGTGATCATGGGGTGTTTGCTTTCAATTCTTCCTACTTATTGACTCACCAATCACCTTAGGCCCCATTACAACCAAATGAAAGACCTATTTGATCTTTAGGGATGTCCACTTCGGAAAGTTTGGTTGATGAATGTTCTTTCCGGTTCTTGGTTTTCAATTCCATTCATGAGACAAAATTTCAAAAATTGTGTTTTTAAATGATCATGTGCAATTATATTTGATATCTTGAACATAAACTCATATTGCATATGGATGGTGAGTGAAGCCTAGGAATCCGTGCGAAAATGAGAGAATCCAGTGAGGATTAGATGTTGAGGCGAATTACATTCCTTACCTAATGGCACTCTAGTCTTGAAGCTTGAGCATCTCGAATGTAGGATTGCGTTGCGTGCAATGTTTACTTAAAGTGGCATGACTTTAATCTTCATTTAGCATATCTTACATGTATATTTATCCTAATGAGCACAACGTTGATTTAATCTCTTCACTTTTGGTTTTGAAGGTCGAATATTGACTTTTAAGTCTTTTACAAAAGAGTCGGTGCTTTAACGTTGATTATTTGATTTTAGACGCATGTCCATGTGTGCTTATGTTTGTTTTGCTCGAGGACGAGCAAAAGATAGGTGTGGGGGTATTTGATCGGACCAAAATTGGTACGATTTTGGCCCTCACTTCCTTCTCTTTATGCTTGATTCTTGGGCATTATCCCGTGATTTAATTGTATAAATTAAGTGTTTTCAGGTATTTACAAAGTTCAAGGGCATTGAAGTAATATTGGAGAAATAGGGGCAAAAGAGTAATTATTGAAGGAAGATTGAAGTTATTGCGAATTTGGAAGAGTGAAGGGGCTGGATTGCAATTTGCCACGCAAGCCACAAACTGCCCACGCAGCAATGAAACACTGTGTTTCATTTATGGGCAAATCAACAGCCCAATATCAGACCCAACGCGTAGCCCAAGTGGTGCAAAACACGCCTATGCGCACCCCAGCTTCTGTCTAAGTGCACCTCAAGTCAAGCAACAAGCAACTGTGCATGTCACGCTAAGCGCACCCCATGCTCCTTCTTAATACACCCCACATGAGACAAGAAGACGTAGGCTGTGCGCACCCCAACCCTGTTCAAAATGCACCCCACCTTCACTATTCATCGTATTCTTTTCACGCGTGAGCAGCCATGGCGTCTCTCTTCTCTAAACCCTAGCTCGCCTGAAGTGCCATGAAACCGGCCTACCGTCGGCCAATTCCAGTGGAAAAAGAACGGTGATCTCAACAGCTCACCGGTCATTCCATTTCCGACCACCCAAACCGTCGGAATTTCAATCGCCAATCACGCCTCCCCATCTCTCCTTTGGTCGCCACATGTCCCTCAATTGTCTCCATTTAGTCCTTTGTTGTCGCCATGGCGACAGGGAGTTGATTTCCACTCCAGTTGTGTCACCATTTGCATCGCCAATAACATCGCCATGAACCAAGTAGCGACCTCTTCATTGTTCAATTCTGATTGGGTGGCCAAATTACAAGATGCCCCCCTCTTGAGGACTAAATGGTAATTTGCCATGGTCAGGGGTGTTTTGGTAATTTGCCACCCGAGACCTAATTTGAAAATCCTATAAATTCATCACTATTTCCCTATTTTGAACAACTCTTGGCCATTCTTGACAACCAAGAAACCTCATTTCTACCATTCCTCATCCCTCCACTTCTCCTCTACCAAATCTAAATATCTAGATTACCTTCCCCAAATCATTCCTATTCTTCCTATCTTCTCCATAAATCTCCTTAGTCACTTCACATTTGACTCCACCTATCTAGACACATCTTTATCATCCACTCTTTGCACAAGGAGCATCAAAGGCAAGGAAATGATCAAGCTTACAAAAGGAGACCCAAGGGTGATTTCCTAATCTTTTACTTGCCTTCCCTTTGGTTGTAATATGTGTAATTAAACCCCCTTTCAAGGGATTTATGTGAGAACATTTGGATTGGGATTTGCTTAAGCTTTAATATATTTTAATCTCTATTTGTGTTCTATTCATTTTATAAATAGATTCTAGGCATTATATGATTGACATGTATATCCACTAATTGATTATACTCTTGCTTAGAATAATTTGTTATATAATCTTGATTGGATTGACAACCTTGATGGATTGAGAACATAGTGACTAGGATAGATCGTTGGAGGGTATATTAACCGTGATTATCTAAACCGTTAATTGTAACAAACCGATTCCGCCGTGACCCCCTCTCCTTAATCGGTTAGGCATTGCGGTGGAAAGTTGTTTAGGGTTCATAGTAATGGTCTAAACACAATTAAAGAATCAATTGGTTAACATTTGTGAGATTGGTTCGTTAAGGTAGCTTGAGAAGCACTTCCCGTAATCCACTTGTGAAAGTGTACAAACGTAGTTAAATTGCTTAAGGCATACTTAGAGGGGGGGTGAATAGGTTTTTACGCCTTTTTCAATCCCTTGAACAAACTTTCGTTTGTCCCTCAAGGTTGCCTTACATACAACAAATATACTAAGAAAGGACAACATACATAGACAATATGAATAGGTAATCATATAAGCATGGTCTACATACATCATCAAGTTGCATGATGTAAACAAACAAATAAGTATAATAACAAAGAATACTTGTATTTCACTATATGTTCAATGAGTTACAAGAGTGATCAAATATCACTATACACAAATACAATATACAAAAGAATCATAGAAATAAAATTGATCAATAAAATGAGTTCACTAATCACACTATACAAAGTCTTGCTTCACAATACTTCATAAGTGAATACTATGAAACAAGATAATAAAGATAAACAAATAAAATATAAGAGATAGAGATAGGAAGAATTAACACAAGAGATTTTTTAACGTGGTAAAACCTCCAAGGAGGAAACATCCACGGGTTGAACTACAACCACTGGGTACTATATTATTGGAAAGTAAACATAGAACATTTACAAAGTGACCAATCTTTAGCTCACCCAACCTAGTGAAGTCTAAGCCTACCCAACCCTATTGGAAAGTGTGAAATCCCTCAATGATGCGAAACCACCATATATTTGACACCACACAAAACCAACATCGATGGTAAATAAGAAATTCCTCAAGAGTGCATACACCTCCCGTGTACCCCGCTCTATCGGAGTCTATGTCTAACCATACACCTAGGCCTACCAATACAATAGCCAACTCCCTATCTAAGGCATTCTTGCCTCTAGGGAGCCTCCCATGCATGACTATCCGAGTCCTCCCGACTCTAGCCATGACTTCTTACTTACCTATCCGAGTCATCCCGACTCTAGGCAAGTCTTCTTGCTTGGCTATCCGAGTCATCCCGACTCTAACCAAGACTTCATGCCTTTTACAAGGACTCCCTAGTGTGATCATGTGAATGCAAATGATGAAAACAATCAAATCAACATAGAACATGTGATCAATACATTCTATGGTACAAATAGACCTAAACATGTGATAACACATTTAATAATGTAAGGATTCCCATATATTGATTGGCTTATTTCGTGGACAAACTACATGTTGGGTTGATTATGTAAGGGTAGTTTAGGTGTTTGAACTTGTAAGGTTCCCAATTGTTGATTGGCTCATTTCGTGGACAAACCACATGTTGGAGTTCTTTGTAAGGGTAGCCTAAGTACCGGTCTTATTGTTCGAAGCCCTTTGAAGACCTCGTGTTGATAAGCACCGAAGGTAAATTTCTATGTGCTTACTTTTCTTTGAAGAGATTAGTTGCACACACACACTTAACATTCATTGCATATGTGTGCATTCTCTTCATTTGTCACATTTCACACTTGCACTTATTTATTATATTTTGTTGTGTGTAATTGTGTCATGGTGTCGTGTAATTCGTTTCCCTATAACTTTCGGAAACGTCCGCGCATGCACTAGAATGTGCTTGGTTTAGCGCGAGGACCGCCTATGGAGAATGCCCTTCGCTTCTCCTTGGTTTTCACCTTTCTAGGTGATCGGCGGTTATGATCGGTGGCCTGGCCGCCGAATGAAACCGCCGTTTCAGTCCAGATTGGTCTGAAGCATTTCTACGGTTAAGATCGGCGGTCACGACCGCCGTTCAAAACCGCCGTTTCAAGACCTGATTGATTTATCTCTCAGTCTAATTCGGTGGTTGAATCGGCGGTCACGAAACCACCGTTCTAAACCACCGTTCATACCTGATTGATTTTAATCTCTCTGTTTTGATTCGGCGGTTGGGATCGGCGGTCACGAAACCACCGAATGAACCGCCGTTTTTGCTCTGTTCTTCACGAGCTCAATTCGGCGGTCATGATCGGCGGCCGGGCCACCGATTGAAACCGCCGATCGGCGCGTTTCTTTGAAACTTACTTAAACGACCACACTTTGATTTGGCCCCCTATATATATGCCATTTTGTCTTTAGGTCAATCAAGAGAGTTCATATTCAGAATTCATACTTAGGATATTTTTCAAAGAGAAGAAAAATTCCAAGAACTCATTTTTTATTACTCAAACACTTTTTCATGATCATCAATCATCATCTAGCATCATCCTTGATCTTCTAGATGTCATCTTGCATAGATTCTTCATCATACTTTGCTTGGTAAGCTTTTCACTAATATCTTACATATTTTGTGTTTCTCTTAGCTAGCAATCTCAATTAATTACTTGTATGTTATTTTATATACTTTGAATACAAGTTTGAGATTAGTATGATGTATGTTTGAGAAGTTGTTTTGTGATAGCTAAATAAGTTTTGTGCTTAATCTTGATTAGCTAAACTATTTGTCATGTCATTTAGTTTTGATATCTAGGATTTTTCTAATTGCATATTAATCATCTTAGATAAGCATATAGGGTTTCCCTTGCTCTATATTGCATTTGGATATTCATATATATTCACTTAGGGTTGTATTCTCTTCATAGAGAAAGTAAGTCTTGTGTGTAGCATCCGGGATTAGGTTGCTTAGAACGCAAGCAAATTGGACTAGGTTCACTCATACCGGGATTAGGTAGGTGTGTGATTACTTCCGGGATTAGGTTGTAATCGTTTTACACATTTAGTGGATTCGAGGTTCGAGTGTGGCTTACTTACTAGCCGTGGTTTTTACCGTGAGGGTTTCCACGTAAAAATCAAGTGTTATTTAATTTCCGCATATTATACTTGATTTATTGCTTTATCTATTTAGGGGTAATTTCGTAATTTTGACTATCACGAAAAATTGGGTAAAAAGCTTAAAATCTATTCACCCCCCTCTAGATAGTTTTATACACACCGTGCTATAATTTGTTTCAGAACTTCATGCTCGAAGGCCCTTTCAAGACCTCAAGGGACAAGCACGCCAAAGGTATAATTTCTTGTGCTTGATTTTTCTTTGAAGAGATTTAGTAAGCACACACACATTTAGCATACTTGCATTTGTGTGCATACTCTTCACATGCCACTTTACACACTAGCACTTTGTTTTATATCTTGTCGTGTGTATATGTGCTTGTAATTCGTTTCCCGATAGTGTTCAGAAACGTCCGCGCTCACACGTATGTGTGCTTGGTTTTGCGCGAAGACCGCCCACGGAGAATGCCCTTGGCTTCTCCTTGGTTTTCACCATTGTTGGTGATCGGTGGTTATGATCGGTGGCCTGGCCGCCGAATCAAACCGCCGTTTCAGTCAAGAGAGGTCTGAAGCAATTATGCGGTCACGATCTGCGGTCACGACCGCCGTTCGAAACCGCCGTTCATACCTGATCGATTTTAATCTCTCGGTCTAATTTGGCGATTGGATCGACGGTCACGAAACCGCCGTTGATGCTCTGTTCTTCACGGGCTCAATTCGGCGGTTGTGATCGGCGGCCTGGCCGCCGATTGAAACCGCCGAACGGTGCGTTTCAGAGGCAAACTTGTCTTTTCACATGCCCAATTCTTGATGTCTATAAATATCTTACTTTCTCAATCTCTGATCAAGCTTCTTGAGTTATTAGAACCCTAAACTTCAAAGAGAGATTTTTGAGAAAAAATCAAATCAAGAACTCACCTTTAAACACTCAAATCAAATCCTTTTCGCATCAAAGTTCATCTTGCATTCATCTATGATTGGGTTTGCATCATCACAACATGCTTGGTAAGATTTTGATTAATTTCATCTTATTTTAGTATTTTACTATCAAGCATATTCTCTTTTAATTACTTGTATGTTTTTGATCATATGATAAATACAAGAATAGAGAATTAATTGTGATGAATTGATTGAGTGTTGTTTTGTGATAGCTAATTAGGTTTTTGACTAATCTTGATTAGCTAAGCTATTTGACATGTCATTTAGCAATTGATATCTAGGGTTGATTTAAATTGATTATCTCATCATCCTAGATAAGCATCTAAGGTTACCTAGCCTTGTTTGTTATTTGAATATTCATACATATTCACATAGGTTGCATAATCTTTTCTTAGAGAATTAAGTCTTGAGGCTAAGGTTGCTTAGGCCTCAAGCAATTGGACTAGAGCCACTTTTAAAGGCTTGAGTGGTAGAAGTGGGGGGTTATTGATCGGAGTGTTAGACGAGGTTTACATAGGTTGTAAACTCCATTTCGATTAGTGGATTTCGAGGTCCGAGTGTGGAGTACTAAATAGCCCGTGGTTTTTTCCCAGTGGTTGGGTTTCCACATATACATCAAGTGTTATTTAAATTCCGCACTATATTACACTTGCTTGTATTTTTGACTAGTAGGGGCATTTTCATAAAATTGACTTACATGCGAAAATTGGGTAATAATAGTTAAAATCTATTCACCCCCCTCTAGATAATATTTACCATACACACTGAGCATTATTGTTATTTACTTTCAATTGGTATCAGAGCGGGTTCCTAGATATACTTAGGTGATCCTAGCTCATTTTAGGTGTGTTTTGCATTTGTGTGATTTTTGCTCATTCATATATTTTGCATTCATTTGAATTCATTCATTACATACAATGAGTGGATACGGTGGCAACCATGAGGGTGCTTCAAGCACACGGCCTCCCCTCCTCACCGGTGTGAATTATGCCTCATGGAAAGGCAAGATGGAGGCATATGTGTGCCAAATCCATGATAGGGCATGGATGGCTATTGAAGATGGGTATGCACCTCCTATGATGACTCCCACGGGTGGTGGAGAAGAAGTACTCACGCCTAAGGCTCAGTGGTCACCTGAAGAGTTTGAGACTTCAAAATGGAATAGGAAGGCATGGCATGCTCTTCTATGTGCAGTGGATGAAAATCAGTAGAAACTGATTCAGAACACTAGGACAGCCAAGGAGGCATGGGATATCCTAGAGGTCGCACATGAAGGAACCGATGTGGTTAAGGATTCCAAGCTACAAGTCCTTCAAATGCAATTTGAGTTGCTTAAAATGGAAGAGGACGAGTGCTTCAATGACTTTGAAGTCAAGTTGATAGATATTGTGAATCAAAGCCATCAACTCGGTGATCCTTATTCGGATAGGAGAGTTAAGTAGAAAATTATGAGGTCTCTCCCTGCTAGGTTTGAATCAAAGGTGATGGCTTTAGAGGAAAATAGCACCTATAAGGACATTAAGCCGAGCGAGGTTATTGGAAGACTCCTCGCCTATGAATCTAGGAAGGCTCCTAGCATTTCAACTCCTAAAAAGCAAAAAGGAATTGCTTTGAATGCTTCCAAGGTTATGAAGGAGGAAAAAGGTGACTCGAACGAAGACATGGCATTATTGCTTAGAAGGTTTAAGAAATTTGTCAAGTTCGAGAAGAAGGGTTTTGGATCCAAAGGCCAAGACTTAAAGAAAAAGGCTTCCTTCAAGAGTTTTGAGCCTAGGCAAGAGAAGAGTGAAAAGAAAGGGGTCCAATGCTATGAGTGTGTTGGTATAGGTCACATCTCACCCGATTGTGGGAACTTGAAGAACAAGATGGCAAAAGTGATGGCCACCACGTGGAGTGAAAATGATGACTCCGGAAAGGGAGACAAGTCATCTAGTGATGATGAGCTTACCATCAACTACACGGCATTTGGGGCCACTTGTGTAGAAGATAAAGTTGTTGGTAAGAATGACTTGACTAGTGATCCCATAGAAGAAAAAAATGAAGTAGTAGCTCTAGAGGTGATAGGCAAAGCTACTCATTGGGATATGGCTTTCATTGACTCAAGAGACCAAGGTGAAGGTCTAAATGAGGGAAATGACTCTATTAGTGAGAATGAGAGTGGAGGAGATAACTTAAGTGAAGATGACTCCTCATCTAACTCTACAAATGGAAGTGTAGAGAAAATGGATGTAAATGACTTTATAGTCAAGTGTGAAAGTTCATTGGAGAAGAACAATAGAAAATTGAAGATTTTAGAGGATGAAAATCTAGAACTTTCAACACACAATGACCACTTAAGTAAACAAGCGGAGGCATCCAAGAAGATTGAAGACAAGCTAAGAGATGAGCTAGCTATGTCTAAGAGGAATGAAGAAGGGTTGAAGAGAGAGCTTGTTGAAGCCATAGAGTCATTGTCTAGGATGACTACAAGCACCAAGAAACTTGACCACATTCTTGGTAGTGGAAAGAACCCTTGTGACAAGAGAGGTATTGGGTATGAAGAAAGCAAGGAGATCACTACTCCAACCAAGACCGTCTTTGTCAAGAGTTTAAGCAAGAATGAAGCCTCACCGGTGCACACACCTAGGAAGAAAATCAATCTAGGACAATGCTCAAGAAGTGCACATGTGAAGGAAGCTCCTAGGAGACAACCTCAAGCTCAAAATGTTCCTCAACCAAACTTCCCTCAAGCTCATATTTATCAAGGGAAGAGGGCCAATCATGCAAAATGGATCAAGGAAGCAAGCAAAACCCACTCAATCACAAAGTCATGGGAAGGCTCCTATGCATGCACAAGGACATGGTATGAATTCTAAATTTATCCCTACATGTCACTTTTGTGGTATTGATGGTCACATTAGACCAAATTTCTTTCATTTCATTAAATTATGTAGAATCAAAAGCATGATTGAAAAGAGAATGACAAGAGCTAGAATGCATGCTAATAGGAAAGAAAATATTCATGTTCATGATCCTATTATTTCTAGTACTCTTGAACCATTGTCCACTAGGAAGAAAAATGTCATATCTATGTGGATAAGGAAAAATGAACCCGCTTGCTATGAGACTAACAAGTCTCAAATAGGTTCAACCAAGTCAAATGGACTTGGGAGGTCCATAGGACCTCATGACCTTCATTGATGAAGGATGATATTTACCCCATATGGGGAACTCAAGCAAAGAGAGCTTATGCATACTTGTTGCATGCAAATATTTGAAAAATCTTATGCTTCTTTGTTAATTGCTTGAGTAAGCTTGGTTGCACATATGTATATATGTTTTCAATTCAATAAGTATGAACCATGCTTGTTTACAATCCATGTCATATTTATGTTCAAACATGCATTTTTGGACTAGGAGATTTACATAGGAAGTATGATTTGAATGACCTATAGTTATCTCCATGACATGATGATTCTTAATGACATGCTTAAAAAATTGAAAAGCATGAGTTGTTTATAACATGCTAATGTCATATGAAAAGCATGAAATTCAAATGACATGCTCAAATGAAAAAGCATGAATTGATGATTGCAATTTATAAATGCAAATCTTGTGTGAAAAAGCTTATGAGACTCAAAATGAATAAAGGATCTTGTATCCGTTCAAAGGAATGTATATTCCATATTGTCTCTCTTTCTTCATTTGTTGAACATGTCTACTATCATATGAGTTTCATTCCCGGAAAAATCAAATAGGGTGCAAAGTTGCTCATGACATGTTTGGCTTATAAAGTTGGATATAGTTGCTCATAAATTAAAATCAATGAAAACTCTATATCCTTGCTTCTCTCATGACATTGGTGAAATTGGTTTGAATTCTTATTAGAAACCTTTGTCATTTGCTTTGCCAAATACCATTGTATTTTGGACTTGAATGCTACATGTCTTGTATGCAAAGCATGTTTTGTTTCACACATTTATTTCAAAATAAATCTCCTTGTTTCTCTCCATTTGATAGAGTTGCATAAAGTGCATTTTATGATTATGCAAATGACTTGAATGCTATCTTCTCTCTTTGCAAAGTGACCCGGCTGGGGACTACTCCTTTGTCTATATCATGACAAAAAGGGGGAGTAGGTTGTGGTAAGGGGAGTTGCCAATTGTAGTAGCAATTGTGCATGTTGGGGAGAGTACTTATTGAGGGGGAGTAACCTTTTGAGGGGGAGCATTTCCACATTACATACATTGCATGATGTTGTGCTTAAATTCTTAAATGCAAATGCTTGTTTATCTCACTTGATTCATCTCACCTTTTCTTGTATTGGAAAGTATAGAAACTTGTTTTTCAGGGATTGATTATTCTACAAGAGATTGAAGACTTCAAGATTTATTTTATCTTATCTCTTTGTATTGTAGAAAATCATTGTAGACCCATAGTTTCTATTATGTTGTGAGGAATCAATATAAGTGGTGGTTTTGTCACGAAATAGCCAAAGGGGGAGATTGTAAGGATTCCCATATATTGATTGGCTTATTTCGTGGACAAACCACATGTTGGGGTTGATTATGTAAGGGTAGTTTAGGTGTTTGAACTTCATGCTCGAAGGCCCTTTCAAGACCTCAAGGGACAAGCATGCCAAAGGTATAATTTCTTGTGCTTGATTTTTCTTTGAAGAGATTTAGTAAGCACACACACACTTAGCATACTTGCATTTGTGTGCATACTCTTCACATGCCACTTTACACACTAGCACTTTGTTTTATATCTTGTCGTGTGTATATGTGCTTGTAATTCGTTTCCCGATAGTGTTCAGAAACGTCCGCGCTCACACGTATGTGTGCTTGGTTTTGCGCGAAAACCGCCCACGGAGAATGCCCTTGGCTTCTCCTTGGTTTTCACCATTGTTGGTGATCAGTGGTTATGATCGGCGGCCTGGCCGCTGAATCAAACCGCCGTTTCAGTCAAGAGAGGTCTGAAGCAATTATGCGGTCACGATCGGCAGTCACGACCGCCGTTCGAAACCGCCGTTCATACCTGATCGATTTTAATCTCTCGGTCTAATTTGGCGGTTGGATCGGCGGTCACGAAACCGCCGAATGAAACCGCCGTTGATGCTCTGTTCTTCACGGGCTCAATTCGGCGGTCGTGATCGGCGGCCTGGCCGCCGGTTGAAACTGCCGAACGGTGCGTTTCAGAGGCAAACTTGTCTTTTCACATGCCCAATTCTTGATGTCTATAAATATCTTACTTTCTCATTCTCTGATCAAGCTTCTTGAGTTATTAGAACCCTAAACTTCAAAGAGAGATTTTTGAGAAAAAATCAAATCAAGAACTCACCTTTAAACACTCAAATCAAATCCTTTTTGCATCAAAGTTCATCTTGCATTCATCTATGATTGGGTTTGCATCATCACAACATGCTTGGTAAGATTTTGATTAATTTCATCTTATTTTAGTATTTTACTATCAAGCATATTCTCTTTTAATTACTTGTATGTTTTTGATCATATGATAAATACAAGAATAGAGAATTAATTGTGATGAATTGATTGAGTGTTGTTTTGTGATAGCTAATTATGTTTTTGACTAATCTTGATTAGCTAAGCTATTTGACATGTCATTTAGCAATTGATATCTAGGGTTGATTTAAATTGATTATCTCATCATCATAGATAAGCATCTAAGGTTACCTAGCCTTGTTTGTTATTTGAATATTCATACATATTCACATAGGTTGCATAATCTCTTCTTAGAGAACTAAGTCTTGAGGCTAAGGTTGCTTAGGCCTCAAGCAATTGGACTAGAGCCACTTTTAAAGGCCCGAGTGGTAGAAGTGGAGGGTTATTGACTGGAGTGTTAGACGAGGTCTACATAGGTTGTAAACTCCATTTCGATTAGTGGATTTCGAGGTCCGAGTGTGGCGCACTAAATAGCCCGTGGTTTTTTCCAAGTGGTTGGGTTTCCACGTATACATCAAGTGTTATTTAAATTCCGCACTATATTACACTTGCTTGTATTTTTGACTAGTAGGGGCATTTTCGTAAAATTGACTTACATGCGAAAATTGGGTAATAATAGTTAAAATCTATTCACCCCCCCTCTAGATAATATTTACCATACACACCGAGCATTATTGTTATTTATTTTCAAATAAAAGTCTAGATGCAAAATACAAGAATAAAACCTAAGCATGTGCAAACATCAAACACATAAGCTCAAAGTTTCATTCACACATACAACACTTGAACAAAGTATATTCATGAAGTACAAGTTCAAGATGCAATCAAAATATAACAAAAATACTTGATACATGAGATTTAATCAATCAATATTCTAGCCAAAAATATAGAGCAAGGAATTAAGATATAAATCAATTAAAACCTAGATTGCTCTAAAACACATACAAATACAAAAATCCTTGATTTCATCAATCAAATGATCAAAAACAAATCTCAAGGTCATTTTTCACAAAATTGATTCAATCAAGTCACAAACAACCTAAGATATCATTCTAATCACAATACAACTCACAAACATGTGAAAAACCTAGAATCATAGAAACTAGTCCACATTGTCTATAAATTGACTTTCAATTGGAATGATTATGAAGCTACCTTTCTCAATAGCTTTTACCAAACAAAAACAAACATATAGAAGAAGAGACCCCAAGCAAATTGAAGGTTGAAAAGAAAGAAATCCCAAAGATTAGTCCAATACCTTTGATTCAACAGCTGGTTCGGATTTCAGTGTGTAACCACCAGAACACTCGATCAATCAGCTACCAAACCACTCAGAAATGATAGAGGACTCAATTACGAACGTTCTCCAATTCGAATCACTCAAATCCGACTCCGGATGAGGGAGATATGATGTTTGGAAGATGAGAAAATCTAGAGAGAAAAACTGACGGGATTCTTTGCAATTTTCTTCTTAAAAAATCAAATGGAGAGAGAGGAGGGAAATAAAAGGAGGAGAGAGAAGGGATTCCGGGCCAATCGGGTGAGGCCACATCACCCCAGGCCGTGGGGGGCGCCTGAGCTTCACAGGGGCAGAGAGCCCCTCTGGCCGTGGGGCCCACGGCCTCCCTCACGGCTGGGCCAAGTGGCCTCATGGCCTACTGCCTCTCTCGCGCGCTCCCTCAGTTCTTTAGCCGTATCTTGGGCATCCGAACTCCAATTTCGAATCCGTTTTTGGATTACGAACCGTGACTCTCTTATGCACGACGACGACTACACAACTTTTAAAAATGGTTGAGAAATCATCTCAGAAAACGATGATGAAGTCAACTCAACGAATGAGAACGAAAAGTAGCGTAGCTACATCGTTTGAACTCGAAACTAAATAAATGAGTAACCGAAACGGCCGGAACTCAATAAGACATCAAATAAGAACATGTTCAAGTCCAAGTACAAAAATACGAAAACATAGAAGCACAAACACACACACACATGCTAATTTCCAGACATAGTCCTGTAGGGAAAAATACCGGTCAAAGCAGCGGAAGCGAGACTAAAAATAGAGTTTAGATATAGTTTAAAATTTTTCCATAATTTGAACCTTAACCCTCTAATTAATTAACATATAATACTAAAGATATCATACCTTTGTCGCGTGATCCGATTGACATTGCGTCGATGGTAATCCGCAAGATCTTCCAATCCAATCACGAACGTGAATCACCTGGGAGCGTGGTCTCCCTTCTCTTTGAATTGTGTACCTGAGGATGGATTAACAAAACTTTTTCTTTTTCATTAGTCATAACAAGTTCCATGAGACAACAAAGAATGTTCCGGTCACTTTTGAATTCACAATCTTTAGATTGAAACTCGCGTGAACCTTATTCGAAATTGTGCACAAAACCTTTTGATGTAAAAGTAAATAGTGCACTATCGAAATAAGAACAAACTTTGCTTTCTATTCCTCTTGGCCGAAAATCACACTAGTCTAAGAGTTGGATTCTATTTTTCTCTAGCAAAAGAAAAAAAAACTCTTAAGCATAAGACCTAGGGTTAGCCGCATTCTTTTCAAAGAATATATAATATATGTGCAGCGGCCACTTGCCATATTAAAGTATTAGTACTCAAAATCAAGAATGATATATCTATATATTTTTATATATGCGGCCAAGTGCCATCACTTTTTTTATACTATTTATATCATATTATATATATGCCATATATATTTATAATATATATATCCGGCTGCCATATATATTTATATTATATATATATATTAGCTATATATATATCATGTGGCCGAAAATCTTCTACCATGTAGGATTTGTGTCTTTTGACCTAAATCCTAACTCTAGGTAGATTTCCTTAGAATTCCAAACCCTAATCCAACTCTTTAGTGTATTTGTGACTATATCAAAGACTTCCTAATTTGACTAAATAAATAAATTCTCTTTATTTATCTACTTACCAAATAAAGTCTTTAATATTTAATATACTACTACCAATAGTATAACTCTAAGAAGCATATTTCCTGATCAGAAAAAGATTTTGATTCTCAATTAAATGATTAACTAATAAATTAATTAATTTCCATTTAATCAATCAATAAAATAAAATAATATTTTAGACTATTATTCTAGTCTTGCCACCCACACCATATACATGGGCCTAATATTATTTTCTTATTTTATTTAATCCATTAGACTTTAATTAAAAAGCCCACATGTGAACCAGACCCATTTTTACTAAAAGAAACAAGCCCACATGCCTTTTATTAATATATTAATATAATTGATCAGCCCATTAAATAAATAATGTGCAAATTATATTCTTAATACATTAAATACAATTCTAGATGGACCCAAAAATTGGTCCGGTAGAATATATCAAGTGATCCATGCAAGTCCGTGTGGATTGGGGATCTTGGCGGGCCTATCTAAATTTAAGCTCCAACAGACATAACCCAATCACAATCAACAAATGATTCACTTAGGTTCAATCTATTAATTTTAGTTCATTCCACTAAAGAACTAAAATTGCACTCTTAAATAAAGATGGAATAAGTAAATGATTCTCATTCATACCCTAGACAATCTTATAAGAGATGGTGTATCCTCGTGAAAAATATCAGTAATTGCCAAGAGCTCATATACCGCCTATAGCTCTTCAAGTTACCATATTTCCTCATATGACCACATTTTGAACTTGGATATTTTGACTTGTCCAGAAGCCATGTTTCAATAGACACTATTGAAAACTTAACGTCAAGATTTAATATCCAATACCTCAAAACATCCATATGATGATATTCTACTCTCATTTAATAAATGGAGCCACGATGTCCATATCTATAAATGAAGTCCTCTATCGATTAACAAATGAATACCACCAAACTATCGAGGATAGACTATGCTATATAATCGTACTTATTGATAACTCAAATGATACCACTTGCAACCATAAGTCCATCATTTATCTCAGGATTAAGATAGACTCTCTGATTGTCCTGATAATGAAAAGACTATTATCTATTGACGGTTCTAGATAAAGTATTTCATTGTAATCCAGTTCAATGCACCCAGTGCACTAGATTCTTTTAGTCGAAGACCCTCCGATGATTTTAGACTCATCATAACACATTTGATCTCACTCAAATGCTAGTAAAAGAATTCTACAACTTTAACAAGATAAAGGTTCCCAACCTTTACCTTAAGTTGTGAACATTATTCAAGACTAACTAAAGAATTGTGTCTACCTCATACATATCCAGATGTATGAACAATTCTTCTTTTCTCACAGTCTTTTGACCTTATGATTATTTACTTTTGACAATTATAATAATTAAACTATAAATGCTATAAGATTTGTTAAACCAGAAATCACATTATTAATATGAATAGAATGTCAAAAACACTATTACACTCTTGCTATTGAGCATAATCCTAACAAGTCCTAGAAAATGCAATAAACAAAATATTACCAATATAGTATGAATGCATGAGCATATTTTGTCAAGTGTGTGAAAGTGATACATAAGTGATGTTTAATCATGAAGGAACACACAAGAATGCCATGTGTGAGTGTGTGTCTAGCCTTGTAAGAGATATGAGGTCTTATATTACCTTTGACGGTCAATGATGTACAAATCTCTTTAAAGCCGGCTTCTTGATTGATTTGTGGTTGAAACATTCTTCGTCTTCTTAAATCTTCAATATAAGAACCACTAAACATTACAAGAGAAACACGTTTTGATATGGAATTTATGCCAACACAAACTATAAACCTAACAATCTCCCCCTTTGGCAAATTCCATGACAAAACCCCTAAACAAACACTAAAACAATTACAAAGAAAATTTGGTCACAATGAGTACAATGAGTTACATATATAGACACAAATTAACAACCAAAACAAGTCTTGAACTTCAACTTGGTCTTCTCTTGATATCACCTAAAATGAACTTGAAAGCACAAGAATATCCAAGAGACAACAAATATGGCAATATCCAATCTTAGGCAAGAAAATAGTAACATATAAGTTCAAGTGGATCAAGTATGCTCCCCCTTAATACATACTATCCATCAAAATATTCTAAGCCAAGATTCAACAACAACAAAAATATTACATGCCATATAGTTCAAGCTTGATACCAAATATACTAAAAGTAAAATAACACAAAAACTAAAAAGAGACTAAGTAAGCTAGATTTCTCCCATGTGTTTCTCATATTTCTCCCCCTTTTTGACATGATATGAAGCCAAAGGGAAAGAGTAAGAAAATATACCTCATGAAGCTCTCTAGCCACTTGTGCCACCAAGGAAAGAAGTGCGGTGTGAGGATCTCACATATTGCTTTGTTGTAGTTGATTTGCCTTCCAACTCTTTGATCCTTTCATCTTGAACAACAAGCTTAGCACTAAGGTCTTCAATCTTCCTTTGTGACGCCTCAATCAACCTACGTGACTCCTCAACCTCATTCCTCAATTTTAAAGCCCAACTAGGAAGAGCGGGTGAGCTAGGGACATGGCTAGAATCAAGAGATTCACCAAAAAGCCTAAACACATCACTAGACTTTCCCTTGTCCTTGTATGACATGGTTGCCACATGTTTCTTACTCAACTTCTCTAAGGGAGGAAGCATAATATCACCATCAAGATTCCTCACTCCTTTAGCTAAGCATAATTGAGTTATAAATCCCGGAAATGCCAATTTCTTATCCAAACGACTAGTACAAGCCGCAATCTCAATTTGTTCCATAAGCAATTCACCAAGATTTATAGGTTTGTTAGTCACCAAGGCATATACAATCTTGATTTTGTCTCTATTAAGCTCCGAAGCATTAGTAGAGCCAACAAGATTGGAGGAAACAAACAAATGCCAAAATGCACTAATTTTTGTTAACTCACCTTGTTTAATATAAGCACGTTTCCCCCACACAAAATTAATATCATCACATAGAGTTCTACCCATTAAATCAAGGTTTTCCAAGACATCAACATCAAGGAAATCCGACTCAATATCATAGGGCAAGTCTAGAAATTCATTCAACTTCCTAGCACAAACTCTAAAAACAACTTTCCTTATGTTCAAAATGGCACTAGTCACGGTAGAACATTCTTTATAAGCATGATAAAATTCTCTAACCATGGTATCATTAGAAACTCCTAACATGTCAATCCAAGAACCCCAATTTCTATCCACAAGCACCTTATAAACATAAGAACCATCACAAGAGTTCAAATCTATACCTCTTTCTTGAATGATCTTTTTGCAACCAAATATTCCCAAATCCTTCACATTGTTGACTTTGGAAACCTTGGAAGAAAATGAAGGTTTAGACTTGTCAATGGGAATAGAAGAAATGTTACCACCAACCTTCTTCACTTTACCCATGATCTTGTAACACAAAACACTAAAAACAAAAAAGTGAGAGGAAACATAGAAACCAATAAACATATACAAAGGCAAAACACTATATTCAACAAATCATTATGCATATAAGAATTTATCATAGCATCTTCATGATTTATCAAAAATAAGAATAATGCCAACAAACAACAACCTTGAAGAACATGTGAACATATCATAAAAGAGAACAAGAATCTAGCATATTATGCTCCCCCTTGACAAGTGACTTATCTAAAATCAAGATAGACAAATGTTCACAAAAATCACCACACAATCATATCACAAGCAATTTTATTAGATTTGCAAATAAGCTTCACATATCTAAGAGAGTTACATCAAGATTTTCAATCACTCTCATATGTCATCGAAAATTGCTAAAGTATCAAAATACTAATTAAGCAAAAGTGAGTGTGTGAAGATTTTGCTTCAAGCATATGAAAAGAAGTAGTTTGATAATCAAGCATGCAAACAATTTCAGCATCTATTCATCTTAGGCCTTTCCATGAAAAGGTCAAACCGGTTATCATCCGAAATTTTGCTTATAAAGAGAATAGATTTCAACATGTGAGCGTGTGTGTGCATGTGGCTCGTCAACCCATTTCTATTTGTCAACCCGAGCTCATTTGATTATTCAACTATACTCCAAAAGCCCTTTTTTTTTTAATATTATTTAGGCTAGAATCAAAGATTTTTATTTTTATTTTTTATGATTCAATTCAACACTTCTTTGATTTTTCTAACAAAAAACATATACTCCTCATGGCGGCTTTCACTCATCACAATGGCGTAGCCGTCATTTTTAAATGTACTAGTCCTTAGGACTTCAAGGTGTATCCAAAGCTAACATCAATCAAGCTCAACTTACTTAACAAGACATACAAGAGAAGCAAAGTGCATTTTTGAAACCAAAATTTAAGGCTTAAAAGCACATGATCAAGAAGCAAGTAAAGAGACTTACTTAAGATCTCTACTTCTCAAGAGGGTAGATATCAAAGAATATGAAGCTCACATTATTCAAAAAATTAGCCACTCAACAATCATACAAATAACAACACACTTCATGAAATAAGATCAATGTGAACATTTATCACCAAAAGATCTTAAACTAGCAAATGTCAAAGAGGACCATATAAACACTATACTAGTTCTCAATTATGACATGCTTCATGAATGTGATACAAACAATGAGTTGATAGATGAAAAATCAAGTAAGCAAGCAATATGATATAGAGATACCTTCGCAAGCTATTTTCACCAAATACAATGTCTTCACCCTTTTTATGAGTCCTCTTGGCTTGTAAGTCCTCATGACTACAAGTTATAGGTGTGTCGATTCCAAGAGACTAAAGACAATGTAATCCAACTCAAACAAACAAAAAAAATGACTTTCTCTAAAAGCCTTAACATTAATGTCACCATATAGATACCAAAAGAAAAACTTCTTAAAAGTTAATCAACAAATTTTGACTATCATAACAATCAATGTGAGATAGCTAAGTTCATGTCAAGTTGTAAAGATACAAAGCAAACAAGCTATGCTTCTTAACAACAACACAAGTCTTAAAGCTAACTTACATGTGCAACTTACACTGAAAAGAATACTCGGTGTGTTCTAAAAAGCTAGCGGGGGGGTGAATAGATTTTATCTAATTATTTCCCAATTTTCGCGTACATGTCAATTTTACGAAAATACCCCTAGCAAGTCAAAAATACATACAAGTGTAATAAGATGCGGAAATTAAATAACACTTGATGTTTACGTGGAAACCCAACCACTGGGAAAAACCACGGGCTGTTTAGTGCGCCACACTCGGACCTCGAAATCCACTAATTGAAATGGAGTTTACAACCTATGTAGACCTTGTCTAACACTTCGGTCAATAACCCCCCACTCCTACCACGCGGGCCTTTAAAAGTGGCTCTAGTCCAACTGCTTATGTGACCACCTATTCCCGGTGTCCGACCTAATCCCGGTCAATCACACAAGACTTAAATCTCTCAAAAGAGATGCACAACCCTATGTGAATATGCATTGATATCCAAATGTTGCAATAAGAGCTAGGGTACTATAGATGCTTACCTAGGATTATAAGATGACAATATAATCAATCCTAGATATCACATATAGCTATATGTCATGGCATATAACTTTAGCTAAGTAAAGGATAACCAATCCTAGATACAAAGCTATCACAAAACAACACTCAATCAATTCATCACAATTAATTCTCTTCTCTTGTATTTAGCATATGATCTAAAACATACAAGTAATTTAAAAGAGATGGCTTGGTAATAAAAATATTAAAATAAGATGATGTTAATCAAAATCTTACCAAGCAAGTTGTGATGATGCAAACCCATACATAGATGCACTCTATATAGACATAGCAGATGCAATATGAAATTTGATGCAAAAAGGGTTTGATTTGAGTGGTTAAAAGTGAGTTCTTGATTTGATTTTTTCTCGAAAATCTTTCTTTGAAGTTTAGGGTTCTAATGACCCAAAAAACTTGATCAGAGAATGAAAAAGTAAGATATTTATAGACATCAAGAATTGGGCATGTGAAAAGACAAGTTTGCCCCTGAAATGCACCGGTCGGCGGTTTCAATCGGTAGCCGGGCCACCGATCACGACCGCCGAATTGAGCCCGTGAAGAACAGAGCATCAACGGCGGTTTCATTCGGCGGTTTCATTCGGCGGTTTCATGACCGCCGATCCAACCGCCGAATTAGACCGAGAGATTAAAAACGATCAGGTATGAATGGCGGTTTTGAACGGCGGTCGTGACCGTCGATCGTGACCGCATAATTGCTTCAGACCTCTCTTTACTGAAACAGAGGTTTGATTCGGCGGCCAGGCCGCCGATCATAACCGCCGATCACCAACAATGGTGAAAACCAAGGACAAGTCAAGGGCATTCTCCGTGGGCGGTCTTCGCGCAAAACCAAGCACACATACCTGTGAGCGCGGACGTTTCCGAACATTATCGGGAAACGAATTACTAAGCACATAAACACACAACAAGATATAAAACAAAGTGCTAGTGTGTAAAGTGACATGTGAAGAGAATGCACACATGAACAAGTGAAACAAATTAGAGGCGTGTTTATATAAAGCTAGAAGGGGGGGTGAATAGATTTTAACTATTATTACCCAATTTTCGCATACAAGTCAATTTTACGAAAATGCCCCTACTAGTCAAAAATACATACAAGTGTAATATAGTGCGGAATTTAAATAACACTTGATGTATACGTGGAAACCCAACCACTGGGAAAAACCACGGGCTGTATAGTGCGCCACACTCGGAACTCGAAATCACTAATTGAAATGAAGTTTACAACCTATGTAGACCTCGTCTAACACTCCGGTCTGTAACCCCTCACTTCTACCCAGCGGGCCTTTATTAGCAACCCTATTCCAATTTGCTTGAGGCCTAAGCACTCTTAGCCTCAAGACTTACTTCTCAATGAAGAGAAACAACCTATGTGAATATATATATGAATATGCAAATAACAAACAAGGCTAGGTAACCTTAGATGCTTATCTAGGATGATGATATAATCAATTTAATCAACCCTAGATATCAATTGCTAAATGACATGTCAAATAGCTTAGCTAATCAAGATTAAGCAAAAACCTAATTAGCTATCACAATCAACACTCAATCATTTTCATCACAAATAATCTCTAACTTGTATCTAGCAAATAATCAAAAGCATACAAGTAATTAAAGAGATGTATTAATATGAAAAACACTAAAGTAATATGAAATTAGTGAAGAACATACCAAATAAGATGTGATGATTCAAAACCATGCATGGATCAATTCTATGAAGGCATAGAAGATCAAATATGAAATTTGATGCAAAAGAGATTTGATTTGAGTGTTTAAAGTTGAGTTCTTGATTTGATTTTTTCTCAAAAATCTCTCTTGAATGTTTAGGGTTCTAATGACTTAAGAAGCTTAATCAGAGATTGAGAAAATAAGATATTTATAGACATCAAGAATTGGGCATGTGAAAAGACAATTTTGCCCCTGAAACGCACCGTTCGGCGGTTTCGTGACCGTCGATCCAACCGCCGAATTAGACCGAGAGATAAAAATCAATCAGGTATGAACGGCGGTTTCGAACGGCGGTCTCGAACGGCGGTCGTGACCGCCGATCTTGACCGCATAATTGCTTCAGACCAATCTGGACTGAAACGGCGATTTCATTCGGCGGCCAGGCCGCCGATCATAACCGCCGATCACCAACAATGGTGAAAACCAAGGAGAAGCCAAGGGCATTCTCCATAGGCGGTCTTCGCGCGAAACCAAGCACTCATTAGTGCAAGCGCGGACGTTTCCGACCAATGTCGGGAAACGAATTATAAAGCACATATACACACAACAAGATATATCAACCAAAGTGCTAGTGTGTAAAGTGACATGTGAAGAGATGCACATAAAAATAAGCAAATATGCAATCATAGCAAGAATGCTAAGTGTGTGTGTGCTACTAAATCTCTTCAAAGAAAACCAAGCACAAGAATTTATACCTTTGGCGTGCTTGTCCCTTGAGGTCTTGAAAGGGCCTTCGAGCTTCAACCTTAAATATTTAGACTACCTTTACATTCACAACCCCAACATGTGGTTTGACCACGAAATAAGCCAATCAATAAAACGGGAATCCTTACAATCTCCCCCTTTGGCTATTTCGTGACAAAACCACCACTCACATTGATTCCTCACAACAAAATAAACCTATGGGTCAATGAAGACTTTCTACAATACAAAGAGATATATAAAAATAAAACTTGAAGTCTTCAATTTCTTGTAGAACAATCATTCCCTAAAACAAGGTTTCTAAACTTTCCAAAACAAGAAAAGGTGAGATGAATCAAGTGAGATTAAAACAAGCATTTGCATATTTAAAAAAAATTAAGTCACAACATCATGTTGTTTTATGTATGCAATGCTCCCCCTCAATATATATTCTCCCCAATGTGCACCAATTGCTACAACAATTTGCGCCTCCCCTCACCACATTCTACTCCCCCTTTTTGTCATGATATAGGCAAAGGAGTAGTCCCCAACCGGGTCACTTAAGGCAAAGAGAGATAGTAGCATTCAAGTATATGCATAATCAATATAAGTCACTTTATGCAATCTCAATTAATCGGAGAGAAACGAGGAGATTTATTAGATAAAATGTGTGAAACAACATGTTTTGCATACAAGATATATAGCATTCAAGTCCAAAATACCATGGTATTTGGCAAAGCAAATGACAAAGGTTTCTAATAGGAATTCAAACCAATTTCAACATTGTCATGAGAGAAGCAAGGATATAGAAATTTCATTGATTTCAAAATAAGAACAACTATATCCAACTTTATAAGCTAAACATGTCATGGGCAACTTTGCACCCTATTTGATTTTTCCGGGAATGAAACCCGTATGATAGTAGACATGTTCAACCAATAAAGAAAGAGAGACATTTGGATTGCAAAATCCTTGAATGGATACTAGATCCTTTTTCATTTGAGTCTCATAAGTTTTTTCACACAAGTTTTTGCATTTAAGAACGCAATTATCAATTCATGCTTTTTCATTTGAGCATGTACATGAATTTCATGCTTTTCATAAGACATTAGCATGTTATTTAAGAATCATCATGTCATGGAGATAATCATAGGTCATTCAAATCATACTTCCTACATACATCTCCTAGTCCAAAATGCATGTTTGAACATAAATATGACATGGATTGTAAACAAGCAAGATTCACACTTATTGAATTGAAAACATATATACATATGTGCAACCAAGCTTACTCAAGCAATCAACCAAGAAGCATAAGATTTTTCAAATTTTTTGCAAGTGACAAGAATGCAAAAATAGCTCTCTTTGCTTGAGTTCCCCATATGGGGTTAGTATCATCCTTCATTAATGAAGGGCATGAGGTCCTATGGACCTACCAAGTCCATTGGACTTAGTTGAACCTATTTGAGACTTGTTAGTCTCGTAGCAAGTGGGTTCATTTTTCCTTATCCACATAGATATGATTTTTTTCTTCTTAGTGGTTAAGGGATGCATGTCATTCACTAACCTAGGATTATTGACAAAAGATTTCCTAGGCTCATGCAAATGGGCTCTTCTTAGCCTCTTTTTCTTTATCATGCTATTAATCCTACAATGCTTAATGTACTTAAAGCGCTTAGGCCTAATATGCCCATAAACACCACAATAATAACAAGTTGGTACAAAGTAAGAATTCATACCATGTTCTTGTGAAGTCATTGGAGACTCATCATGCATTTGATGTCTCCTTTGGTGTTGAGTCGGTTCATGTCTTCTATTTGGTTGAACCGGAATGGGTTGCCTCCTTGGATGAGGTAGCATGTTTTGCCTCTTTTCATAGTGAGTCATTTGTTGAGGAGAGTTGACTTGAGAGGCTCTAATCCGTTGAGCTTGGGGTTGTCTTGCTTTCACCACCTTCACTTGTGCAATTTTCGAACATTGTCCTAGTTCTAACTTCTTCCTAGGAGTTTGCACCGGTGACGCTTCTATCTTACCCAAACTCTTCACAAAGACGGTCTTCTTAGGAATAGAGCAATCCTTGCTCACTTCGAATCCAAGACCTCTTTTGTCACAAGGGCTTTTTCCTACACCAAGTATGTTGTCAAGTTTCTTGGTGCTTGTGGTCATTCTAGTCAATGACTCTTTGGCTTCAACAAGCTCTCTCTTCAAACCCTCTTCATTCCTCTTAGACAAAGCTAGCTCATCTTTTAGCTTGTCTTCTTCCACCATGGATCTTATCACTTCATCATTCAAGTGATCAACTTGTGTTGAAAGCCTAAGTAGTTCTTCCTTTAACCTTTGAATCTCTTTTTCATTCTTTAACTTAGAGCTTTCAAAACTTTCAAAGTTGTCCTTAAGATCCATTTTCTCCACTTGCTTCTTTAGGAGGTCATTGTATGTTGTAAGCTCTAGATTTTCTTCCTCTAAAATCCTTAGAAATCTATCTTTCTTCTTCATGGAACTTTCAACATTGACTATAAAGTCATGCATATCCATATTCTCTACATTTCCATTTGTAGAGTTAGATAAGGAGTCATCTCCACTAGTGTCATCTTCTAGACTCTCCTCCTCTCCTATGGATCCAATATCCTCATCAAGACCTTCACCTTGATCTCTTGAGTCAATAAGTGCCATATCCCAATGTGAAGCAACAACTATCTCCTCTAGAGCTACTTCTTCGACTTTCTCTTCTATGGGATCACTAGCAACGACATTCTTACCAAAAACTTCATTTTCTTCACAAGTGGCACCCAATGCCTTGAAGTTATTGATAAGCTCATCATCACTTGATGACTTATCTCCCTCTTCGGAGTCATCACTTTCACTCCAAATGGCGGCCATCATTTTTTCTCTCTTGTTCTTCAAATTCCCACAATCTAGTGAGATATGACCTATGCCACCACACTCATAGCATTGGATCCCTTTCCTTTCGCTATTCTCTTGCCTATGCTCAACCTTCTTTAAAGGAACCCTTTTCTTCAATTCTTGCCCTTTGGATGCATGACCCTTCTTCTCGAATTTTACAAACTTCTTGAATTTTCTCATTAAAAGTGCCATGTCTTCATCCGAGTCATCCTTGTCCTCCTTCTCAACCTTGGAGGCTTTCAAAGCAATCCCTTTTTGCTTCTTTGAAGGAGTGGAGCTAGGACCCTTCCTAGACTCGTAGGCGAGAAGTCTACCTATTACCTCGCTCGGCTTCATGTCCTTAAAATCACTGTTTTCTTCTAAAGCCGTCACCTTAGACTCAAACCTCTCGGGAAGCGATCTCATTATCTTTTGCTTGATCCTTCTATCCGAGTAAGGGTCACCAAGTTGATGACTTTGGTTGACAATGTCTATCAACCTAATCTCGAAGTAGTTGAAGCACTCATTCTCCTCTATCCTAAGTGTCTCAAATTGAGTTTGGAGGACTTGAAGTTTGGAGTCCTTCACTACTTCGGTTCCCTCGTGTGCAACCTCTAAGATGTCCCATGCCTCCTTGGCTATCTTAGTGTTCTGAATCAGTTTGTACTGATTTTCGTCCACTGTACATATAAGGGCGTGCCACGCCTTTTGATTCCACTTGGACAACTCAGACTCAGGTTGTGTCCACTGTGCCTTAGGCTAGAGCACTTCTTCTCCTCCACCTGTGGGAGTCATCATAGGAGGCGAATATCCATCTTCAATGGCCATCCATGCCCTATCATGGATTTGACACACATATGCCTCCATCTTCCCTTTCCATTGGGAGTAATTTATGCCGGTGAGGAGGGGTGGCCTTACGCTCGAAGCACCCTCATTTGGACCACCGATTCCACTCATAGTGTATAATGAATGGATGAAATGAATGCAAAATGTATGAATGATCAAAGAATCACACAAATGCACAACACACCAAAAATGAGCTAGGATCACCTATGTATGTCTAGGAACCCGCTCTGATACCAATTGAAACAAATTAGAGGCGTGTTTATATAAAGCTAGAGGGGGGGGGGGGGGGGTGAATAGATTTTAACTATTATTACCCAATTTTCGCATACAAGTCAATTTTACGAAAATGCCCCTACTAGTCAAAAATACATACAAGTGTAATATAGTGCGGAATTTAAATAACACTTGATGTATACGTGGAAACCCAACCACTGGGAAAAACCACGGGCTGTATAGTGCGCCACACTCGGAACTCGAAATAATGGTTATAAGGATATGAAGCCGAGTGAGGTGATTGGAAGACTTCTAGCTTATGAGTTTAGGAAAGGGCCTATCTCCATACCCACTAAAAAGCAAAAAGGAATTCCTTTAAAAACCTCCAAGGATGAAAATGAGGCAAAGAAGGTTGACTCGGATGAAGACCTTGTCTTGTTTGTAAAAAGGTTCAACAAAGTTATGAAGTTTAGAAGAAAGGGCTTTGGATCAAAAGGTCAAGATTTGAAGAAAAAGGGCTCTTTCAAGAAGTTTGAACCTAGGCAAGAAAGGACCGAAAGGAAAGGGGTCCGATGTTTTGAGTGTGGTGGCATAGGTCACTTTGCCCCTGAATGTGCAAATCACAATGAGAGGAAAAAGGGAAAAGTGATGGCCGCCACTTGGAGTGGAAGTAGTGATGACTCCATTGAGGGAGAAGAGTCTTCAAGTGATGAAGAGCTCGTGGCTAATCTCCTAGCTTTTGCCTCCTCCCATAAAAGCAAAAGTGCTAGTGAGAGAGAGGAAATGAGTCAAGAGGAAAATGACTCAAGTGAAGAAGAAAGTGATTCCTCGTCTAACTCCATAAGTAGTTTTGTGGAGAAAAAGGTGTTTGCTAAATGCCATGCCGAGTTTAATGATTTAGCAATCAAGAGCACAAGAAAGATCAAGATGTTGAGAGAAGAAAATCTTGAGCTTGCATCTCACAATGACCACTTAGGTGAACAAGTGGAAAAATTCAAGAAGATGGAAGATAAGCTAAGAGAGGAGTTAGTCTTATCTAGGAGGAATAAAGAAAGTCTAAAGAGGGAGCTTGAAGAAGTTAGAAATTCTATGACTAGGATGGATTCTAGCACCAAGAAGCTTGACCATATGCTTGGTGTTGGAAAGAGTCCATGTGACAAGAGGGGTCTTGGGTATGAAGATGACAAGAAGATCTCAACCTCTAACAAGACCGTGTTTGTCAAGGGTTTGAAGAACGAAGAAACTTCATTTGTGCAAATTCCTAGGAAGAAGTTAGAAGTAGGACAATGTTCAAATGCACAAGTGAAGATGGGGCCAAGAAGGCAAACTCAAGCTCAACCCCCTAGGGTCCCTCAAGCCAACATTCCTCCACGATTGGCTCACAAAGGAAAAAGACCTATCACGCAACCTCAAGCTAGGAAGCAAGCTAGAGCGGTTCAACAACGAAGAAGGATTGAACCCTTTCATCCAAAAAGACAAGGACAAGGTATGATTCCTTATTTTACTCCTATATGTCACTTTTGTGGATTTGATGGTCATATTAGACCACATTGCTTTCGATACATAAAAATGTGCAAAACTAGAAGCATGATAGAGAAGAAAAAGAAAAGAGCCATGATGCATGTTCCTAGGAATGATAATACTATTATGCATGATCCTAGGACATCTAGAGCCTATGTACCAAAGACCACTAAGAAAGCTAAGATTGTTTCTAGGTGGATTAGAAAGAATGAAAATGTTTGTCATGTTGCTCAAATAGCCTTGAAGGCAAATTCTTCTAATTTTTGGTATTTAGATAGTGGATGCTCTAGGCACATGACGGGAAACAACAGTTTCTTCGAGACTCTTGTTATGGAGGAAAGTGGATATGTCACTTTTGGTAATGGATCCAAAAAGAAAGTTGTAGGGAAATGAACCATTTCCATTCCTGGATTACCCTCCTTATCCGATGCTTTATTTGTTGATGGCTTGAAAGCCAATTTAATAAGCATTTCACATCTAAGTGATGAAGGATATTCCGTCTTGTTTTGTAAAGATGATTGCTCGATCCTAAAGCCCGATGGACAAACCTTATTGAAGGGCATGAGATCTAGCGACAATTGTTATTGTCTTGAAGCTAGTATTGTATCTAATCATGTGTCTATGGATGAGCAAATTGAGTTGTGGCATGAAAGACTTGGCCACATGAACTTTAGGGATCTACGGACCCTTGGAAAGTTCAATTGTGTGCGTGGCCTCCCTAAGCTTGGGAAGAAAGCCAATGGTCCAACAAGGAAAGCAAACTAAAAGCATGCACAAAAAGGGTAAGTATCTCACCACCAAGGAGCCTCTTGAGCTTCTCCACATGGACCTCATGGGTCCTATGCAAACCGAAAGTTTGGGTGGAAAGAGATACATTTTTGTATGTGTTGATGATTTCTCTAGGTTCACATGGACATATTTTCTTAGAGAAAAATCCGAAACTTTTGATATGTTTAAAATGCTTTGTAATAAAATACAAAATGAAATGAACTCTAATATTAAAAGCATAAAACGGATTAGAAGTGACCATGGGAGGGAATTTGAGAATGCTACTTTTGAAACCTTTTGTAATGGTTTAGGCATCTCCCATGAGTTTTTGGCTCCCAGGACACCTCAACAAAATGGAGTTATTGAGAGGAAAAATAGGGTCCTTCAAGAGATGGCCTGTGTGATGTTGCTTAGCAACAATGTCCCTAGGAACCTATGGGCCGAAGCCATCAATACGGCTTGCCATATAGGAAATAGAGTTTTCCTAAGGCCCGGTACTAGAAACACCTCCTATGAGTTATGGAAAGGCAAGAGGCCAAATGTTAGCTACTTCCACACTTTTTGAAGCAAATGCTACATTTTGAATGATCGTGATCAACTTGGCAAATTCGATGCTAAGAGTGATGAGGCTATTTTTATTGGCTATGCCTTGAATAGTAGAGCCTATAGAGTTTTCAATTTAAAGACTCTAAGTGTTATGGAATCATCCAATGTCGTATTTGATGACACTAGGCTCAAGTCTAATGATCATGAGGAGGAGGTTATTTTTAGTGATGTTTCTCCTTTGGAGAAGGTTGTGGTGTCTCCTAATGATGGGACATCTAATGTCAACAATGATGACACACAACCTATTGATAGAGTTCCTCTCTTGGACTCTAAAGAACCCGCTACATGGGTTAGGAAACTCCATGATAAAGAAGATATCATTGGAGAGGTTAATGAGGGTGTTAGGACTAGACGTCAACTTGCTAATCTTATTAGCTACACATGCTACACCTCTCAAATTGAACCCAAAAAGGTTGAAGAAGCCTTAAATGATGAATTTTGGGTTTTTGCCATGCAAGAAGAGCTAAACCAATTCGAAACGAATGAGGTTTGGACTCTAGTTCCTAGGCCTAAGACCACTAATGTCATAGGCACTAAATGGATATTTAGGAACAAATCCGATGAGGATGGCAACATAGTGCGGAATAAGGCTAGACTTGTAGCACAAAGGTACTCTCAAATTGAGGGTATCGACTTTGAGGAAACATTTGCTCCCGTTGCCCGTTTAGAGTCTATTAGGCTTCTCTTGTCCATTTCTTGTGTGCACGAGTTCAAATTACACCAAATGGATGTCAAGAGTGCCTTCCTCAATGGCTTCTTGCAAGAGGAAGTGTTTGTTGAACAACCCAAGGGGTTTATGGATGCTCACCACCCCAACCATGTCTATCGCCTGAAGAAGGCACTATATGGGTTGAAACAAGCACCGAGGGCTTGGTATGAGCGCCTCACTCAATTTCTTGTTGACAATAACTACACAAGAGGTAGTGTTGACAAGACACTATTCATCAAGAGAGACAATGATGAGCTTTTCATATCTCAAATATATGTCGATGACATAGTGTTTGGCTCCACCAATAACACCAAGGTCCAACAATTTGTTGATGTTATGTCTCATGAATTTGAGATGAGTCTTGTTGGTGAGCTTAATTACTTCCTAAGTTTGCAAATTAGGCAACTAGATAATGGGATTTTCATAACCCAAGCCAAATATGCCAAAAACCTTGTGAAGAAGTTTGGTCTTGAAAAAGCCAAACATTGTGACACTCCTATAAGCACCACTTTGAAGCTAAGCAAGGATGCTAGCGGTAAAAGTGTGGACCAAACGTTATATCGTGGCATGATAGGGAGGTTGCTCTATTTGACCGCAAGTAGGCCCGATATATCATTTAGTGTAGGAGTTTGTGCTAGGTACCAATCCGATCCCAAGGAGTCCCATCTCTCTTCGGTTAAGAGAGTCATTCGCTTTGTGAATAGGACTTCCAACTATGGGATTTGGTACTCATTTGACACTAATCCTAGTCTTGTAGGATATAGTGATGCGGATTGGGCAGGAAATTGTGATGATAGAAAGAGCACATCCGGCGGTTGCTTCTTTCTAGGCAACAACTTGGTGTCTTGGTTTTGCAAGAAGCAAAACTCGATTTCCTTGTCCACGGCCGAGGCCGAGTACATAGCCACGGGGAGTGGTTGCATACAACTCCTATGGATGAAGCAAATGCTAGTAGACTACGGATTCAACCAAGGTACTATCACTCTCTTTTGTGATAACATGAGTGCTATTAATATTTCCAAGAATCCGGTACAACATTCTAGAACTAAGCATATTGACATCCGCCATCACTTCATTAGAGAGCTTGTTGAAAATAAATGCATAGTACTTGAACATGTAGGTACTAATGATCAAATTGCGGACTTATTTACTAAACCCTTAGATGCTACTCGATTAAAAACTCTTAGTAGATCTATTGGGATATGTCTTGTGGAGTGATGTTCTATGATTGACCCCATATGGGGAACTCAAGCAAAGAGAGCTATTTTGCATTCTTGTTTCTTGCAAAAAAACTCTAAATAACTTATGCCTCTTCTTTTAATTGTTCGAGTAAGCTTGGTTGCACATATGTATATATGTTTTCAATCCTATAAGTGTGAACCTTGCTTGTTTACAATCCATGTCATATTTATGTTCAAACATGCATTTTTGGACTAGGAGATGTATGTAGGAAGTATGATTTGAATGACCTATAATTATCTCCATGACATGATGATTCTTTAATAACATGCTAATATCAAATGAAAAGGCATGAAATTCACATCACATGCTCACATGAAAAGCATGAATTGATGATTGCATATTCTTAAAATGCAAAACCTTGTGTGAAAGCTTATGAGACTCAAAATGAATAAAGGATCTTGTATCCGTTCAAAAGAATTAACATTCCAAATGTCTCTCTTTCTTTATTGGTTGAACATGGCTACTATCATACGGATATCTTATCCGGAAAAATCAAAAAGGGTGCACAGTCGCTCATGCCATGTTTCGCTTTTAAAGTTGGATATAGTTGTTCTTAAATTGAAATCAATATATTCTATATCCTTGCTTTACTCATGACATTGGTGAAATCGGTTTGAATTCTTATTAGGAAACTTTGTCATTTGCTTTGCCAAATACCATTGTATTTTGGGCTTGAATGCTACATGTCTTGTATGCAAAGCATGTTTGATTCACACATTTTCTTTCAAAATAAATCTCCTTGTTTCTCTTCAATTATTTGAGGTGCATAAGGTGACTTATATATATATGCAAATATCTTGCATGCTTCTATCTCTCGTTGCTATGAGTGACCCGGTTGGGGACTACTCCTTTGCCTATATCATGACAAAAAGGGGGAGTAGGATATGGTAAGGGGAGTTGCAATATAGAGGCAATTGTGCATAATAGTGAGAACATTAGTTGAGGGGGAGTAACCCATTGAGGGGGAGCATTGCATACACATACATTTCATAATGTTGTGCCTTAAACTTTTAAAACGCAAATGCTTGTTATTGTTCTCACTTGATTAATCTCACACTTTACTTGTATTGGAAATGTTAGAAACTTTCTTTTCAGGGGTTGATTATTCTACAAGAGATTAAAGACTTGAAGTTTTACTTTCCTATCTCTTTGTGTTGTAGAAAATCATAGTTGTCCCGTAGTTTCTATTTCTTTGTGAGGAGTCAATGTGAGTGGTGGTTTTGTCACGAAATAGCCAAAGGGGGAGATTGTAAGGTTCCCATTTGTTGATTGACTCATTTCGTGAACAAACCACATATTGGGGTTCTTTGTAAGGGTAGCCTAGGTATCGGGTTTATTGTTCGAAGCCCTTTGAAGACCTCATATTGATAAGCACCGAAGGTAAATTTCTATGTGCTTATTTTTCTTTAAAGAGATTAGTTGCACACACTCACTTAACATACATTGCATATGTGTGCATTCTCTTTACTTGTCACATTTCACACTTGCACTTATGTGTTATATTTTATTGTGTGTATTTGTGTCTTGTTGTCTTGTAATTCGTTTCCCGATAGTTTTCGGAAACGTCCGCGCATGCACTAGATTGTGCTTGGTTTAGCGCGAGGACCGCCTAGGGAGAATGCCCTTGGCTTCTCCTTGGTTTTCACCTTTGTTGGTGATCGGCGGTTATGATCGGCGGCCTGGCCGCCGAATGAAACCGCCGTTTGCTTCCAGTAGTGTATGGAGCAATTCTGCGGTTGGATCGGCGGTCTCGACCGCCGTTCGAAACCGCCGTTCAAGACCTGATTGATTTGATCTCTCAGCCTAATTCGGCGGTTGAAACGGCGGTCACGCATGAAACCACCGTTTTCACACCTGATTGATTTTTCATCTCAGGTTTGATTCGGCGGTTGAATCGGCGGACACGAAACCGCCGATTGAAACCGCCGTTGGTCCCCTGTTCCTCTCGGGCCAATTCGGCGGTTATGAACGGCAGCCTGGCCGTCGATTGAAACCGCCGATCGGTGCGTTTCAGGGGCAAACTTGTCTTTTCACATGCTCTGTTTTTCATGCCTATAAATACATCACTTTCTCTTGTTCTGAAGTGACTCTTTGATTATCAAGAACCCTACTTTCAAAAGAGAGAATTTTAAGAGAGAAAGCAATCAAGTTTGCTCATCAAACACTCAAACAAAAATCCATTTGCATCAAAGTTCATCTAGCATTCTCTAGCATATCTAGGATGCTGGCTTGCATGGGTCTTTGATCATCACACTTGCTTTGGTAAGTTTTTCACTATTATCATACATAATTAGTGTTTAATTTATTATGGCATCTCTTTTATTACTTGATTGTTCTTAGATTATTATCTAATATTCAAGATAGAGATTGTTGTGTTGATTTGATTGAGTGTTGTTTTTATGATAGATATCTAGGTTTCTCTAATCTATGATTATCTATGCTAATTGACATGTCATTTAGCTTTAATATCTAGGTTTGTGTTTAATTGCATATTCATCATCTTAGATAAGCATATAGGGTTTCCCTTGCTCTATGTTGCATTTGAATATTCATATATTCACTTAGGGTGTTAATCTCTTTTTAGAGAATTAAGTCTTGTGTTATGACCGGGATTAGGTTGCTTAATTCGCAAGCAATCGGACTAGGTTCACTCATACCGGGATTAGGTAGGTGTGTGATTACTTCCGGGATTAGGTTGTAATCGTTTACACATTTAGTGGATTCGAGGTTCGAGTGTGGCTTACTTACTAGCCCGTGGTTTTTCCCGTGAGGGTTTCCACGTAAAAATCAAGTGTTATTTAATTTCCGCATTTTATACTTGATTTATTGCTTTATCTATTTAGAGGTAATTTCGTAATTTGGACTAATACGAAAAATTGGGTAAAAAGCTTAAAATCTATTCACCCCCCTCTAGATAGTTTTATACACACCGTGCTATAATTTGTTTCACCTCAAAAGTTTGAAGAGATCCTAGCAACTCATCTAAGCTCATGACGTCAACGTCTTTACTCTCTTCAATGGCGGTAACCTTGGCTTTGAACCTCTTTGGAAGTGATCTAAGAATCCTCCAATTTAGCCTCTCACCAGAGATAGGAGTACCAAGTGCTTGGCATTGGTTGGCGATGTCTAGTAGCTTATCTTGGAAGTCAACAAACTTGTGTTCCTCACCCATTTGCAAAACCTCAAATCGGGAAGTGAGCAATTGAAGACGAGACTTCTTCACCGCTTTAGTCCCCTCATTGGTGACTTGGAGAGCCTCCCACGCCCCTTTGCGGTTTCTAGGTTTTGAATGTAGGAAAATTGACTACTATCAACACCTCCGAAAATAGCATTCACCGCCCGATGATGCCATTTTGCTAAGTCAAACTCATTAGTAGACCACTCACTCCTAGGCTTGGAAACGGTGACTCCATCCTCAATCTTGTTAGGAGCAAGGTAACCTCCTTCAACGGTCATCCAAGCTCTCTCATCAATAGATCGAATGTAAGCCTTCATCCTCAATTTCCAAAACCCATAGTTGTGACCCTTGAAAAGAGGAGGCCTAGAATTCGAAGCCCCTTCAGTCATAACATCATCTTAGAAAACCATACTAGCAAATACCTAAGTAATCCACACGTAAGTATAAACCGGATCTCGTCGAGTGCCGTCCGACGACCCGCTCTGATACCAATTGAAAGTATACAAATGTAGTTAAATTGCTTAAGGCATACCTAGAGGGGGGTGAATAGGTTTTTACACCTTTTTCAATCCCTTGAATAAACTTTCGTTTGTCCCTCAAGGTTGCCTTACATACAACAAATATACTAAGAAAGGACAACATACATAGACAATATGAATAGGTGATCATATAAGCATGGTCTACATACATCATCAAGTTGCATGAGGTAAACAAACAAATAAGTATAATAACAAAGAATACTTGTATTTCACTATATGTTCAATGAGTTACAAGAGTGATCAAATATCACTATACACAAATACAATATACAAAAGAATCATAGAAATAAAATTGATCAATAAAATGAGTTCACTAATCACACTATACAAAGTCTTGCTTCACAATACTTCATAAGTGAATACTATGAAACAAGATAATAAAGATATACAAATAAAATATAAGAGATCGAGATAGGAAGAATTAACACAAGAGATTTTTTAACGTGGTAAAACCTCCAAGGAGGAAACATCCACGGGTTGAACTACAACCATTGGGTACTATATTATTGGAAAGTAAACATAGAACATTCACAAAGTGACCAATCTTTAGCTCACCCAACCTAGTGAAGTCTAAGCCTACCTAACCCTATTGGAAAGTGTGAAATCCCTCAATGATGCAAAACCACCATTTATTGGATACCACACAAAACCAACATCGATGGTAGATAAGAAATTCCTCAAGAGTGCATACACCTCCCGTGTACCCCGCTCTATCGGAGTCTATGTCTAACCATACACCTAGGCCTACCAATACAATAGCCAACTCCCTATCCAAGGCACTCTTGCCTCTAGGGAGCCTCCCATGCATGACTATCCGAGTCCTCCCGACTCTAGCCATGACTTCTTACTTACCTATCCGAGTCATCCCGACTTTAGGCAAGTCTTCTTGCTTGGCTATCCGAGTCATCCCGACTCTAACCAAGACTTCATGCCTTTTACAAGGACTTCCTAGTGTGATCATGTGAATGCAAATGATGCAAACAATCAAATCAACATAGAACATGTGATCAATACATTCTATGGTACAAATAGACCTAAACATGTGATAACACATTTAATAAAAGTCTAGATGCAAAATACAAGAATAAAACCTAAGCATGTGCAAACATCAAACACATAAGCTCAAAGTTTCATTCACGCATACAACACTTGAACAAAGTATATTCATGAAGTACAAGTTCAAGATGCAATCAAAATATAACAAAAATACTAGATACATGAGATTTAATCAATCAATATTCTAGCCAAAAATATAGAGCAAGGAATTAAGATATAAATCAATTAAAACCTAGATTGCTCTAAAACACATACAAATACAAAAATCCTTGATTTCATCAATCAAAGGATCAAAACAAATCTCAAGGTCATTTATCACAAAATTGATTCAATCAAGTCACAAACAACCTAAGATATCATTCTAATCACAATACAACTCACAAACATGTGAAAAACCTAGAATCATAGAAACTAGTCCACATTGTCTATAAATTGACTTTCAATTGGAATGATTATGAAGCTACCTTTCTCAATAGCTTTTACCAAACAAAAACAAACATATAGAAGAAGAAACCCCAAGCAAATTGAAGGTTGAAAAGAAAGAAATCCCAAAGATAAGTCCAATACCTTTGATTCAACAGCTGGTTCGGATTTCAGTGTGTAACCACCAGAAAACTCGATCAATCAGCTACCAAACCACTCAGAAATGATAGAGGACTCAATTATAAACGTTCTCCAATTCGAATCACTCAAATCCGACTCCGGATGAGGGAGATATTATGTTTGGAAGATGAGAAAATCTAGAGAGAAAAACTGACGGGATTCTTTGCAATTTTCTTTTTAAAAAATCAAATGGAAAGAGAGGAGGGAAATAAAAGGAGGAGAGAGAAGGGATTCCGGGCCAATCGGGTGAGGCCACGTCACCCCAGGCCGTGGGGGGCGCGTGGGCCTCACGGGGGCAGAGATCCCCTCTGGCCGTGGGGCCCACGGCCTCCCTCACGGCTGGGCCAAGTGGCCTCACGGCCTGCTGCCTCTCTCGCGCGCTCCCTCAGTTTTTCAGCCGTATCTTGGGCATCCGAACTCCGATTTCGAATCCGTTTTTGGATTACGAACGGTGACTCTCTTATGCATGACAACGACTACACAACTTTTAAAAATGGTTGAGAAATCATCTCGGAAAATGATGATGAAGTTAACTGAACGAATGAGAACGAAAAGTAGCGTAGCTACATCGTTTGTACTCGAAACTAAATGAATGAGTAACCGAAACGACCGGAACTCAATAAGACATTAAATAAGAACATGTTCAAGTCTAAGTACAAAAATACGAAAACATACAAGCACAAATACACACACATATGGTAATTTCCAGACATAGTCCTAGAAAATGCAATAAACAAAATATTACCATTATAGTATGAATGCATGAGCATATTTTGTCAAGTGTGTGAAAGTGATACATAAGTGATGTTTAATCATGAAGGAACACACAAGAATGCCATGTGTGAGTGTGTGCCTAGCCTTGTAAGAGATATGAGGTCTTATATTACCTTTGATGGTCAATGATGTACAAATCTCTTTAAAGCTGGCTTCTTGCATGATTTGTGGTCGAAACATTCTTCGTCTTCTTAAATCTTCAATATAAGAACCACTAAACATTACAAGAGAAACACGTTTTGATATGGAATTTATGCCAACACAAACTATAAACCTAACAACTTGTGATCCCATTAATTCCCTAGCAATTCTATTAAATGTTTCCCCATATATCTCTTATCTAGATTTCTATCTATTTTATTAGGTTTATTAGGTTTATTTTACATGTATGTTTGATGGCTTGACAAACCATTCAACCATCCATTGCTTATGTTTTATTTTATTGCATATAAGAATTGTTAACTTATTCAACTATTGAAACAAATTATAGCACGTTGTATATAAAACTATCTAGAGGGGGGGTGAATAGATTTTACGCTTTTTACCCAATTTTTCGTGTTAGTCAAAATTACGAAAATGCCCTCAAGATAATATAAACAAGCAAGTGTAATATGGTGCGGAAATTAAAACAACACTTGGTTTTTACGTGGAAACCCTCACGGGAAAAACCACGGGCTATGTAAGTAAGCCACACTCGAACCTCGAATCCACTAAAAGTGCAAACGATTACAACCTAATCCCGAAAGTAATCACACACCTACCTAATCCCGGTATGAGTGAACCTAGTCCAATTTGCTTGCGTTCTAAGCAACCTAATCCCGGATGCTACACACAAGACTTACTTTCTCTATGAAGAGAATACAACCCTAAGTGAATATATGTAAATATCCAAAATGCAACATAGAGCAAGGGAAACCCTATATGCTTATCTAAGATGATTAATATGCAATTAAGAACAATCCTAGATATCAAAACTAAATGACATGTCAATTAGTTTATCTAATCAATATTAAGCACAAAACCTAATATGCAAGCACAATATAAAATCTCAAACATACATCATACTCATCTCAATATTGTATCTAAAGCATACAAAATAACAAACAAGTAATTAATTGAGATTGCTAGATAAGAGAAACACAAAACATGTAAGATATTAGTGAAAAGCTTACCAAGCAAAGTATGATGAAGATTCCATGCTAGATGACATCTAGATGATCTAAGATGATGCTAGATGATGATTGATGATCATGAAAAAGTGTTTGAGAATCAAGAATGGAGTTCTTGGAATTTTTCTTCTCTTTGAAAAATATCCTAATTATGAATTCTGAATATGAACTCTCTTAATTGACCTAAAGTCAAAGTGGCATATATATAGGGGGCCAAATCAAAGTGAGGTCGTTTAAGTAAGTTTCAAAGAAACGCGCCAATCGGCGGTTTCATTCGGCGGCCAGGCCGCCGTTCATGACCGCCGAATTGAGCTCGTGAAGAACAGAGCATAAACGGCGGTTTATTCGGCGGTTTCGTGACCGCCGATTCCAACCGCCGAAACAGAACAGAGAGATCAAAATCAACCAGGTATGAACGGCGGTTTCTAACGGCGGTTTCATGCCCGCCGTTTCAACCGCCGAATTAGACTGAGAGATAAATCAATCAGGTCTTGAAACGGCGGTTTCGAACGGCGGTCGTGACCGCCGATCTTAACCGCAGAAATGCTTCAGACCAATCTGGACTGAAACGGCGGTTTCAGTCGGCAGCCAGGCCGCCGATAATAACCGCCGATCACCTAGATAGGTGAAAACCAAGGAGAAGCCAAGGGCATTCTCCATAGGCGGTCCTCGCGCTAAACCAAGCACATTCTCGTGCATGCGCGGACGTTTCCGAAAGTAATCGGGAAACGAATTACACAACAACATGACACAATTACACACAACAAAATATAATAAATAAGAGCAAGTGTGAAATGTGACAAACGAAGAGAATGCACACATATGCAATGAATGTTTAGTGTGTGTGTGCAACTAATCTCTTCAAAGAAAAGTAAGCACATAGAAATTTACCTTCGGTGCTTATCAACACGAGGTCTTCAAAGGGCTTCGAACAATAGGACCGATACTTAGGCTACCCTTACAAAGAACCCCCACATATGGTTTGATCACGAAATAAGCCAATTAAAAATAACGGGAATCCTTACAATCTCCCCCTTTGGCTATTTCGTGACAAAACCATCACTCACAATGATTCCTCACAAAAAAAATAGAAACTACGGGACTATAATGATATTCTACATTACAAAGAGATAAGCTAATGCAACTTGAAGTCTTCAATCCTCTTGTAGAATAATCAATCCCTGTAAAGAGTTTCTAACATTTCTAATACAAGAAAAGTGTGAGATTAATCATGTGAGAACAATACCAAGCATTTGCATTTTTAGAATTTAGGCACAACATTACCAAATGTATGCAATGTATGATAAATGCAATGCTCCCCCTCAACGGGTTACTCCCCCTCAATGTATGTTCTCCCCAAAGTGTACAATTAACTTCTATATTTTGCACCTCCCCTTACCGTATCCTACTCCCTCTTTTTGTCATGATATAGGCAAAGGAGTAGTCCCCAACCGGGTCACTCATAGCAACGAGAGATAGAAGCATGCAAGATATGCATATACATATAAGTCACTTTATGCACTTCAATTAATTTGAGAGAAACAAGGAGATTTATTTTGAGAAAATGTGTGAATCCAACATGCTTTGCATACAAGACATATAGCATTCAAGTCCAAAATACAATGGTATTTGGCAAAGCAAATGACAAAGGTTTCTAATAAGAATTCAAACCAATTTCACCAATGTCATGGGAAAAGCAAGGATATAGAGATTATTGATTTCAATTTAAGAGCAACTATATCCAACTTTATAAGCGAAACATGGCATGAGCGACTTTGCACCTTATTTGATTTTTCCGGATAAAATTATCCGTATGATAGTAACCATGTTCAACTAATAAAGAAAGAGAGACATTTGGAATGTAAATTCCTTTGAATGGATACAAGATCCTTTATTCATTTTGAGTCTCATAAGTTTTCACACAAGTTTTGCATTTTTAAGAATATGCAATCATCAATTCATGCTATTCATGTGAGCATGTTTTATGAATTTCATGCTTTTTCATTTGTCATTAGCATGTTATTAAAGAATCATCATGTCATGGAGATAACTATAGGTCATTCACATCATACTTCCTATGTAAATCTCCTAGTCCAAAAATGCATGTTTGAACATAAATATGACATGGATTGTAGACAAGCAAGGTTCACACTTATGGAATTTTAAAACATATATACATATGTACAACCAAGCTTACTCAAGCAATTAAAAGAAGAGGCATAAGATATTTCAAATTTTTTGCAAGATACAAGAATGCAAAATAGCTCTCTTTGCTTGAGTTCCCCATATGGGGTCAATCATAGAACATCACTCCACAAGACATACCCCAATAGATCTACTAAGAGTTTTAAATCGAGTAGCATCTAAGGGTTTAGTAAATAGGTCCGCAAGTTGATCATTAGTACCTACATGTTCAAGTACTATGCATTTATTTTCAACAAGCTCTCTAATGAAGTGATGGCGGATGTCAATATGCTTAGTCCTAGAATGTTGCACCGGATTCTTGGAAATATTAATAGCACTCATGTTTTCACAAAAAAGAGTGAGAGTACCTTGGTTGAATCCGTAGTCTACTAGCATTTGCTTCATCCATAGGAGTTGTGTGCATCCACTCCCCGCGGCTATGTACTCGGCCTCGGCCGTGGACAAGGAAATCGAGTTTTGCTTCTTGCAAAACCAAGACACCAAGTTGTTGCCTAGAAAGAAGCAACCGCCCGATGTGCTCTTCCTATCATCATAATTTCCTGCCCAATCCGCATCACTAAAGCCTACAAGACTAGCATTAGTGTCAAAAGAGTACCAAATCCCATAGTTGGATGTCCCATTCACATAGCGAATGATTCTCTTAACGGAAGAGAGATGGGATTCCTTAGGATCCGCTTGGTACCTAGCACACACACCCACACTAAAGGACATATCGGGCCTACTTGTGGTCAAATAAAGCAAGCTACCTATCATGCCACGATATAACGTTTGTTCCACACTTTTACCACTAGCATCTTTGCTTAGCTTCAAAGTGGTACTCATGGGTGTATCACAATGTTTGGCATTTTCTAAACCAAACTTCTTCACTAGGTTTTTGGCATATTTGGCTTGGGTTATGAAAATCCCATTGTCTAGTTGCCGAATTTGCAAACCTAGGAAGTAACTAAGCTCACCAACAAGGCTCATCTCAAATTCATGAGACATGACATCAACAAATTGTTGGACCTTGGTGTTGTTGGTGGAGCCAAACACTATGTCATCAACATATATTTGAGCTATGAAAAGCTCATCATTATCTCTCTTGATGAATAGTGTCTTGTCAACACTACCTCTTGTGTAGTCATTGTCAACAAGAAATTGAGTGAGGCGCTCATACCAAGCCCTCGGTGCTTGTTTCAACCCATATAGTGCCTTCTTGAGGCGATAGACATGGTTGGGGTGGTGTGCATCCACAAACCCCTTGGGTTGTTCAACAAACACTTCCTCTTGCAAGAAGCCATTGAGGAAGGCACTCTTGACGTCCATTTGGTGCAATTTGAACTTGTGCACACAAGAGATGGACAAGAGAAGCCTAATGGACTCTAAGCGGGCAACGGGAGCAAATGTCTCCTCAAAGTCGATACCCTCAATTTGAGAGTACCCTTGTGCTACAAGTCTAGCCTTGTTCCGCACTATGTTGCCATCCTCATCGGATTTGTTCCTAAAAATCCATTTAGTGCCTATGACATTAGTGGTCTTAGGCCTAGGAACTAGAGTCCAAACCTCATTCCTTTCGAATTGGTTTAGCTCTTCTTGCATGGCAAGAACCCAAAATTCATCATTCAAGGCTTCACCAACCTTTTTGGGTTCTATTTGAGAGGTGTAGCATGTAAAGCTAATTAAATTAGCTATTTGACGCCTAGTCCTAACACCCTCATTAACATCTCCAATAACATCCTCTTTGTTATGGAGTCTTCCAACCCATGGAGCGGGTTCATTAGAGTCCAAGTTAGGAACTCTAGTAATGGGTTGTGTGACTTCATTAGATGTCCCAACATTGGGAGTCACCACAACCCTCTCCAAAGGAGAGTCATCCTCTAGAACATCCTCCTCCTCATGGTTATTAGACTTGAGCCTAGTATCATCAATGACCACATTTGATGATTCCATGACGGTTCGAGTCTTCAAGTTGAAAACTCTATAGGCTTTACTATTCAAGGCGTAGCCAATAAAGATACCCTCATCACTCTTAGCATCAAACTTGCCAAGTTGATCACGGTCATTTAAAATGTAGCATTTGCTTCCAAATGTGTGGAAGTAGCTAACATTTGGCTTCCTACCCTTCCATAGCTCATAGGAGGTGTTTCTAGAACCGGGCCTTAGGAACACACGATTTCCTATATAGCAAGCCGTATTGATGGCTTCGGCCCATAGGTTCCTAGGGACATTGTTGCTAAGCAACATCACTCGGGCCATCTCTTGGAGGACCCTATTCTTCCTCTCAACAACTCCATTTCGTTGAGGTGTCCTAGGAGCCGAAAACTCATAGGAGATGCCTAAGCTATCACAAAAGCTTTCAAAAGAGGCATTCTCAAACTCTCTCCCATGGTCACTTCTAATCCGTTTAATGCTTCTAATATTAGATTTCATTTCATTTTGTAATTTAGTACAAAGCATTTTAAACTTATCAAAAGTTTCGGATTTTTCTCTAAGAAAGTATGTCCATGTAAATCTAGAGAAATCATCAACACATACAAAAATGTATCTCTTTCCACCCAAACTTTCGGTTTGCATGGGACCCATGAGGTCCATGTGGAGAAGCTCAAGAGGCTCCTTGGTGGTGAGATACTTACCCTTTTTGTGCATGCTTTTAGTTTGCTTTCCTTGTTGGCAAGGTCCACAAACACCATTGGCTTTCTTCCCAAGCTTAGGGAGGCCACGCACACACTCGAACTTTCCAAGGGTCCGTAGATCCCTAAAGTTCATATGGCCAAGTCTTTCATGCCACAACTCAATTTGCTCATCCATGGACACATTGTTTGAGACTATTCTAGCTTCAAGACAATAGCAATTGTCGCTAGATCTCATACCTTTCAATAAGGTTTGTCCATCGGGCTTTAGGATCGAGCAATCATCTTTACAAAACAAGACGGAATATCCTTTATCACTTAGATGTGAAATGCTTATTAAATTGGCTTTCAAGCCATCAACAAATAAAGCATCGGATAAGGAGGGTAATCCGGGAACGGAAATGGTTCCTTTCCCTACAACTTTCTTTTTGGATCCATCACCAAAAGTGACATATCCACCTTCCTCCATAACAAGAGTCTCGAAGAAACTCTTGTTTCCCGTCATATGCCTAGAGCACCCACTATCTAAATACCAAAAATTAGAAGAATTAGCCTTCAAGGCTATTTGAGCAACATGGCAAACAATTTCATTCTTTCTAATCCACCTAGAAACAATCTTAGCTTTCTTAGTGGTCTTTGGTACATGGGCTCTAGATGTCCTAGGATCATGCATAATAATATTGTTATTCCTAGGAACATGCATCATGGCTCTTTTCTTTTTCTTCTCTATCATGCTTCTAGTTTTGCACATTTTTATATATCGAAAGCAATGTGGTCTAATATGACCATCAAATCCACAAAAATGACATATAGGAGTGAAATAAGGAATCATACCTTGTCCTTGTCTTTGTGGATGAAAGGGTTCAATCCTTTTTCGTTGTTGAACCGGTCTTGGTTGCTTCCTAGCTTGAGGTTGCATGATAGGTCTCTTTCCTTTGTGAGCCATTTGAGGAGGAATGTTGGCTTGAGGGACCCTAGGGGGTTGAGCTTGAGGTTTCCTTCTTGGCCCCATCTTCACTTGTGCATTAGAGCATTGTCCTACTTCTAATTTCTTTCTAGGAGCTTGCACAAATGAAGTTTCTTCTTTCTTCAAGCTCTTGACAAACACGGTCTTGTTAGAGGTAGAGATCTTCTTGTCATCTTCATACCCAAGACCCCTCTTGTCACATGGACTCTTTCCAACACCAAGCATATGGTCAAGCTTCTTGGTGCAAGAATCTATCCTAGTCATAGAATTTCTAACTTCTTCAAGCTCACTCTTTAGACTTTCTTCATTCCTCCTAGATAAAGCTAACTCCTCTCTTAGCTTATCTTCTATCTTTTTGAATTTTTCCACTTGTTCACCTAAGTGGTCATTATGAGATGCAAGCTCAAGATTTTCTTCTCTCAACATCTTGATCTTTCTTGTGCTCTTGATTGCTAAATCATTAAACTCGGCATGGCATTTAGCAAGCACCTTTTTCTCCACAAAACTACTTATGGAGTTGGATGAGGAATCACTTTCTTCTTCACTTGAGTCATTTTCCTCTTGACTCATTTCCTCTCTCTCACTAGCACTTTTGCTTTTATGGGAGGAGGCAAAAGCTAGGAGATTAGCCATGAGCTCTTCATCACTTGAAGACTCATCTCCCTCAATGGAGTCATCACTACTTCCACTCCAAGTGGCGGCCATCACTTTTCCCTTTTTCCTCTCATTGTGATTTGCACATTCGGGGGCAAAATGACCTATGCCACCACACTCGAAACATCGGACCCCTTTCCTTTCGGTCCTCTCTTGCCTAGGTTCAAACTTCTTAAAAGAGCCCTTTTTCTTCAAGTCTTGACCTTTTGACCCAAAGCTCTTTTTTCTAAACTTCATAACCTTGTTGAACCTTTTTACAAACAAAGCAAGGTCTTCATCCGAGTCAACCTTCTTTGCCTCCTTTTCATCCTTGGAGGTTTTTAAAGCAATTCCTTTTTGCTTTTTAGTGGGTGTGGAGATAGGCCCTTTCCTAGACTCATAAGCTAGAAGTCTCCCAATCACCTCACTCGGCTTCATATCCTTATATCCACTATTTTCTTCTAAAGCCGTCACCTTCGATTCAAACCTATCGGGTAGAGATCTCATAATCTTTTGCTTGATTCTCCTATCCGAATATGGATCACCAAGTTGATGGCTTTGGTTGACTATATCCATCAACTTGATCTCGAAGTCGTTGAAGCACTCATTCTCCTCCATCTTAAGCATCTCGAATTGAGTTTAGAGGACTTGAAGCTTAGAGTCCTTCACCACTTCGGTTCCCTCATGTGCAATCTCTAGGATGTCCCAAGCCTCCTTAGCTATCCTAGTATTTTGAATCAATTTATATTGATTTTCGTCCATAGCACACAAGATGGCATGCATTGCCTTCCTATTCCACTTCGAAGCCTCAAATTCTTGCGCGTTCCATTGCGCCTTAGGCTTCAAAACATCTTGTCCTCCACCATCGGGAGTCATTATAGGGAGATCATATCCGTCTTCCATCGCCATCCATGCACGGTCATGAATTTGGCATATGTAGGATTCCATCTTCCCTTTCCATTGGGAATAGTTCAATCCGGTAAGAAGTGGAGGCCTTGTGCTAGAAGCTCCTTCGTGGCCACCACCATTTCCACCGTTTCCACTCATAGTGTTTATGAATGAATGAAATGAATGCAAATGTATGAATGATCAAAAATCACACAAAATGCAAAACACACCAAAATAAGCAAGGATCACCTATGTATGTCTAGGAACCCGCTCTGATACCAATTGAAACAAATTATAGCACGGTGTGTATAAAACTATCTAGAGGGGGGGTGAATAGATTTTACGCTTTTTACCCAATTTTTCGTGTTAGTCAAAATTACGAAAATGCCCTCAAGATAATATAAACAAGCAAGTGTAATATGGTGCGGAAATTAAAACAACACTTGGTTTTTACGTGGAAACCCTCACGGGAAAAACCACGGGCTATGTAAGTAAGCCACACTCAAACCTCGAATCCACTAAATGTGCAAACGATTACAACCTAATCCCGGAAGTAATCACACACCTACCTAATCCCGGTATGAGTGAACCTAGTCCAATTTGCTTGTGTTCTAAGCAACCTAATCCCGGATGCTACACACAAGACTTACTTTCTCTATGAAGAGAATACAACCCTAAGTGAATATATGTAAATATCCAAAATGCAACATAGAGCAAGGAAAACCCTATATGCTTATCTAAGATGATTAATATGCAATTAAGAACAATCCTAGATATCAAAACTAAATGACATGTCAATTAGTTTAGCTAATCAATATTAAGCACAAAACCTAATATGCAAGCACAATATAAAATCTCAAACATACATCATACTCATCTCAATATTGTATCTAAAGCATACAAAATAACAAACAAGTAATTAATTGAGATTGCTAGATAAGAGAAACACAAAACATGTAAGATATTAGTGAAAAGCTTACCAAGCAAAGTATGATGAAGATTCCATGCTAGATGACATCTAGATGATCTAAGATGATGCTAGATGATGATTGATGATCATGAAAAAGTGTTTGAGAATCAAGAATGGAGTTCTTGGAATTTTTCTTCTCTTTGAAAAATATCCTAAGTATGAATTCTGAATATGAACTCTCTTAATTGACCTAAAGTCAAAGTGGCATATATATAGGGGGCCAAATCAAAGTGAGGTCGTTTAAGTAATTTTCAAAGAAACGCGCCAATCGGCGGTTTCATTCGGCGGCCAGGCCGCCGTTCATGACCGCCGAATTGAGCTCGTGAAGAACAGAGCATAAACGGCGGTTTATTCGGCGGTTTCGTGACCGCCGATTCCAACCGCCGAAACAGAACAGAGAGATCAAAATCAACCAGGTATGAACGGCGGTTTCTAACGGCGGTTTCATGCCCGCCGTTTCAACCGCCGAATTAGACTGAGAGATAAATCAATCAGGTCTTGAAACGGCGGTTTCGAACGGCGGTCGTGACCGCCGATCTTAACCGCAGAAATGCTTCAGACCAATCTGGACTGAAACGGCGGTTTCAGTCGGCGGCCAGGCCGCCGATAATAACCGCCGATCACCTAGATAGGTGAAAACCAAGGAGAAGCCAAGGGCATTCTCCATAGGCGGTCCTCGCGCTAAACCAAGCACATTCTCGTGCATGCGCGGACGTTTCCGAAAGTAATCGGGAAACGAATTACACAACAACATGACACAATTACACACAACAAAATATAATAAATAAGAGCAAGTGTGAAATGTGACAAACGAAGAGAATGCACACATATACAATGAATGTTTAGTGTGTGTGTGCAACTAATCTCTTCAAAGAAAAGTAAGCACATAGAAATTTACCTTCGGTGCTTATCAACACGAGGTCTTCAAAGGGCTTCGAACAATAGGACCGATACTTAGGCTACCCTTACAAAGAACCCCCACATATGGTTTGATCATGAAATAAGCCAATTAAAAACAACGGGAATCCTTACAACTATCACTCTAATTCCCTGTGGAATGAATCCTACTTGCCATTTTACTAATTTTACATCTAAGTGGTGAAATCGGTTTTCAACACGAACACAATTTAAAATATCATTTTGTTGAGTACCAACGATGGCTCATCAATCATCTAATGTCCTAATCCCTAAAATCATATCAGACTTCATTTCTCTATCGTAAAAAAAAAAAAAAATCAGATCATCTTTTCATCTCTCTATCTTCATCTGTCATCTTCTTCTTCATCGATCATCATCTTCTTCTTCTTTTATCATCATCTTCTTTCTTCTTCTTTCTTCTTTCTTCTTTCTTCATCGACTTCCTCAGCTTCTTCATCTTTCTTTGTCTTCTTGCTTAGATCTATCGAAAGAGGGAGATGAGATTGGGGGTGGTGCCGTCAGTCGTGGTGGTCACCGGTATATGTGATTTAGTTTAGGTGGTGGTGGGTTGAAAATAACTACAAGTTTATACTAAACAACCTAGAGGGGGGGGGGGGGTGAATAGGTTGACACTCTAATTTTAAAACTCTTTCGTGACTTATGTCAAAACCTTGGTGAGCATACAAATTAACTTTTAACATGATTGTTATGAGAAAAAAATTAACACATGTATGCTCAATTCACCACCCTTAGTCTACAAAACATATACCAAGAAACAATGTATCTCATATACAAGCATATTCATTGAAGAGCAAATTCCATAAGTTGTACTTTGAATATTACAATGTAAATTCACTAAGTAAAACTTTACAACTTAATATAGAATCACAAGATACAATGTTCAAACACTTACAAAGATACAAGAAACAAATGTTGATTCAACAAACAATGTGTGCAACTCTTTCTTTACCAATAACTTGTTTACAAGGATGTGAGGAAATGAAGATCTTAAACAAGTTATATTGATCATACATACAAATATAAAGAGATAGAGATAGAGATAGAGTCATTTGACACATTGATTTTTACGTGGTAAACCTCCGAAGAGGAAACATCCATGGGTTGAATCCACAACCATCGGCAAGCAATCCACTATGATGAAAATGACTTACACACTCAAGGCTATCACCATATGATATCCACCCTAAGCTATCAACTCCTAGTCTACCCTCGGGCTTAGTGAATCACCTAGCCTACTTCATATCCAATATGTGTCCTACACCTCTAGGAAGCAACTTCCTATCCAAGATGCTCACGTCTCTAGGAAGATTTCCTTGCTTGTTTATCTAGATCCTCCCGATCCTAGACAAGGCTTCTTGCTTAGCCATCCAGATCACAAAGATCCTAGTTAAGCTTCCCTAGCTCAACCATCATGAGTATCACACTCTTAGCTAAGACTTAATGCACAAGCTGAAGCTTCACTCACTCTAAGATGAGACTTCCACCTTTAGCAAGACAAATGATCTAAGTGATGCAAATGATGCACACACATGCAGCATAGAATATATGATCAATACATCCCATGGAAACTAGACATAATCAATGAGCACACAATATATATTTTTCTAGTTTATGATCCAAAACATGACACCACACAAAATGATGCATGAGCATATGAAATGTATGGATAAGGTACACTCCATGAAGATCTAGACATAGGAAACAAAGTTCACAAAACAAAGTTGTCTAGACCTTAAACATGAACAAAAATCTAGAACATTCGAAACACCTAAAACATGCCAAATCCTAGATTCTATTCATGTTACTAAAGCTTGAAAACAAAGCATGTTCATTAAGCATGAAACAAATTAACGGTGTGATCTAATAGTAATCTAGAGTGGGGGTGAAAAGATTTTAATCGTTATTTTTTCGCAAGTATGTCAATTTTACGAAAATGCCCCTAACTAGTCACAATAATATAACAAGTGTAATAAGGTGTGGAATGTAAATAACACTTGATATTTATGTGGAAACCCTCACGGGAAAAACCACGGGCTGTTATGTGTGCCACACACGAACCTCGAATCCACTAATTGAAATGATTACAACCTAATCCCGGTTTAATGATCTAATCCCAATCAATAATCATCACAACTACCTAATCCCGGTATAAGTGGACCTAGTCCAATTGCTTGTGATTTAAGCTACCTAATCCCGATAGCAACACAAGACTTAATTCTCTAAGAAGAGATAATACAACCTCCACAATGCAATTTAGAGCTAGGTTACTCTATATGCTTATCTAGGATAATGATTTTGCAATAAATTCAATCCTAGATATTAAAAGCTAGATGACATGTCAAATAGCTTAGCTAAACATAGATTATGAAAACCTAGATAGCTATCAAAATACAACACTCGATCATGTCGACACAACAATCTCTATTTTGTATCTAGATTATATTCTAAGAGCATACAAATAATATAAGAGATGTCAATGATAAATAAAACACTAATTATATATGATAATAGTGAAGAACTTACCAAAGAAAGTGTGTTGACCAAAACCCATGCAAGCAAGCATCCTAACTATGCTAGAAAATGCTTAGATGATAATTTGATGCATATGAGAATGGTTTTTGAGTGTTAAAAATGTGTTCTTGATTTGATTTTCTCTCAAATGTCTCTATTTGAAGTTTAAGGTTCTTAGAGTTAAAGAACATATCTTCAGAAAATGAGAAAGTGTGATATTTATAGACATCAAGAACAGGGCATGTGAAAAGACAAGTTTGCCGTTGAAACGCACCGATCGGCGGTTTCAATTGGAGGCTAGGCCACCGATTATAACCGCCGAATTGAACCCGAGAAGATCAAGGGAACAACGGCTGTTTCATTCGGTTTCGTAACCGCTGATCCAACCGCCGAATCAACCTGAGAGATTAAATCGATCAGGTATGAATGGCAGTTTTGAATGGCGGTTTCGAACGGCGGTTTCCTAACGGCTGATCGTAACCGTAGAATTGCTCCAGACACTTCTGGAAGCAAACGGTAGTTTCATTCGGTGGCCAGGCCGCTAATCATAACCGCCGATCACCAACAAAGGTGAAAACCAAGGAGAAGCCAAGGGCATTCTCCGTAGGCGGTCTTCGCGTAAAATCAAGCACATTCTAGTGCTTGTACGGACGTTTCCGAATACTATCGGGAAAGGAATTACAAGACACAAATACACATAACAAGATACAACATCAAAGTGCAAGTGTGAAATGTGACATGTGAAGAGTATGCACACAAATGCAAGAAAGCTAAGTGTGTGTGTGCAATCTAAATCTCTTCAAAGAAAACCAAACACAAGAGATTATACCTTTGGCGTGCTTGTCCCTTGAGGTCTTGAAAGGGTCTTCGAGCTTAAAGTTCAATCACCTAAACTACCCTTACATAATAAACCCCAACACGTGGTTTGTCCACGAAATAAGCCAATCAAAGAATGGGAATCCTTACAGTCTCCCCCTTTGGCTATTTCGTGACAAAACCACCACTCACATTGATCTTCAGAAACATAATTGAATCTACGTAATAACAAATATATTCTACATTACAAAGAGATATAAAAATATAAAAAACTTCAAGTCTTCAATCTCTTGTAGAACTATCAACCCTTCAAAACAAAAGATTATACTTTCCAAAGCAAGAGTATGTGAGATGATCAAGTGAGGATAAAACAAGCATTTGCATTTAAGAATTTAAGCACAATATCATGCAATGTATGTGTATGCAATGCTCCCCCTCAACGAGTTACTCCCCCTTAATAAATATTCTCCCCAATATGCACAATTGCCACTACAATTTGCAACTCCCCTTACCACAATCTACTCCCCCGTTTTGTCATGATATAAGCAAATGAGTAGTCCCCAACCGGGTCACTCTTAGCAAAGAGAGATAGTAGCATGTAAGATATTTGCATAATAATATAAGTCATTATATGCATCCCAAATTAATTGAAGATAAACAAGGAGATTTATTTGAAAGAAAATGTATGAAACAAACATGCTTTGCATACAAGACACGTAGCATTCAAGTCCAAAATACATTGGTATTTGGCAAACCAAATGACAAAGGTTTCTAATAAGAATTCAAACCAATTTCACCATTGTCATGAGTAAAGCAAAGATATAGAAATTTCATTGATTTCAATTTAAGAACAACTATATCCAACTTTATAAGCAAAACATGGCATGAGCGACTTTGCACCCTATTTGATTTTTCCGGGTGAGAAACCCGTATGATAGTAGCCATGTTCAACTAATAAAGAAAGAGAGACAATTGGATTTTACAATCCTTTGAACGGATATAAGATCCTTTATTTATTTTGAGTCTTATAAGCTTTTTCACACAAGTTTTGCATTTTAAGAATATGCAATCATCAATTCATGCTTTTTCATTTGAGCATGTTATATGAATTTCATGCTTTTCAATATTCATTAGCATGTTATTAAAGAATCATTATGTCATGGAGATAACTATAGGTCATTCAAATCATACTTCCTATGTAGATCTCCTAGTCCAAAAATGCATGTTTGAACATAAATATGACATGGATTGTAAACAAGCATGGTTCACACTTATTGAATTGAAAACATATATACATATGTGCAACCAAGCTTACTCAAGCAATTAAAAAGGAAGCATAAGATATTTCAAAATTTTGCAAGTGACAAGAATGCAAAATAGCTCTCTTTGCTTGAGTTCCCTATATGGGGTCATCACCATCCTTCATCAATAAAGGTCATGAGGTCCTATGGACCTACTAAGTCCATTGGACTTAGTTGAACCTATTAGAGACAAGTTTGTCTCATAGCAAGCGGGTTCATATTTTCTAATCCACTTAGGCGACACAATTTTCTTCCTAGTGGTCAAAGGTTCTAGAGATCTAGATGTCATAGGATCATGTCAATGAATTTGTTCCTTCCTATGAGCATGCATTCTAGCTCTAGCTTTCTTCTTTTCAATGATGCTTTTAACTCTACACATTTTAATGTAATGAAAGCTCTTTGGTCTAATATGACCATCAACACCACAAAAATGACATGTAGGGACAAAGTTAGGAATCATACCATGTCCTTGTGCATGCATAGGAGCCTTCCCATGTCTTTGTGGTTGTCTTGGTTGTTGGATAGGATCTCTCCTTCTTTGTTGTTGACCAAGACTTGGTTGCTTCCTCGGTTGAGTTTGCATGATTGGTCTCTTCCCTTGATGGAGTTGAGTTTGAGGGAAGTTAGCATGAGCAACTCTTGTAGGTTGAGCTTGAGGTTATCTTCTTGGAGCTACCTTCACTTGTGCACAATGAGAGAATTGTCCTAGATCAATCTTCTTCCTAGGAGTTTGCACCGGTGAAGCTTTTTTGTAGCTCAAGCTCTAGACAAACACGGTCTTGTTAGGAGTGGAGGACTCCTTACCATCTTCAAACCCAAGACCTCTCTTGTCACAAGGACTCTTTCCAACACTTAACATGTGGTCAAGTTTTTCGATGCTAGAAACTATCCTAGTCCTTGACCCTTTAGCCTCTTCAAGCTTTCTTTTTAATTCTTCTTCATTCCTCTTAGATAAGTCTAACTCCTTTCTTAGCTTATCTTCAATATTCTTGGATCTTTCCACTTGTTCACTTAAGTGGTCAACATGAGCCAAAAGGTCTAGATTCTCTTCTCTCAATCTTCACATCTTTTCCTTGGTCTTCATTTCTAAGTTTTTAAACGCAGCAAGGAATTCATCTAGAACCTTTTTCTCTACATATCCATGTGTGGAGTTAGATGTAGAGTCATCTTCATTAGAGTCACTTTCTTCTTGACTCTCATTCTCTTCTTCATTGTAGGAGATCGGAAAGGCAAAATAGTTGTTCTCACAATCATTCAAGCTTGAGGGACTTCCTTCAACAACTTTCACTTTGTTGTCCTGCTTGTGAGAGCAACCTAATGCCAAAAATTTTGCCACAACCTCTTCATCACTATCACTTGAAGTGGCGGCCTTCTATCTTTCATCTTCCAAGTTAGCACATTCCTTGGAGATATGCCCGAATCCTCCACATTCGTAGCATTAAGTCTTCTCTCTTGAAGACATCTCATGATATGGCTTGACATTCTTGATTGTGGTCTTGTTCTTCTTGAAGTCATTCCCCTTTGAGCCATAACCACTCTTTTGTAGATTCAAGAACTTCTTGAATCCCTTGACAATGAGTGCCATGTCTTCATTTGAGTCATCCTCCTCCTCTTCCATCTTGGATGTCTTCAAGGCAATATCCTTTTTCTTCTTAGGAGGTAATGTGGTAGCCTTTCTTGATTCATAGGCTAGAAGTCTTCCAATGACTTCGCTCGGCTTCATTTCTTTGTAGGTGTCATTTTCTTCTAAAGCCGTCAATTTGGGCTTGAACCTCTCGGGAAGTGATCGCATGATCTTTTGCTTGATTCTTCTATTTTAGTAAGGATCACCAATGAAACAAATACTCGAGGCGTGTTCTATATAAAGCTAGAGGGGGGGGGGTGAATAGATTTTATCAAATATTACCCAATTTTCGCATGCAAGTCAATTTTACGAAAATGCCCCTACTAGTCAAAAATACATACAAGTGTAATATTGTGCGGAATTTAAATAACACTTGATGTATACGTGGAAACCCAACCACTGGGAAAAACCACGGGCTGTTTAGTGCGCCACACTCGGACCTCGAAATCCACTAATCGAAATGGAGTTTACAACCTATGTAGACCACGTCTAACACTCCGGTCAATAACCCCCCACTTCTACCACTCGGGCATTTAAAAGTGGCTCTAGTCCAATTGCTTGAGGCCTAAGCAACCTTAGCCTCAAGACTTGATTCTCTAAGAAGAGATTATGCAACCTATGTGAATATGTATGAATATTCAAATAACAAACAAGGCTAGGTAACCTTAGATGCTTATCTAGGATGATGATATAATCAATTTAATCAACCCTAGATATCAATTGCTAAATGACATGTCAAATAGCTTAGCTAATCAAGATTAAGCAAAAACCTAATTAGCTATCACAAAAACAACACTCAATTAATTCATCACAATTAATTCTCTATTCTTGTATTTATCATATGATCAACAACATACAAGTAAATAAATAGAGAATATGCTAGATAGTAAAAATACTAAAATAAGATGAAACTAATCAAAATCTTACCAAGCATATTGTGATGATGCCAATCCAATCATAGATGCTTTCTATGTAGACATAGAGGATGCAATATGAAATTTGATGCAAAAAGGATTTGATTTGAGTGTTTAAAGGTGGGTTCTTGATTTGATTTTTTCTCAAAAATCTCTCTTGAAAGATTAGGGTTCTAATTGCTCAAGAAACTTATTCAGAGATTGAGAAAATAAGATATTTATAGACATCAAGAATTGGGCATGTGAAAAGACACTTTTGCCCCTGAAACGCACCGTTCGGCGGTTTCAATCGGCGGCCAGGCCGCCGATGACGACCGCCGAATTGAGCTCGTGAAGAACAGAGCATTAACGGCGGTTTCATTCAGCGGTTTCTCGACCGCCGATCCAACCGCCGAATCAAACCCGAGGGATTAAAATCGATCAGGTATGAACGGCGGTTTCGAACGGCGGTCATGACTGCCGATCTTGACCGCATAATTGCTTCAGACCAATCTGGACTGAAACGGCGGTTTCATTCGGCGGCCAGGCCGCCGATCATAACCACCGATCACCAACAATGGTGAAAACCAAGGAGAAGCCAAGGGCATTCTCCATAGGCGGTCTTCGCGTGAAACCAAGCACTCATTAGTGCAAGCGCGGACGTTTCCGAACAATATCGGGAAACGAATTATAAGGCACATATACACACAGCAAGATATATCAACCAAAGTGCTAGTGTGTAAAGTGACATGTGAAGAGATGCACATAAAAGTAAGCAAGTATGCAATCATAGCAAGAATGCTAAGTGTGTGTGTGCTACTAAATCTCTTCAAAGAAAAACAAGCACAAGAGATTATACCTTTGGCGTGCTTGTATCTTGAGGTCATGGAAGGGCCTTTGATCTTCAACACTAATCACTTAGACTACCCTTACATTCAAAACCCCAACATGTGGTTTGACCACGAAATAAGCCAATCAACAAAACGAGAATCCTTACAATCTCCCCCTTTGGCTATTTCGTGACAAAACCACCACTCACATTGATTCCTCACAACAAAAATAAACCTATGGGTCAATGAAGATTTTCTACAATACAAAGAGATATATAAAAATAAAACTTGAAGTCTTCAATCTCTTGTAGAACAATCATTCCCTGAAACAAGGTTTCTAAACTTTCCAAAACAAGTAAAAGTGAGATGAATCAAGTGAGGACATAAACAAGCATTTGTATTTCTAAGAAATTAAACACAACATCATGCAATGTATGATGAATGCAATGCTCCCCCTCAAAGGGTTACTCCCCCTCAATGTATATTCTCCCCAATGTGCACCAATTGCTACAACAATTTGCACCTCCCCTTACCACATTCTACTCCCCCTTTTTGTCATGATATAGACAAAGGAGTAGTCCCCAACCGGGTCACTCAAGGCAAAGAGAGATAGTAGCATTCTAGTATATGCATAATCAATATAAGTCACTTTATGCAATCTCAATTAATCGGAGAGAAACGAGGAGATTTATTAAATAAAATGTGTGAAACAAAATGCTTTGCATACAAGACATATAGCATTCAAGTCCAAAATACCATGGTATTTGGCAAAGCAAATGACAAAGGTTTCTAATAGGAATTCAAACCAATTTCACCATTGTCATGAGAGAAGCAAATATATAGAAATTTCATTGATTTCAATTTAAGAACAACTATATCCAACTTTATAAGCTAAACATGTCATGAGCAACTTTGCACCCTATTTGATTTTTCCGGGAATGAAACCCGTATGATAGTAGACATGTTCAACCAATAAAGAAAGAGAGACATTTGGATTGTAAAATCCTTGAATGGATACTAGATCCTTTTTCATTTGAGTCTCATAACCTTTTTCACACAAGTTTTTGCATTTAAGAACGCAATTATCAATTCATGCTTTTTCATTTGAGCATGTATATGAATTTCATGCTTTTCATAAGACATTAGCATGTTATTTAAGAATCATCATGTCATGGAGATAATCATAGGTCATTCAAATCATACTTCCTACATACATCTCCTAGTCCAAAATGCATGTTTGAACATAAATATGACATGGATTGTAAACAAGCAAGGTTCACACTTATTGAATTGAAAACATATATACATATGTGCAACCAAGCTTACTCAAGCAATCAACCAAGAAGCATAAGATTTTTCAAATTTTTTGCAAGTGACAAGAATGCAAAAATAGCTCTCTTTGCTTGAGTTCCCCATATGGGGTTAGTATCATCCTTCATTAATGAAGGGCATGAGGTCCTATGGACCTACCAAGTCCATTGGACTTAGTTGAACCTATTTGAGACTTGTTAGTCTCGTAGCAAGCGGGTTCATTTTTCCTTATCCACATAGATATGACATTTTTCTTCCTAGTGGACAATGGTTCAAGAGTACTAGAATTAATAGGATCATGAATATGAATGTTTTCCTTCCTATTAGCATGCATTCTATCTCTTATCATTTTCTTTTCAATCATGCTTTTTATTCTACATAATTTAATGAAATGAAAGCAATTTGGTCTAATGTGACCATTAATACCACAAAAGTGACATGTAGGCACAAATTTAGAATTCATACCATGTCCTTGTGCATGTATAGGAGCCATCCCATGACTTTGTGGTTGAGTGGGTTCAAATCTTCTTTGTTGTTGAACCGGTCTAGCTTGCTTCCTTGTTTCATTTTGCATGATTGGCCTCTTCCCTTGATGAATATGAGCTTGAGGGAAGTTAGGTTGAGGAACTTTTTGAGCTTGAGGTTGTCTCTTAGGAGCTACCTTCACTTGTGCATTTCTTAAACATTGTCCTAGATCAATTTTCTTCCTAGGAGTGTGCACCGGTGAGGCTTCTATCTTGCCCAAACTCTTGACAAAGATGGTCTTGGTTAGAGTGGTGATCTCCTTGCTTACTTCATACCCAATACCTCTCTTGTCGCAAGGGTTCTTTCCACTACCAAGAATGTGGTCAAGTTTCTTGGTGCTTGTAGTCATCCTAGACAATGACTCTATGGCTTCAACAAGCTCTCTCTTCAACCCTTCTTCATTCCTCTTAGACATAGCTAGCTCATCCTTTAGCTTGTCTTCAATCTTCTTGGATGCCTCCACTTGTTTACTTAAGTGGTCATTGTGTGTTGAAAGTTCTAGATTTTCATCCTCTAAAATCTTCAACTTTATATTTTTCTTCTCCAATGAACTTTCACACTTGACTATAAAGTCATTTACATCCATTTTCTCTACACTTCCATTTGTAGAGTTAGATGAGGAGTCATCTTCACTTAAGTTATCTCCTCCACTCTCATTCTCACTAATGGAGTCATTTCCCTCATTTAGACCTCCACCTTGGTCTCTTGAGTCAATGAGAGACATATCCCAATGAGTAGCTTTGCCTATCACCTTTAGAGCTACTTCTTCATCAATTTCTTCTATGGGATCACTAGTCAAGTCATTCTTACCAACAACTTTATCTTCTACACAAGTGGCCCCAAATGCCGTGTAGTTGATGGTAAGCTCATCATCACTTGATGACTTATCTCCCTCTCCGGAGTCATCACTTTCACTCCATGTGGCGGTCATCACTTTTGCCATCTTGTTCTTCAAGTTCCCACAATCCGGTGAGATGTGACCTATACCACCACACTCATAGCATTGGACCCCTTTCTTCTCACTATGCTCTTGCCTAGGCTCAAAACTCTTGAAGGGAGCTTTTTTCTTCAAGTCTTGGCCTTTGGATCCAATGCCCTTATTCTCGAACTTGACAAACTTCTTGAATCTTCTAAGTAGCAAAGCCATGTCTTGGTCCGAGTCATCTTTTTCCTCCTTCTCAACCTTGGAAGCTTTCAAAGCAATTCCTTTTTGCTTTTTAGGAGGTGAAATACTAGGAGCCTTCCTAGATTCATAGGCGAGGAGTCTTCCAATCACCTCGCTCGGCTTCATATCCTTGTATGTGCTATTTTCCTCTAAAGCCGTCACTTTTGATTCGAACCTAGCGGGGAGAGACCTCATAATTTTCTGCTTAACTCTCCTATCCGAATAAGGATCACCGAGTTGATGGCTTTGATTCACAATATCCATCAACTTGACTTCAAAGTCATTGAAGCACTCGTCCTCCTCCATTTTAAGCAACTCAAATTGCGTTTGAAGGACTTGTAGCTTGGAATCCTTAACGACATCGGTTCCCTCATGTGCAACTTGTAGGATATCCCATGCCTCCTTGGCTATCCTAGTGTTCTGAATCAGTTTGTACTGATTTTCATCCACTGCACATAGAAGAGCATGCCATGCCTTCCTATTCCATTTTGAAGTCTCAAACTCTTCAGGTGACCACTGGGCCTTTGGCTTGAGTACTTCTTCTCCACCACTCGTGGGAGTCATCATAGGAGGTGCATACCCATCTTCAATTGCCATCCATGCCCTATCATGGATTTGGCACACATATGCCTCCATCTTGCCTTTCCATGAGGCATAATTCACACCGGTGAGGAGAGGAGGCCGTGTGCTTGAAGTACCCTCATGGTTGCCACCGAATCCACTCATTGTATCAAATGAATGAATGAAATGTATGCAAAATGTATGAATGAGCAAAAATCACACAAATGCACAACACACCTAAAATGAGCTAGGATCACCTATGTATGTCTAGGAACCCGCTCTGATACCAATTGAAACAAATACTCGAGGCGTGTTCTATATAAAGCTAGAGGGGGGGTGAATAGATTTTATCAAATATTACCCAATTTTCGCATGCAAGTCAATTTTACGAAAATGCCCCTACTAGTCAAAAATACATACAAGTGTAATATTGTGCGGAATTTAAATAACACTTGATGTATACGTGGAAACCCAACCACTGGGAAAAACCACGGGCTGTTTAGTGCGCCACACTCGGACCTCGAAATCCACTAATCGAAATGGAGTTTACAACCTATGTAGACCTCGTCTAACACTCCGGTCAATAACCCCCCACTTCTACCACTCGGGCCTTTAAAAGTGGCTCTAGTCCAATTGCTTGAGGCCTAAGCAACCTTAGCCTCAAGACTTGATTCTCTAAGAAGAGATTATGCAACCTATGTGAATATGTATGAATATTCAAATAACAAACAAGGCTAGGTAACCTTAGATGCTTATCTAGGATGATGATATAATCAATTTAATCAACCCTAGATATCAATTGCTAAATGACATGTCAAATAGCTTAGCTAATCAAGATTAAGCAAAAACCTAATTAGCTATCACAAAAACAACACTCAATTAATTCATCACAATTAATTCTCTATTCTTGTATTTATCATATGATCAACAACATACAAGTAAATAAATAGAGAATATGCTAGATAGTAAAAATACTAAAATAAGATGAAACTAATCAAAATCTTACCAAGCATATTGTGATGATGCCAATCCAATCATAGATGCTTTCTATGTAGACATAGAGGATGCAATATGAAATTTGATGCAAAAAGGATTTGATTTGAGTGTTTAAAGGTGGGTTCTTGATTTGATTTTTTCTCAAAAATCTCTCTTGAAAGATTAGGGTTCTAATTGCTCAAGAAACTTATTCAGAGATTGAGAAAATAAGATATTTATAGACATCAAGAATTGGGCATGTGAAAAGACACTTTTGCCCCTGAAACGCACCGTTCGGCGGTTTCAATCGGCGGCCAGGCCGCTGATGAGGACCGCTGAATTGAGCTCGTGAAGAACAGAGCATTAACGGCGGTTTCATTCGGCGGTTTCTCGACCGCCGATCCAACCGCCGAATCAAACCCGAGGGATTAAAATCGATCAGGTATGAACGGCGGTTTCGAACGGCGGTCGTGACCGCCGATCTTGACCGCATAATTGCTTCATACCAATCTGGACTGAAACGGCGATTTCATTCGGCGGCCAGGCCGCCGATCATAACCGCCGATCACCAACAATGGTGAAAACCAAGGAGAAGCCAAGGGCATTCTCCATAGGCGGTCTTCGCGCGAAACCAAGCACTCATTAGTGCAAGCGCGGACGTTTCCGAACAATATCGGGAAACGAATTATAAGGCACATATACACACAACAAGATATATCAACCAAAGTGCTAGTGTGTAAAGTGACATGTGAAGAGATGCACATAAAAGTAAGCAAGTATGCAATCATAGCAAGAATGCTAAGTGTGTGTGTGCTACTAAATCTCTTCAAAGAAAAACAAGCACAAGAGATTATACCTTTGGCGTGCTTGTATCTTGAGGTCATGGAAGGGCCTTTGATCTTCAACACTAATCACTTAGACTACCCTTACATTCAAAACCCCAACATGTGGTTTGACCACGAAATAAGCCAATCAACAAAACGAGAATCCTTACAACCAAGTTTGTGACTTTGGTTCACAATGTCCATTAGTCTCACTTAGAAGTCATTGAAGTGCTCGTGCTCTTCCATCCTAATGGTCTCAAACCGAGTTTGGAGAACTTGGAGCTTGGAGTCCCTAACTACCTCGGTTCCTTCATGAGCAAATTCTAGGATGTCCCATGCCTCTTTGGCTATCCTAGTAATTTGAATAAACTTATATTGATTCTCATCGACTGCACAACGGATGGCATGGATGGCTTTGTTGTTCCACATGGAATCAACAAATTCTTGCGCGTCCCACTGTGCCTTAGGCTTAAGCACTTCTTCTCCTCCATCCAACGGAGTCATCATAGGTGGAGCATATCCATCTTCAACCGCCATCCACGCCCTATCATGGATTTGGCATATGTATGCTTCTATCTTCCCCTTCCATGAGGAGTAACTATCCCTGGTAAGCAACGGTGGCCTCACGCTTAACGCTCCCTCTTTGCTCATCCAGAAACCACTCATAGTGTTTGGATGAATGCAAATGAGATGAATGCAAAATATATGAATAAATCAAAAAATCACACAAGATGCAAAACACACCAAAATGAGCAAGGATCACCTATGTATGTCTAGGAACCCGCTCTGATACCAATTGAAACAAATTAACGGTGTGATGTAATATTTATCTAGAGGGGGGGGGGGGGGGGGGTGAATAGATTTTAATCGTTATTACCCAATTTTCACAAGTATGTCAATTTTACGAAAATGCCCCTAACTAGTCACAATAATATAATGACATGCCCTAATTGGGTCTATAAAGTATCCCCGGCAGCGGCGCCAAAAACTTGGTCGCCGCAAATGGGTAGTTCTATAAACTGTCGTAAATGATGGGCGTGGTCGTGTTTATCCGCAAGTGCACGGATCGTTAAGATCGCGTAGCAGCAAGTACGGTTCGCTCCACAGGGAAGTACGGTACACGCAAGTCGGTTCTACACCTATGTTATAGTCACACTATTTATATATATTATTATTTACACTATTAACATGCAATAAAAGTAAAAGGGGATGGTTGAAAGCAAATTAAACTAACTAATCTAAAATTACACTAAGGCTACTAAGATTGCAATAATTAAACTACAACTAAATTAATATTAACTAACTAAGCTAACAAGTCTACCTAATCAATTAACTAATTAACACTAATTAACTAAACTAAACTAATCTAATTATCAACTACACTCATGATTGGTCATGAGAGAGTGTAGTTGTGAGATGGTAAATACATGCAAATGCTAGGAATTGGTTCATGCAATAAATCCACTACCTAGTTGATAGCAATAAGCTTACACAATTGGTATTAACCAATCTAATCTAGGATTAGGCACACACACAAATAATCATCTATGCATGCTATTGAGGTCTCAATTAATCTAATCCTATCACATGTGAATTAATTGGTTAACCAATTAATATGCATATATGAAGCTCAAGCAAATAAACTAATCAACCAAAGTATGAATAATATTACAATCCACCAATATTCCCAACATAAACATGTATCAAAATTACAACACAAATAATAACAAACTAAAGTAAAACAAAAGAGATAAAGAAGACAACCAATCTCTTGAGAAGTCTTCAAAGCTAGCTAGGCTTCTCCTTGCCTTTCCAAAGCTTGGAATCAAAGATGTTGAGAGAGTGAGAGTGGATGGTGTGAGAACTAAGCTATTGGTGTAGTAATTACTTGAGTGTAAAAAGGTATGTAATTGGGTGGTTTTGGCTTTGTGAGTAGTATTTGGATATTAGGGATGTGGTTTAGGGTTAGGAAAAGAGAAGATATATAAAGGGGAGTGATTTGGGCATGAAAAGAGCTGGAGTCGGTCAAGTTGGCGAGCTCAACACGCCAAGCTCGCGGGCTTGTGCCCGCCCAACAAGGTCGCCGTCGATTTTGGAGGTTGGATGGCGAGTTTAAACTTGCTGGAAGGCTGGCTTCTTCCCGCTGCATGAAACCGCCGTCATTTCGGCGAGTTTAGAACGTCTGGAACGCGGGAAAGTGGCCGCCGAAGTTGAACTTGGAGCTTGGTGGCTATGGAGTTTGGGTTTCTTGAAGGAGAGAGAAAACTTCTGCATGGAAGGCCCAAAATGGGTCCATCGTGACGGGAGGGGGCTTGGCCGTCGATCTGGGCTGGAATTGGCCGGAAAAACCACCGGAAATGGGCCGAAAACGGCCGGGTTGACGACAGCTCTGAAACCGGGTCGGACCTGGTTACGGGGCGTGGGCCACCCGGCTGGCTGAGGAAGAGGACGTGACGTCATCCTGACGTCACGCTGACGCCATGCGGCCCAAAACGGCACCGTTTCGATGCTGACGTGGCGCGCTGACACCTGCGCTGGCTGGCAAATTACGATCTGGTCCCTCAACTCTTTCCTAATTGCAGAATCTTCAATCTTCTCCAGAATATTACATTTTAGCCCCTATTTCTCCAGAATAACCAAAATGACCAAAATGCCCCTGGATTCCTCTATTTCCCTGAAACACTTATTTAAACCATTAAAATCCCTAATTTACCCAAGAAACAAATACAAAAGATAGGAAATGGGAGCGCTAAATGTGAACATTTGCAGCGCGATCATATAACAAGTGTAATAAGGTGCGGAATGTAAATAACACTTGATATTTACGTGGAAACCCTCACGGGAAAAACCACGGGCTGTTATGTGTGCCACACACAAACCTTGAATCCACTAATTGAAATGATTACAACCTAATCCCGGTTTAATGATCTAATCCCTATCAATAATCATCACAACTACCTAATCCCGGTATAAGTGGACCTAGTCCAATTGCTTGTGATTTAAGCTACCTAATCCCGATAGCAACACAAGACTTAATTCTCTAAGAAGAGATAATACAACCTAAGTGAATATATAAAATATCCAAAATGCAATTTAGAGCTAGGTTACTCTATATGCTTATCTAGGATAATGATTTTGAAATAAATTCAATCCTAGATATTAAAAGCTAGATGACATGTCAAATAGCTTAGCTAAACATAGATTATGAAAACCTAGATAGCTATCAAAATACAACACTCAATCATGTCAACACAACAATCTCTATTTTGTATCTAGAATATATTCTAAGAGCATACAAATAATATAAGAGATGTCAATGATAAATAAAACACTAATTATATATGATAATAGTGAAGAACTTACCAAAGAAAGTGTGTTGACCAAAACCCATGCAAGCAAGCATCCTAACTATGCTAGAAAATGCTTAGATGATAATTTGATGCATATGGGAATGGTTTTTTAGTGTTAAAAATGTGTTCTTGATTTGATTTTCTCTGAAATGTCTCTCTTTGAAGTTTAGGGTTCTTAGAGTTAAAGAACATATCTTCAGAAAATGAGAAAGTGTGATATTTATAGACATCAAGAACAAGGCATGTGAAAAGACAAGTTTGCCCCTTAAACGCACCGATCGGCGGTTTCAATCGACGGTCAGGCCACCGATTATAACCACCGAATTGAACCCAGAAGAACAGGGGAACAACAACAGTTTCATTCGGCGGTTTCGTAACCGCCGATCCAACCGCCGAATCAACCCGAGAGATTAAATTGATCAGGTATGAACGGCGGTTTCGAACAGCCGATTGTAATCGTATTGTTGCTCCAGACACTTCTGGAAGCAAAAGGCGGTTTCATTCAGTGGCTAGGCCACCGATCATAACCACCGATCACCAACAAAGGTGAAAACCAAGGAGAAGCCAATGGCATTCTCCGTAGCCCGTTTTTCCTTTGTATATGCTTGTTTCTTGAGTCCTTTTGGTGGGTTGATGTGTTTGTTAAAGCCTTTGTAGGTCTCTTTCCATAGAAGGATTGATCCGATCTTATTTCAGAGAAATGGAGTAATGAGAGGAAGAAAGTGGCTAAATTTGCCATTTACCGCGGCCCATGCCACTCAACAGGCATATGCTCAATTGGCGGCACGCCAGGCGGTCAAGAAGGGCCATTTATCGCGGCCCATGCCGCTCAGGAGGCAAGTGCACGACAAGCGGTACACCCAGCGAGCCAGATCAGTTTGTCGCCGTTTGATTTACCGCTGCCCAGGCAAGTGCACCATAAGCGGCACGGGCAGTGGTGACCCGGCTTTTCAATTCCTCGAGCCATGTCAGAAGACCTAATAAAAAGGAAAATATAAGGGGGCCGTAAGATATATAAAAAGGAGGACACACAACACAGACCACCATCAGATACCGATTCCATTCATTCATTCTACCATAAGCTCCATCAATTGAGGATTATTGGAAACAAGAAGACGACGGAGACTTCAAGACAAGAGCATCTCACCATCATGGGTTTTCTCTTCTTCTCTTCTATGTTTTTGTTCTCTCCATTGATGTGTAACTAAACCTATAACTAGGGAATGATGTAACCGATTTTGGATAACTCTATGTGAACAATTAGTCTATCTTTTGTTAATCAATTTGGTTTCGTTTTGTTTATTGAATTAATTGCTCTATTCTACTTTATCTGATTATATTGTGACCGCAAGTGATTTGAGTTTTGTAGTTTAGTTTATCTATGAGATTAGGGTTTAGGTGTGGATGACCGTTCCATTTAAATCTGAATCAAAAGCTTAATAAACAGGAAAATTGATATATGCATGACCGTGCTATGTTAATTTGGCTTAGAGTTTTGTGTAAAATATGGGTTTTGACAATTGCTCATTACATGACCGTGTGTGAGTAGTAGGAAGAACCCTAGATCATTAATCCGTATTTGTTGCATGACCGTGTGCGAGTATTGGAAAGGATCTTCGAACCTAATTGAATTATCTTGAAAACAAGCCCGTAACTGGATTGAAGTGTTTAACGAGACTGATTGTGAGCATTGAGTGTCTAAGAAAGGTGCATCGATTCCCTAGTATTTCTCTCCATATATTTATTCTTTGATTTGATTTTAATTGATTTTAGTTTTTAGTTCAAGTAGTCATAATTTAGGTTAATTTTAGAGTTAAACAATCTTCCAAAGAAAAGCATTATGCAATTTAATTTTCGCATTTAGAGTAACCTTTTGCTAGATTAATTGGTTTTGACCGATAAAATCGCCGATCCCAGTGAACAAACTTTCTTAGTAAATTGAACACAGATTTTACTGCATCAATTTTGGCGCCGCTGCCGGGGATTGGTATAGATTTTATTAGTTGAATCTAGTTAGTTTAAGTTAGGTAGTGTGTGTCATTAGATTTTATTTTTAGTTTTAGTTTTTCTTTTGTTTCGTTTTATCTCGTGGTAGTTGTGTTTTTGGTGTTTCAGGTTTTACAGGTGTATGAACGGACGTCATTCGCTTGGAGGTATTCTGATCCCGGCTAACGACGAGATTGACCGAGTAGGCCGGACAGACAGACAGTTCGAAGAGTTAGATCCTTTTGTTGAGGACATGGGTGATCACGGTGAGCAACGTGACCGGGTTATTCGAGCTGAAAGAGAGGTTCATGATGAACAAGGTGTTCAAAATAGACAGGAAGTTCGAGACAATCCACCGGGTTCTCCAAGATGTGCACTAGAAGATGATATCAGAATAATGAGAGAGTCTGGACAGCCTATGCTGGGAGAACAACCTCAGCCAGTTGTGTTAGATGCCGTAGCCAGGAGTTATGAGTTGAGGAGTAGCCATTTAAATATGCTGCCATTTTTTCACGGTTTGGCAACAGAAGACTGCCTCCAGTTTATGAAGGACTATCAAGCTGCCGTAGGGAATTTCCCGATGGGCAGATTGACAGAAGAGCAGTTAAGGATGAGGTGTTTTTGGTATTGTTTGAAGGACAAGGGCATCAAGTGGTACAATTCAGTAAGGGCAGGATCTTTGAGATCATGGGTTGACGTGTGCACTGCATTCTTCAACAGATTTTTCCCTGCTTCAAAAGCAAAAGAAGTCTGGATCAAGATAGCTAGTTTCGATGAAGAAGATGGTGAGTCGTTCCATGAAGCATGGTCGCGATATAAGGAGCTGTTAGATCAAATCCCCCCTCACATGGTGACAGAGGAGTACAAAGTCCGCACTTTTTATGATGGATTGACACCTTTCACACAAAACATTGTTGACAACACTTGTGGGGGTATCATTACCAGGAAATCTGCTTTAGAGATTGCTGAGATCTATGAAACTTTGGCTCTAAACTCCCAGCATAGAAGTTCAACTGTCAGAAAGGGAGGTAAGTATGAGGTTAACCAGACAACTGGGGTGGAAATTCAGATGGCAAATCTAGCTAAGCAAGTACAGGCTATGATGGCCCAAAACTCGAATAGGACTCAACAGCAGTCAGGGGTGAACTCAATGCAAGATGGAGATGGGATACCATTTGAGACAGAGGAGGTTCAAGCTTTCAATTACCAAAGAGGAAGAAACGATCCTTACTCGAACACCTACAATCCTGGATGGCGTAACCACTCAAATTTATCTTATTCTGAGCCTAACACTGCTCTAAATAGTCATCAGCTCATTCAACCGATTACTCAGGGAACAAATCAATGAGGGTACAACAGAGGCAATTACCAAGGCCAAGGTTCCAATAGTCAACCTCAACAATGGAACAATGCTGCAAACAGAGACAGTACCACCTATCAGCCGAAGAAGAGATCCTTGGAAGATATTGTGACATCCTTTGCTGAGAATATAGAGTGCTTCTCACGTGATACGAATCAGAGATTTAACAATGTTGAGTCATCCATTAAAAATTTAGAAACACAGATGGGACAAATAGTCGACGCAGTTCGCAAGAATGAACCAGGAAGGTTCCCTAGTCAATCAGAACAAGCCAAGGCATTGACTGTGTTGAGAAGTGGGCGAGTGTTAGACACTGAAGTTGTTAGAGGGCAAAAGAAAGAGGACACCAGGGGATCAGAATAGGTGAGTGAGAATGAGGATAGAGAAGAAGAAGAGGTAGTGGTAGATCCACCACCAAAGAAGACCTCGGTTTTACACAAATCGTCAGACCCTTATATTCCACCCCCTCTATATGATCCACCAATTCCTTTTCCTGGGAGACTTAAAAGGGACAAGCTAAGTAAGGCATTCAAAGAGATTTTTGATGTTCTGTCCAAGGTACATGTGAACTTACCTCTTCTTGAGATGATAGAAAAGATGCCCGCATATGCGAAATTTTTTAAGAGCCTTCACACCAAAAGGCAGAAGTTTGGAGCGAATCATCAGGAATATATAGCAGGTAGTGCTAGTGCAGTTTTGCAAAAGGAACTTCCTCCCAAACTGAAAGATCCGGGCAGTTTCTGCATCAATATCACAGTAGGAGGTACCCAACTTGAAAGAGTAATGCTAGATTTAGGTGCCAGTATTAATTTGATGCCTTATTCTATTTACAAGCAGTTAGATTTGAATGAGTTGAAGCCTACCACAATGTCACTCCTGTTAGCAGATGGTTCAGTAAGATATCCGAGAGGGCATGTTAAAGATGTACTGGTCCAAGTTGGAAAGCTTATTATTCCAGCAGATTTCGTGGTATTAGACATGGAGGACGTAAGTAAAGAGACTAACATGAGACCTGTTCTTCTGGGTAGACCGTTCATGGCCACAACAATGACATTTATTGATGTGCAGAATGGAAAAATTTCAATGACAGTGTTAGATGAGACAGTGGAGTTTAAACTGTTTGAAGCATCATCATACCCTACCGGAGCTGATGATTGTTCATTCATCGAGGTTTTAGACCCTGGGATTGATGGAATATTCAAGGATGAGGACTTGGCGGATTGGGATTGGGACGATCAAGACGACAAGACTGAAGATAGTTCTGAACTAGCTGAAGAAGAAGTTGAAGACTTCCAAGTTTCAACTGTCGGTTTTGCCAATGATCCACCACCAAAGTTGGAACTCAAGGAGTTACCAACAACTCTGAAGTATGTGTATCTAGGTGCGAATGAGACATACCCGGTAATTGTTGCTTCAGAATTGCAGAGTAATGAGGAAGAAAGGCTCATCGGGGTTCTACAGAAACACAAGTCAGCTATAGGATGGTCAATTGAGGATATCAAAGGAATCAGTCCAACAATCTGCATGCACAAGATATTTCTCGAAGAAGAGTCTAGACCGTCAAGAGAGGCTCAGAGGAGATTAAATCCGATAATGAAAGAGGTAGTGAAGAAAGAGGTCCTGAAACTTCTACAAGTGGGGATAATTTATCCCATATCAGACAGTAAGTGGGTCAGCCCGATTCACGTAGTTCCTAAGAAATCAGGTATTACCGTGGTTCGCAATGAGCAAAATGAGTTGGTTCCACAGAGGCTTCAGACAGGATAGAGGGTGTGTATCGACTACAGGAAGTTGAACACTGCTACCAGAAAAGACCATTTTCCTCTTCCGTTCATAGATCAGATGCTTGAGCGATTGGCAGGGCACAGTCATTATTGTTTCCTCGACGGGTATTCGGGTTACAATCAGATAGCTATCGCATCGGAAGATCAAGAAAAAACTACTTTCACTTGTCCATTTGGGACGTTTGCTTATAGAAGTATGCCATTTGGTCTCTACAATGCTCCGGGCACCTTTCAGAGGTGTATGATGTCAATATTTTCAGATATGTTGGAGGAAATCATTGAAGTATTCATGGATGACTTCTCGGTGTTTAGGGATTCATTTGATTTGTGTTTGCACAACCTTACCTTGGTCCTTGAGAGATGCGAAGAGAACAACTTGGTGTTGAACTGGGAAAAGTGCCACTTCATGGTACAACAAGGGATAGTTCTTGGACATTTGATTTCAAGAAGAGGAATTGAAGTGGACAAAGCCAAGGTGGAGGTGATTAGTAGTTTACAGCCTCCAAAATCCATAAAGGATGTGAGGTCGTTTCTTGGGCACGCAGGTTTTTACAGAAGATTTATAAAGGACTTTTCGAAGATAACGAGGCCCTTGTGTTTGCTCCTATAAAAAGAAATTGATTTTGAGGTCAGTGAGGAATGCATGGTAGCTTTTAACACTTTGAAGAGTGCATTGACCATCGCACCGGTAATAATTCCACCTAATTGGGAATTGCCCTTTGAATTAATGTGTGACGCTTCGGATTATGCCATCGGAGCAGTTTTGGGGCAGCGGGTAGACAAGGTTCCGCACGCGATATACTATGCTTCTCAAACCTTAAATGACGCCCAATTGAACTACTCAACAACTGAGAAGAAGCTTTTAGCAGTAGTTTTTGCATTGGAGAAATTCCGAACGTACTTGGTGGGCGCCAAAGTCATTGTATATTCAGACCATGCAGCCTTTCGTCATCTTCTTCAGAAAAAGGATGCCAAGCCTAGATTGATTCGGTGGATTCTCCTGCTACAAGAATTTGACTTGGAGATACGAGACAAGAAGGGTAGTGAGAACGTGGTTGCTGATCATCTAAGCAGGTTAGTACTGGAAAATCCGGATGAAGTAGACAAATTGTCATTGCATGAGAGGTTCCCGGATGAACAATTGTTGGCTGTGAAAGATAGTGAACCATGGTATGCTGATTTGGTTAACTATTTGGTAAGTGGAGTAGTCCCGGATGAGTTGAACTCACAAGGAAGACAAAGGTTCATTTCAAGAGCGAAAAAATACTTTTGGGATGACCCTTATTTATACACTTATGGTCCTGATTCTGTGATAAGAAGATGTGTTCCTGAGTCAGAGCAGAGAGACATTCTGAAATTTTGTCATGAGCTACAATGTGGAGGACATTTTGGTGCAAGAAAGACAGCTTTGAAAGTGTTGCAATCTGGATTCTTCTGGGAATCATTACACAAGGATGCAGTCCGGTTCTGTGTGGCATGCGACAGATGTCAACGTACAGGGAGTATAAGTAGGCGGAATGAGATGCCCTTATCTGGGAATTTGGTGATAGAGCTTTTTGACGTGTATGGGGCATCGATTTCATGGGACCATTCCCACCATCTTGTGGTAATAGTTACATCTTGGTAGCGGTTGATTATGTGTCAAAATGGGTAGAAACAAAGGCCACAAGGAATAATGACGGTCAAACTGTGGTGAAATTTGTGAGGGAGACGATATTTGCAAGATTCGGGACCCATAGAGCCATCATTAGCGATGGAGGTACGCATTTTTGCAACAGATCCTTTGCTGCACTTTTGAAGAAATATGGTGTACGGCATAAGGTTGCTACACCATACCACCCACAGACTTCAGGACAGGTTGAGGTCAGCAACAGGCAAATAAAGGGTATCCTGGAGAAGACTGTAAATTCAACTCGAAGGGATTGGGCTTTGAAGTTAGATGATGCACTGTGGGCCTACCGGACAGCTTTCAAATCGCCTATTGGGATGAGTCCATATAGGTTGGTCTTTGGGAAAGCGTGCCACCTTCCAGTAGAACTTGAACATAGAGCTTTCTGGGCAGTCAGAAAGTTGAACTTTGATTATGACAAGGCCGGTGAGGAGAGGAAACTTCAGCTGTGTGAGCTCGAAGAATTTCGCTTAGAGGCATATGAGAGTGCAAAACTGTACAAGGAGAAGACTAAGTTGATACATGACAAGATGATAGTGCATAAATATCTTCGTCCAGGTATGCAAGTGCTGGTGTTTAACTCAAGGCTGAAGTTGTTTCCCGGTAAGTTGACGTCCAGGTGGTTTGGACCTTACGTGGTAACTCACATTTTTCCCTACGGAGCTGTAGAAGTGCAGAACAAGAAGAATGGCGACAAGTTCAAGGTCAATGGGCATAGGGTAAAACCTTACATTATGGAGCTTGACAAGGACATTCAAATGGAGGATGTTGAGCTTACTGAGCCGTAATGCTCTCACACGTCTTGCCTAGACACTAAATACAGCGCTTGGTGGGAGACAACCCACCTAGGTAACATTTTCTTTTTCTTTTCTATTTCGTTTATTTTCTTTAGAGTTCTTTGAGTCCGTAATTAGTGTGAGTCCGTAATTAGTGTGAGTCGTATTCTAGATATGTGAGTTGTGAGCAGATATGCTTTATGTGTGCTTGTTGTCTTGGTCAGAATCAGGTTCGGACTGCAACGTTTGGGAATTACCGCTGCCCATGCCGCTCAAGGGACACATGCACGGTCAGCGGTCCAGTCTAACATGACAACACTGGAATGACTCGCGGCCTATACCGCTGAAGAGAAAATTGCATGGTCAGCGGTAACTCCAGCGTGAGTAACACTGGAATGGCTCGCTGGGCTGACCGTCTATGCTGCTGGTGCATGGTCAGTGGTAACGTAAATGAAACGGTGCATTTGGACTCTCCAGGTAAGCATAATTACGCCTTACCGCTGGTAGGACCACTGCGCATGTAGCGTGTCTCATCAGCGGTAGGTAAAAAAGTTGCCCTATTCTTTATAACTGACGAGCAGTCTGGTGGGTCTCATTTGATCCACAGCTGCTGCGTCTTCTCTTGTTCTCTCTTCCCTCCACTTTCTTTTCTTTTCTTCTCAAATTCTCTCCAAGGTTCCGCCTCTCCTAGTTCGACATCAAGGTATGCGTTTCTTATCTTCTATTATATTTTCTATGGAGTTATCTCATGAAGTTTGATTGATACACAAAGACATGAAAAGATTGTGAGTGGTTGGTGCTTGAATTCGGATTCCTAATTCACTAGACCAATGGGCTTTGTTCATATTGAGTTATTTAGCATGATTAAGCTTATTGTGGTGTGTTTCACTTGGTATTTAGAGAATTCCGAAATTCTTTGTTCTTGGGAGATTTTGAATGTTTTGTTGAATAATGGTTGCCATGCTTGAATTTAAAGGATAGATTGGGTTTAGATGAACCTTGCATGTGATTATTTGGTGTTCCATGTGATTTATATGGCATTGTAATCATAGTTGGAGCCGAATTTTGAAACAAAATGCTGCCGAATTTTTGGTAGAGACTTGTTGTGTAATTTTGGCTTGTGTTATCTGCAGATGGCAAGGACTAATCAAAGGAAGCGTCCTCGGGTCAGCACACCCGATAAGAGGAAACAGAAGGCAGTGCCGAAACAGGCACAAAATAAGGACTTTAAAATTCGGTTTAGCGATTTCCTTAGGCGACCTTGGATTGTTGAGAGGGGAATTGATGTTGAGAGTTTGGTGCAGACGCCTGTTCCAGAGATGGTTGCGGACCGCAGATGGGGTGGATATGTTGCACGCCCACTAAGGCCGAACAGGGGGATTGTGGCGGAGTATTATGCTAGTGTTGTACCAGAGAGACTGTTGGTTGGAGGCCCGGTTTTAGTGCAGGGTGTTGAGGTCCATATAACTCCGGAGGCCATTAATCAGTACTTTGACGTTCCAGAGGTGGCTATCAGTAACGGTCGAGGAATAGAATATATTGCAGATCTTGACCCTTACAGAGGGAGAGTGGCTGCAGGCCTTATGATGGATGGACAGGAGGAATGGGGTACGTTAGTGAAGCTATACCAGCGCGACAAGCATGTCGATGTTGCCTTTTGGAACCTTTTCCTGACATACTCACTGATGCCATCCCAGCACCGTACAGAGATCTTTTATGACCAGGCCCGTGTGTTGCTTCGTCTGAGGACAGGTGGCCCTATCAATAATGGACGGGTGATTTTCAATGCCATTCATGACGCTACTGCGCACGATGACCAGTCCATGGTATTTCCGTGTTTGATCACTGCTTTCTGCAGACAGGTAGGCATGGATGTGAGTGCAGGGTTAGAGAATCATGACCCGAGTATGATGAACTTAACAAACTGGAACCTATAGTTAGTTCTTCGGGGCCTTCCTCCTATTGGAAATTATAGGCAGAGAAGACGTCGCCGGGAGGAGCGAGAGGCGCGAGAGGCTGAGGCAGCAGCACTTTTACAGGACCAGCCTTTAGGGGCACCAGATGCCGCTCAGATAGGCGGAGCTCAGCCAGGAGGTGATCCATTTACCACTCTTTTGCAGGCTATGCAGACTCACATGGATTTGCGTTTCGGGCAGTTAGAGGGACGGATGGATGCTTGTTTTGACACTATCGATACGAACATAGAGGAGCTGCGCGGGATGTTGACTAGCCGGTTTTCTGTGGCTAGTGGGAGTGGAGCGCCGTTTCAGACCCCTATTCCAGACCCGGATCCTTTTGCAACTGGTGGATCAGGTCTCGAACCGTAGAACTTTGACCGGCGGACCTCGATCTTGCACTTTGATGATGAGGAGCCGATGCAGGATGACCAGATAGACTCCGATCAGGGGACCGAGATCTTACAGCTATCAGATGACGATGGAGGAGATTAACAGGCTATGGATTTTCTTTTTGAACTTTTATTTGCTTTTATTTTTCTTTGTTTTTTTCGCTTCCTGTCTGTTCTTGATTGTCAACATTGGAGACAATGTCGAGTTTAGGTTTGGGGGTGTGTCGTTGTTTTGAGTCTGTCGTTCCTGCATTAACTTTGATGAGATGTTTTGGTATGTGACTTTGAAATGATATGCTTAAATCACTGGGTTTAAACTAACATCTTGCCACTTAGAGTATTGCATTGCATTTTTCATAACTTATGACATGCTCTTGATGTGATAGTGGATAGGATGCATAGTTGGATTGCCATGATTAATAGTGGAGACTACCCTGTGAGTTCACTAAGCCAAAGTGCGTACATAAATGACATATATGAGGGATTATTTTGTTTCTATTCTTTAAACACTCAGTAGGTTCTTAGCATTAGATTTGATCTCTATAGGTTGAACATTGAGCATTATAGAGCATTCACCATAAAAGATTTCACATGTTATCTTTGATCTTGAGTAAGTCGAACCAGTGGAAGTGATGTTAGACTTTGTGTGCATGAACTACTTAAAAGGCCTGTAATATTTCCTACCCTTGTGTGTGTGCTCCATAGCCCCGTTTGAAGCCAAACACTAAGTTGCCTTTTCTTTCTTCACCATATTTACTGTAACCCATGTAAGCCATATTATAGCCATACCTGTTAACTTGGGATCATGCTTTGAGATTGTGAAAAAGGTTGAAGAGTTCGCATAAGAATTGTGCGATATTGATATGAGTCACATAAAGAAGGAGCTGTATTCAATCCAAATGAAAGAGGAAAGGTTGTCTGGTTTTGTATTATTATATCTATGTTTATAGTAAAAATAAAAAATCAAAAAATCAAAAAGAGAAAGAAAAAGAAAGTTTTGCCACCAAAATGAATGGTGAGTTGCGTGTGCCAGAGAAAAGAATCTAAGGAACACAACATGTCAAAGGATTTAAGTGTTGTATCTACTCTCGAAGGAGTGGGCAAAAGAGAATGGTGAATTAAGGGGACATCAATGAATGGTAAGTGGCAGTATTCCACTTACAAAGGAAGTCAATGAAGACTTAAGAGCTTGCGCCAAGCCGTAAAGGTAACTGAAGGCTCTCACTGAATGATCCTAGGTTTTTGAACTCCTACATCCCGTTCCTTTCTAACCTTTACCCAATAGCCCCATTACAACCTAATGAAAAGTCTAATTGATCTGCTGGTTATCCTTGCTATGAAAGTAGAAGTGAAGTGTGTGTTTATCTTGCTCATAATGATTCGATTCTTTTCATGAGATCTTTGCATACAAATCAAGCGTTCTTTCTGAAACAAATTATAGCACGGTGTGTATAAAACTATCTAGAGGGGGGGTGAATAGATTTTAAGCTTTTTACCCAATTTTTCGTGATAGTCAAAATTACGAAATTACCCCTAAATAGATAAAGCAATAAATCAAGTATAATATGCGGAAATTAAATAACACTTGATTTTTACGTGGAAACCCTCACGGGAAAAACCACGGGCTAGTAAGTAAGCCACACTCGAACCTCGAATCCACTAAATGTGTAAAACGATTACAACCTAATCCCAGAAGTAATCACACACCGACCTAATCCCGGTATGAGTGAACCTAGTCCAATTTGCTTGTGTTCTAAGCAACCTAATCCCGGATGCTACACACAAGACTTACTTTCTCTACGAAGAGAATACAACCCTAAGTGAATATATATGACTATCCAAATGCAACATAGAGCAAGGGAAACCCTATATGCTTATCTAAGATGATTAATATGCAATTAGAACAATCCTAGATATCAAAACTAAATGACATGTCAAATAGTTTAGCTAATCAAGATTAAGCACAAAACTTAATTAGCTATCACAAAACAACTTCTCAAACATACATCATACTAATCTCAAACTTGTATTCAAAGTATATAAAATAACATACAAGTAATTAATTGAGATTGCTAGCTAAGAGAAACACAAAATATGTAAGATATTAGTGAAAAGCTTACCAAGCAAAGTATGATGAAGAATCCATGCAAGATGACATCTAGAAGATCAAGGATGATGCTAGATGATGATTGATGATCATGAAAAAGTGTTTGAGTAATAAAAAATGAGTTCTTGGAATTTTTCTTCTCTTTGAAAAATATCCTAAGTATGAATTCTGAATATGAACTCTCTTGATTGACCTAAAGACAAAATGGCATATATATAGGGGGCCAAATCAAAGTGTGGTCGTTTAAGTAAGTTTCAAAGAAACGCGCCGATCGGCGGTTTCAATCGGCGGCCCGGCCGCCGATCATGACCGCCAAATTGAGCTCGTGAAGAACAGAGCAAAAACAGCGGTTCATTCGGCGGTTTCGTGACCGCCGATCCCAACCGCCGAATCAAAACAGAGAGATTAAAATCAATCAGGTATGAACGGCGGTTTCGTGACCGCCGATTCAACCACCGAATTAGACTGAGAGATAAATCAATCAGGTCTTGAAACAGCGGTTTCGAACGGCGGTCGTGACCGCCGATCTTAACCGCAGAAATGCTTCAGACCAATCTGGACTGAAACGGCGGTTTCATTCGGCGGCCAGGCCGCCGATCATAACCGCCGATCACCTAGAAAGGTGAAAACCAAGGAGAAGCCAAGGGCATTCTCCATAGGCGGTCCTCGCGCTAAACCAAGCACATTCTAGTGCATGCGCGGACGTTTCCGAAAGTTATCGGGAAACGAATTACACGACACCATGACACAATTACACACAACAAAATATAATAAATAAATGCAAGTGTGAAATGTGACAAATGAAGAGAATGCACACATATGCAATGAATGTTAAGTGTGTGTGTGCAACTAATCTCTTCAAAGAAAAGTAAGCACATAGAAATTTACCTTTGGTGCTTATCGACACGAGGTCTTCAAAGGGCTTCGAACAATAAAACTGATACTTAGGCTACCCTTACAAAGAACTCCAACATGTGGTTTGTCCACGAAATGAGCCAATCAACAATTGGGAACCTTACAATCTCCCCCTTTGGTTATTTCATGACAAAACCACCACTCACATTGATTCCTCACAAAGAAATAGAAACTACGGGACAACTATGATATTCTACAACACAAAGAGATAAGAAAATAAAACTTCAAGTCTTCAATCTCTTGTAGAATAATCACGCCCTGTAAATAAGATTTCTATGTTTTCCAATACAAGTGAAATGTGAGATTAATCAAGTGATATCAAAACAAGCATTTGCATTTTTAGAATTTAGGCACAACATTACAAAATTCATGCAATGTATGATAAATGCAATGCTCCCCCTCAAAGGGTTACTCCCCCTCAATGTGGTATCTCCCCAATGTGCACAATTGCAACACCAATTTGCATCTCCCCGTACCATATACTACTCCCCCTTTTTGTCATGATATAGGCAAAGGAGTAGTCCCCAACCGAGTCACTCATAGTAACGAGAGATAGTAGCATGCAAGATTTGCATAATTAATATAAGTCACTTTATGCATCTCAATTTAATCGGAGAGAAACAAGGAGATTTATTTAAGAGAAAATGTGTGAATCAAACATGCTTTGCATACAAGACATGTAGCATTCAAGTCCAAAATACAATGGTATTTGGCAAAGCAAATGACAAAGGTTTCTAATAGAAATTCAAACCAATTTCACCAATGTCATGAGTAAAGCAAGGATATAGAAAACATTGATTTCAATATAAGAGCAACTATATCCAACTTTATAAGCGAAACATGGCATGAGCAACTTTGCACCCTTTTTGATTTTTCCGGATAAGATATCCGTATGATAGTAGCCATGTTCAACCAATAAAGAAAGAGAGACATTTGGAATATAAATTCCTTTGAACGGATACAAGATCCTTTATTCATTTTGAGTCTCATAAGCTTTCACACAAGTTTTGCATTTTTAAGAGTATGCAATCATCAATTCATGCTTTTCATGTGAGCATGTTATGTGAATTTCATGCTTTTTCATTTGACATTGGCATGTTATTAAAGAATCATCATGTCATGGAGATAATCATAGGTCATTCAAATCATACTTCCTATATACATTTCCTAGTCCAAAAAAGCATGTTTGAACATAAATATGACATGGATTGTAAACAAGCAAGGTTCACACTTATTGAATTGAAAACATATATACATATGTGCAACCAAGCTTACTCAAGCAATTAAAAGAAGAGGCATAAGATATTTCAAATTTTTTGCAAGTGACAAGAATGCAAACTAGCTCTCTTTGCTTGAGTTCCCTATATGGGGTCAATCATAGAACATCACTCCACAAGACATATCCCAATAGATCTACTAAGAGTTTTAAATCGAGTAGCATCTAAGGGTTTAGTAAATAGGTCTGCAAGTTGATCATTAGTACCTACATGTTCAAGTACTATGCATTTATTTTCAACAAGCTCTCTAATGAAGTGATGGCGGATGTCAATATGCTTAGTTCTAGAATGTTGCACCGGATTCTTGGAAATATTAATGGCACTCATGTTATCACAAAAGAGAGTGAGAGTACCTTGGTTGAATCCGTAATCTACTAGCATTTGCTTCATCCATATAAGTTGAGTGCATCCACTCCCCGTGGCTATGTACTCGGCTTCTGCCGTGGACAAGGAAATCGAGTTTTGCTTCTTGCAAAACCAAGACACCAAGTTGTTGCCTAGAAAGAAGCAACCGCCCGATGTGCTCTTCCTATCATCACAATTTCCTGCCCAATCCGCATCACTATATCCTACAAGACTAGGATTAGTGTCAAATGAGTACCAAATCCCATAGTTGGAAGTCCCATTCACAAAGCGAATGACTCTCATAACCGAAGAGAGATGGGACTCCTTGGGATCGGATTGGTACCTAGCACAAACTCCTATACTAAATGATATATCGGGCCTACTTGCGGTCAAATAGAGCAAGCTCCCTATCATGCCACGGTATAAGGTTTGGTCCACACTTTTACCGCTAGCATCCTTGCTTAGCTTTAAAGTGGTGCTCATAGGAGTGTCACAATGTTTGGCTTTTTCAAGACCAAACTTCTTCACAAGGTTTTTGGCATATTTGGCTTGGGTTATGAAAATCCTATCATCTAGTTGCCTAATTTGCAAACCTAGGAAGTAATTAAGCTCACCAACAAGACTCATCTCAAATTCATGAGACATAACTTCAACAAATTGTTGGACCTTGGTGTTGTTGGTGGAGCCAAACACTATGTCATCGACATATATTTGAGCTATGAAAAGCTCATCATTGTCTCTCTTGATGAATAGTGTCTTGTCAACACTACCTCTTGTGTAGTTATTGTCAACAAGAAATTGAGTGAGGCGCTCATACCAAGCCCTCGGTGCTTGTTTCAACCCATATAGCACCTTCTTGAGGCGATAGACATGGTTGGGGTGGTGAGCATCCACAAACCCCTTGGGTTGTTCAACAAACACTTCCTCTTGCAAGAAGCCATTGAGGAAGGCACTCTTGACATCCAATTGGTGCAATTTGAACTTGTGCACACAAGAAATGGACAAGAGAAGTCTAATAGACTCTAAACGGGCAACGGGGAGTAAATGTCTCCTCAAAGTCGATACCCTTAATTTGAGAGTACCCTTGTGCTACAAGTCTAGCCTTGTTCCGCACTATGTTGCCATCCTCATCGGATTTGTTCCTAAATATCCATTTAGTGCCTATGACATTAGTGGTCTTAGGCCTAGGAACTAGAGTCCAAACCTCATTTCTTTCGAATTGGTTTAGCTCTTCTTGTATGGCATGAACCCAAAATTCATCATTTAGGGCTTCTTCAACCTTTTTGGGTTCAATTTGAGAGGTGTAGCATGTGTAGCTAATAAGATTAGCAAGTTGACGTCTAGTCCTAACACCCTCATTAACATCTCCAATAACATCCTCTTTGTTATGGAGTCTTCTAACCCATGGAGTGGGTTCATTAGAGTCTAAGAGAGGGACTCTAGTAGTGGGTTGTGTGACTTCATCATTTTCATTAGATGTCCCAACATTGGGAGTCACCACAACCCTCTCCAAAGGAGAGTCATCACTAAAAATAACCTCCTCCTCATGATCATTTGACTTGAGCCTAGTATCATCAAATACGACATTGGATGATTCCATAACACTTAGAGTCTTTAAATTGAAAACTCTATAGGCTCTACTATTCAAGGCATAGCCAATAAAAATACCCTCATCACTCTTAGCATCGAATTTGCCAAGTTGATCACGGTCATTCAAAATGTAGCATTTGCTTCCAAAAGTGTGGAAGTAGCTAACATTTGGCCTCTTGCCTTTCCATAACTCATAGGAGGTATTTCTAATACCGGGCCTTAGGAAAACACGATTCCCTATATAGCAAGCCGTATTGACGGCTTCGGCCCATAGGTTCCTAGGGACATTGTTGCTAAGCAACATCACACGGGTCATCTCTTGAAGGACCCTATTCTTCCTCTCAACAACTCCATTTTGTTGAGGTGTCCTGGGAGCCGAAAACTCATGGGAGATGCCTAAACCATTACAAAAGGTTTCAAAAGTAGCATTCTCAAATTCCCTCCCATGGTCACTTCTAATCCGTTTTATGCTTTTAATATTAGAATTCATTTCATTTTGTATTTTATTACAAAGCATTTTAAACTTATCAAAAGTTTCGGATTTTTCTCTAAGAAAATATGTCCATGTGAACCTAGAGAAATCATCAACACATAAAAAAATGTATCTCTTTCCACCCAAACTTTCGGTTTGCATAGGACCCATGAGGTCCATGTGGAGAAGCTCAAGAGGCTCCTTAGTGGTGAGAAACTTACCCTTTTTGTGCATGCTTTTAGTTTGCTTTCCTTGTTGGCAAGGTCCACAAACACCATTGGCTTTCTTCCCAAGCTTAGGGAGGCCACGCACACAATTGAACTTTCCAAGGGTCCGTAGATCCCTAAAATTCATGTGGCCAAGTCTTTCATGCCACAACTCAATTTGCTCATCCATGGACACATGATTAGATACAATACTAGCTTCAAGACAATAACAATTGTCGCTAGATCTCATGCCCTTCAACAAGGTTTGTCCATCGGGTTTTAGGATAGAGCAATAATCTTTAGAAAACAAGACGGAATATCCTTCATCACTAAGATGTGAAATGCTTATTAAATTGGCTTTCAAGCCATCAACAAATAAAGCATTGGATAAGGAGGGTAATCCGGGAACGGAAACGGTTCCTTTCCCTACAACATTTCTTTTGGATCCATCACCAAAAGTGACATTTCCACCTTCCTCCATTACAAGAGTCTCGAAGAAACTCTTGTTTCCCGTCATGTGCCTAGAGCACCCACTATCCAAATACCAAAAATTAGAAGAATTTGCCTTCAAGGCTATTTGTGCAACATGGCAAACATTTTCATTCTTTCTAATCCACTTAGCAATAATTTTAGCTTTCTTAGTGGTCTTTGGTACATGGGCTCTAGATGTCCTAGGATCATGCAAAGTAAAATTATCATTCCTAGGAACATGCATCTTAGCTCTATTCTTTCTCTTTTCAATCATGCTTCGTGTTCTACACATTTTAATATATTGAAAGCAATTTGGTCTAATATGACCATCACAACCACAAAAGTGACAAATAGGGATGAAAAAAGGAATCATACCTTGTCTTTGTGCACGTATGGGAACTCGTCCATGTCTTTGTGGATAAGTGGGTTCAATCCATCTTCGTTGTTGAACCGGTCTAGGTTGCTTCCAAGCTTGAGGTTGCATGATTGGTCTCTTTCCTTTGTAAGCCAATTGTTGGGGAATGTTGGCTTGAGGGACCCTAGGGGGTTGAGCTTGAGGTTGCCTTCTTGGCCCCATCTTCACTTGTGCATTAGAGCATTGTCCTACTTCTAATTTCTTCCTAGGAGCTTGCACAAATGAAGTTTCTTCTTTCTTCAAGCTATTGACAAACACGATCTTGTTAGAGGTAGATATCTTCTTGTCATCTTCATACCCAAGACCCCTCTTGTCACATGGACTCTTTCCAACACCAAGCATATGGTCAAGCTTCTTGGTGCTAGAATCTATCCTAGCCAATGACCCTTTAACTTCTACAAGTTCCCTCTTCAAGCCTTCTTCACTTCTCTTGGATAAGTCTAACTCCTCAATTAACTTATCCTCTCTCCTCTTCAATCTTTCCACTTGTTCACTTAAGTGGTCATTGTGAGCCGAAAGTTCAAGGTCCTCTTCTCTCAACCTCTCAATCTTTCTTGTGCTTTTAATTGCTAAATCATTGAACTCGGCATGGTATTTAGCAAGCACCTTTTGCTCCACAAATTTCTTTATGGACTTAGAAGAGGAGTCACTTTTTACTTCACTAGAGTCAATTTCCTCTTGACTCATTTCCTCTCTCTCACTAGCACTTTTGCTCTTGTGAGATGAGGCAAAAGCTAGGAAGTTAGCCATGAGCTCTTCTTCACTTGAAGACTCATCTTCCTCATTGGAGTCATCACTACTCCCACTCCAAGTGGCGGCCATCACTTTGCTCTTTTTCTTTTCATTGTGATTAGCACATTCGGGGGCAAAGTGACCAATCCCACCACATTCAAAGCATCAGACCCCTTTCCTTTCGGTCCTCTCTTGTCTAGGCTCAAACTTCTTGAAGGAACCTTTTTTCTTCTGAAAGTAATTAAATACTCGAGGTGTGTTTATCAATATAAAGCTAGAGGGGGGGTGAATAGATTTTATCTAATTGTTACCCAATTTTCGCATGCAAGTCAATTTTACGAAAATACCCCTAGCAAGTCAATAATACATACAAGTGTAATAAGATGCGGAAATAGTAAATGACACTTGATGTTTACGTGGAAAACCCAACCACTGGGAAAAACCACGGGCTGTTAAGTGCGCCACACTCGGACCTCGAAATCCACTATATGAAAAGACGGTTACACCCTCAAGTGATTCTCGGACCCTCACCCTAGATAACCTCAGGCTATGGACACTACCAATCGCCACTCTTGGTTCAATCCCTAGTGATATCCCCTGATACACTACTCTTGGCGTGAGCACCCTCTAATCTACCACGCGGGCCTTTTATAGCGGCTCTAGTCCAATTTGCTTGAGGCCTAAGCACACTTAGCCCCAAGACTTCAATCTCTCAAAAGAGATGCACAACCCTATGTGAATATGTATGAATATTCAATTAATGCAATAAGAGCTAGGGTACTCTAAATGCTTACCTAGGATTATAAGATGACAATATAATCAATCCTAGATATCACATATAGCTATATGACATGGCATATAACTTTAGCTAAGTAAAGGATCACCAATCCTAGATACAAAACTATCATATAAAACCCACAAACATTCAAAGGATTAACTAGTTGATTAAAAAACAATCTATCAACCTAGTTATCAATACATCACACAAGAATGTTCATGGCATAGCTTTTAGGCAATAATGACCTAATCAAATAAGCTATGAAAAATAATCTCAATCAATAAATGAGATCAATTAGCTAGATGGCATATGAACATTAAAGCCTAGCTAATAAATAATAACCCAATCAACACATAATCTCAATCTTATATGTAGAAATTAATCTAAACACATGTAAGTAAAATATGAGATAAAATTGATAAGTAGAAACACTAATTATGTAAGATAAAAGTGTTCAACAAATCATACCATGTGTGTTGAAGAAGTCCCATGCATTAGCATATGCTAGATGATCCTAGATGATGCTTAGATGAAGATTTATGCATGTGGGAGTGGGTTTAGAGAGATAAAGATATGATCTTTAAGCTTTCTCTCTCAAGTCTCTCTAAATATCTCTCTAGGGTTCTTATGATCAAAAGACTTGTATTCTGAACCAGAGATAAGGATGTATTTATAGAGACCAAAAACAGGGCAGGTGAAAATACAATTTTGCCCTTGAAACGCACCGATCGGCGGTTTCATTTGGCGGCCAGGCCGCCGAATTGAACCGCCGAATGGCTCCCGAGCGGAACAGGGGAACTTCGGCGACTTCATTCGGCGGTTTCGAAACCGCCGATCCCAACCGCCGTTTTGGACCCGAGAGATATATTTCAATCAGGTTTGATTTGGCGGTTTCGAACGGCGGCCAGGCCGCCAAACGTAACCGCCGATTCACCAAAAATGGTGAAACCAAGGAGAAGCCAAAGGCATCTCCACCGGCGATCATCGCGCAAAACAAAGCACATTACCGTGCACGCGCGGACGTTTCCGAACATCCTTAGGGAAACGAATTACTCCACACTAAAAGCTAACATACATGAAGTGCAAGTGTGGGTATTGAATGCATCCTAATGCCTATCATGTCATGGCATTTCATATAAAAAGATGCAAACAATCTTATGCAAGAAGAGACATTGAATAAACAATAAAGCACAATGCACACAAAATATAAACACAACATTCAAGAATAAGAGTTATGCATGTTGTGTGTGTGTGCAACTATATCTCTTCAAGCCAATGTAAGCACTAGATATATACCTTTGGTGCTTGTCCTCTTGAGGTCTTGGAAAGGGTCTTGATCTTCAACAAACACCTAGACTACCCTTACAACCAAACCCCAACATGTGGTTTGACCACGAAATAAGCCAATCTATTAATGGGAATCCTTACATCTTCAAGTCTTGTCCTCTTGACCCAAATCCTTTCTTCTTCTTGAACCCCATAACCTTATTAAACCTTTTCACGAATAAGGCAAGGTCTTCATCCGAGTCATGCTTTGCCTCCTTTGCATCCTTATATGCCTTCAAAGCTATTCCTTTAGACTTCTTAGGAGGAGTAGTGGTGCTAGGAGCCTTCCTAGACTCATATGCAAGGAGACGACAAATCACCTCACTTGGCTTCATATCCATGTAGCCACTATTTTCTTCTATGGCCGTCACCTTTGATTCAAACCTATCGGGGAGAGATCTCATAATTTTTTGCTTGACTCTCCTATCCGAATATGGGTCTCCGAGTTGATGGCTTTGATTTACGATGTCCATCAATTTGATTTCGAAGTCATTGAAGCATTCATCCTCTCCCATCCTAAGTAGCTCAAATTGAGTTTGGAGGACTTGAAGCTTGGACTCCTTCACCACCTCGGTTCCCTCATGTGCAACTTGAAGGATGTCCCATGCCACTTTTGCAATCTGAGTATTCTGAATAAGCTTGTATTGATTCTCATCCATTGCACACATGATGGCATGCATAGCCTTCCTATTCCACTTGGAAGCCTCAAACTCTTGCGCGTTCCATTGCGCCTTAGGCTTCAAAACTTCTTCTCCTCCACCACCGGGAGTTATCATGGGTAGATCATATCCGTCTTCCACCGCCATCCATGCACGGTCATGAATTTGGCATATGTAGGATTCCATCTTCCCTTTCCATTGGGAATAATTTAAACCGGTAAGAAGTGGAGGCCTTGTGCTAGAAGCACCTTCGTGGCCACCACCATTTCCACCGTTTCCACTCATAGTGTTTATGAATGAATGAAATGAATGCAAATGTATGAATGATCAAAAATCACACAAAATGCAAAACACACCAAAAAAAAAAGCAAGGATCACCTATGTATGTCTAGGAACCCGCTCTGATACCAATTGAAACAAATTATAGCACGGTGTGTATAAAACTATCTAGAGGGGGGGTGAATAGATTTTAAGCTTTTTACCCAATTTTTCGTGATAGTCAAAATTACGAAATTACCCCTAAATAGATAAAGCAATAAATCAAGTATAATATGCGGAAATTAAATAACACTTGATTTTTACGTGGAAACCCTCACGGGAAAAACCACGGGCTAGTAAGTAAGCCACACTCGAACCTTGAATCCACTAAATGTGTAAAACGATTACAACCTAATCCCGGAAGTAATCACACACATACCTAATCCCGGTATGAGTGAACCTAGTCCAATTTGCTTGCGTTCTAAGCAACCTAATCCCGGATGCTACACACAAGACTTACTTTCTCTATGAAGAGAATACAACCCTAAGTGAATATATATGAATATCCAAATGCAACATAGAGCAAGGGAAACCCTATATGCTTATCTAAGATGATTAATATGCAATTAGAACAATCCTAGATATCAAAACTAAATGACATGTCAAATAGTTTAGCTAATCAAGATTAAGCACAAAACTTAATTAGCTATCACAAAACAACTTCTCAAACATACATCATACTAATCTCAAACTTGTATTCAAAGTATATAAAATAATATACAAGTAATTAATTGAGATTGCTAGCTAAGAGAAACACAAAATATGTAAGATATTAGTGAAAAGCTTACCAAGCAAAGTATGATGAAGAATCCATGCAAGATGACATCTAGAAGATCAAGGATGATGCTAGATGATGATTGATGATCATGAAAAAGTGTTTGAGTAATAAAAAATGAGTTCTTGGAATTTTTCTTCTCTTTGAAAAATATCCTAAGTATGAATTCTGAATATGAACTCTCTTGATTAACCTAAAGACAAAATGGCATATATATAGGGGGCCAAATCAAAGTGTGGTCGTTTAAGTAAGTTTCAAAGAAACGCGCCGATCGGCGGTTTCAATCGGCGGCCCGGCAGCCGATCATGACCGCCGAATTGAGCTCGTGAAGAACAGAGCAAAAACGGCAGTTCATTCGGCGGTTTCGTGACCGCCGAATCAAAACAGAGAGATTAAAATCAATCAGGTATGAACGGCGATTTCGTGACCGCCGATTCAACCGCCGAATTAGACTGAGAGATAAATCAATCAGGTCTTGAAACGGCGGTTTCGAACGGCGGTCGTGACCGCCGATCTTAACCGCAGAAATGCTTCAGACCAATCTGGACTGAAATGGCGGTTTCATTCGGCGGCCAGGCCGCCGATCATAACCGCCGATCACCTAGAAAGGTGAAAACCAAGGAGAAGCCAAGGGCATTCTCCATAGGCGGTCCTCGCGCTAAACCAAGCACATTCTAGTGCATGCGCGGACGTTTCCAAAAGTTATCAGGAAACGAATTACACGACACCATGACACAATTACACATAACAAAATATAATAAATAAGTGCAAGTGTGAAATGTGACAAATGAAGAGAATGCACACATATGCAATGAATGTTAAGTGTGTGTGTGCAACTAATCTCTTCAAAGAAAAGTAAGCACATAGAAATTTACCTTCGGTGCTTATCAACACGAGGTCTTCAAAGGGCTTCGAACAATAAGACCGATACTTATGCTACCCTTACAAAGAACTCCAACATGTGGTTTGTCCACGAAATGAGCCAATCAACAATTGGGAACCTTACACTTTCAATGATATATTCATATGCGATTATAATTTGAAATTTCTTGTGCATAACTTCTTTCGCATATGCTTGATGAGTGAATTTGCCTAGGTTCTGTGAGAAATATGAGCGATATCTGGTGAGGCTTAGAGTCGAGGCGAATTACATCTATGGCATTCGGCGAAAGTGTTTTTGATGCTTGAATATCTTGAGTGTGGGCTTTTCATCTTAAATTGAGCAATGCATTCAAATTTGTGACATAATGTTAGTCTTTACCTATTGGCTTTTGCATGCATTGTTTCAATCTGGGCATTAATCGATTGCATCTCGAATGATTGGTTTTGTGGGATATGTTTGTGGGTGTCATAGCTGAGAACCCTCAGGAGACAACACTCCTCCTACTAGGGACACCTAGAGGTTTAAAGGCTTGTAGCATGTGCTCAATGCTATCGCGTTCCCTGCGAAAGTGGCTTTGTTAGGATTTAGTCTTCTTTTCAGTTTATGAATGTTAGGTTTTGCTCGAGGACGAGCAAATGATAGGTTTGGGGGTATTTGATCAGTTTAAGTCTATGCTTATATTTTGCCCATTTTTCCTTTGTATATGCTTGTTTCTTGAGTCCTTTTGGTGGGTTGATGTGTTTGTTAAAGCCTTTGTAGGTCTCTTTCCATAGAAGGATTGATCCGATCTTATTTCGGAGAAATGGAGTAATAAGATGAAGAAAGTGGCTAAATTTGCCATTTACCGCGGCCCATGCCGCTCAACAGGCATATGCTCTATCGGCGGCACGCCATGCGGTCAAGAAGGGCCATTTATCGCGGCCCATGCCGCTCAAGAGGCAAGTGCACGACAAGCGGTACACCCAGCAAGCCAGATCAGTTTGTCGCCATTTGATTTACCGCTGCCCAGGCAAGTGCACTATAAGCGGCACGGGCAGCGGTGACCCGCCTTTTCAGTTCCTCGAGCCAGGTTAGAAGACCTAATAAAAAGGAAAATATAAGGGGGCCGTAAGATATATAAAAAGGAGGACACACAACACAGACCACCATCAGATACCGATTCCATTCATTCATTCTACCATAAGCTCCATCAATTGAGGATTATTGGAAACAAAAAGACGACGGAGACTTCAAGACAAGAGCATCTCACCATCATGGGTTTTCTCTTCTTCTCTTCTATGTTTTTGTTCTCTCCATTGATGTGTAACTAAACCTATAACTAGGGGATGATGTAACCAATTTTGGATAACTCTATGTGAACAATTAGTCTATCTTTTGTTAATCAATTTGGTTTCGTTTTGTTTATTGAATTAATTGCTCTATTCTACTTTCTCTGATTATGTTGTGACCGCAAGTGATTTGAGTTTTGTAGTTTAGTTTATCTATGAGATTAGGGTTTAGGTGTGGATGACCGTTCCATTTAAATCTGAATCAAAAGCTTAATAAACAGGAAAATTGATATATGCATGACCGTGCTATGTTAATTTGGCTTAGAGTTTTGTGTAAAATATGGGTTTTGACAATTGCTCATTACATGACCGTGTGTGAGTAGTAGGAAGAACCCTAGATCATTAATCCGTATTTGTTGCATGACCGTGTGCGAGTATTGGAAAGGATCTTCGAACCAAATTGAATTATCTTGAAAATAAGCCCGTAACTGGATTGAAGTGTTTAACGAGACTGATTGTGAGCATTGAGTGTCTAAGAAAGGTGCATCGATTCCCTAGTATTTCTCTCCATATATTCATTCTTTGATTTGATTTTAATTGATTTTAGTTTTTAGTTCAAGTAGTCATAATTTAGGTTAATTTTAGAGTTAAACAATCTTCCAAAGAAAAGCATTATGCAATTTAATTTTCGCATTTAGAGTAACCTTTTGCTAGATTAATTGGTTTTGACCGATAAAATCGCCGATCCCAGTGAACGAACTTTCTTAGTAAATTGAACACAGATTTTACTGCATCAGCGGTCTTCACGCAAAACCAAGCACATTCTAGTGAATGCACGGACATTTCCGAATACTATCGGGAAAGGAATTACAAGAAACAAATACACACATCAAGATACAATATCAAAGTGCAAGTGTGAAATGTGACATGTGAAGAGTATGCACACAAATGTAAGAAAGCTAAGTGTGTGTGTGCAATCTAAATCTCTTCAAAGAAAACCAAGCACAAGAGATTATACCTTTGGCGTGCTTGTCCCTTGAGGTCTTGAAAGGGTCTTCGAGCTTAAAGTTCAATCACCTAAACTACCCTTACACAATAAACCCCAACACGTGGTTTGTCCACGAAATAAGCCAATCAAAGAATGGGAATCCTTACAAAGCATATATTCAAGACTTTAGAACACAAACAACAACAAAAAAAATGCTAGAATCACAAGATATGACCAATGAATATTCTAGCAAGTACTTAGAGCAAATATATACACAATAATCAATTAAATCCTAATTAGCTTTAAATACAAAATCAAGTGTGCTAATCCTAGATTTGTTCAATTAAATGATTCAAGCACATGCTAAGGTTATTAATCATTAAATGGGTCAATCAAATCACAAATAACCCTAGATATCAAGTTAAGCACAATACAACTCTCAATCATGTGAAAAACTTGAATAATAGAAAACAAGTTCACACTTGTCTCTAATTAGACTTGATTAGCTTTGATTTGAAGCTATCCTCCTCAATAGCTTTCATAAAACATACACATACAAATAGAAGAAGAAAACCCAAGGTAATTGAAGGTTTAAAAAGATGAAAACTCAAAGATTAGTTCAATACCTAGGAATCCCATGTAGTTTCGGTTTTGAGTGTCGAACCACCACAAAACTTGATCAAATGGCTGCAAACTCTTTTGGAGAAGGTAGGAGACTTCAATATGAATATTCTCCAACTTGAATCACTGAATTCAGAGTTCGTATGAGAAAGTTATGGTGTTTGAAAGTTGAGAAAGTTGGAGAAAACATTTCAGCTCTAGCGTTTTCAAATTTTCTTCTACAAATGAAATAGGAGGCAAAGGAGACTATTTAAAAGAATTCAAGAGACGGAATTTTAGGACCAATTAGGGACTGTGAAATTCCCTTAAGCAATATAGTGTATAATATACCTAGAGGAGGGGTGAATAGGTATATAGGCCCAATTTCTTCCAAATTCAAAATATGTGGAGTACAAGAATGAAATGTACACTTGATATGATTTAACAATTGTATAGTATGAGTCAATACATGTGAAAATCAATAGACAAGAGATACAATCAATACATGATATGGAAGATAATGAAAAGTAAAGTGAAAAGAGACACAAGTATTTTCACGTGGTAAAACCTCAATGAGGAAACATCCACGGGTTGATACCACAACCACCGGCAAAGCAATCCACTATATGAAAAAGACTTACACACTCAAGGCTATCAACAAATGATATCCACCCTAAGCTATCAACTCCTAATCTACCCTCAAGGCCAAGTGAACCACCTAGCCTACTCCCTATGCAAGGTGTGTCCTACACCTCTAGAGAGCAACTCCCTATCCAAGGCTCTCAAGCCTCTAGGAAGATTTCCTTACTTAGCTATCTATATCACCAAGATCCTAGTCAAGCTTCTGTAGCTCAACTATCCGGAGTACCACACTCCTAGTTAAGACTTTTGCTTGGCTATTCAGAACACTTTCCTAGCCAAGTCTTCTTGCTTAAATTAAAGCTTCACTCACTTTAACAAGAGACTTCAACCTTTCCACAAGGCAATGATCTAAGTGATGCAAATGATGCAAACACAATCAAATAAAGCAAGATGATCAATCAAGCTCTATTGTACATGCTTAGTGATGATCTAGAATAAGCTATCAACACACAATCACAAATATGTCTAGAAATCAAAGCATATGAATAAATAAGAACAAGATATGAATATTCAATATATCACACAAAAATCTTAATTCTTAGATCATAAAATTAAACCTAGAAAATATCATGAGGCACATCATATATATCATTTCTAGAATCAATTTCAAGTTCAATCAAGTTTAGCTAAAATATGTTCAAGAGAAATCACAAAGCTAAAACTCAAATAACAATTGATCAAACAACCTTAGAGTATGAACTAAGATCATTCTTAACACATTTCATCTATCAGTTAGAAAGATTAAAAGAGATGATCAAAGAGAATGAGAGAAGAAGAAGTTTTTTTTTTGGGTAAATAATTAGTATCATAGAAAGAGAGAAAGAATGTACAAAATACAAGGGACATACCCTAGGAAAAACAAGAGCAAAAACAAAAGCTGAAACCAGCTCAAACACATGAGCAAAACAAGAAGCAAGAGTTAAACAAGGGCTCAAACAAATAAAAACACAAGGCAAACAAATCAACTAATAGAAATATACCCCAGGAAGCAAAGCAAGAGCTAAACAAAGGCACAAAATAGCTCAAACAAACAAGCAAACAAGAAAGCAAGAGCAAAGCTCTTAAATCAATTAGCATAAACATTCCAATTCTAAGCAATAAACGGGTGATCCTTTAGGTTGATAAAAGAGAGCCAGTAGCGAATGGTATCAATAATGAATCTAGCAACAACCGAGCTAGCCTTATGGGTGCCTTCAAAAATATGACAGTTACGCTATCTGCAAATGTGATAAATAGCTGCCCCAAGACATAGCTTCTTTGCCACAATAATAAGAGTGTCCCCTCTTCAATGGGTGGACGCCCAAGCAATAAAAGCATCCCAACAAAGGCCATTCCAAGGAGACCTACAAAGGTTCATAAGTTGAGTCCAAATGGCTCTACTAAATAAGCACTCAAAGAATAGGTGAGCATGGGACTCAAGATGGGAGTTGCAAAGAGCACAAGTAGTAACAACCCTAGGGTCATACTTATGAATGCGGTCCCTGGTAGAGAGCCTACCTCTAATAGCCATCCAAAGGATGAAACTCATTCTTGGAATGTTTTGAGGGAACCAAACAAGTTTGAACCAAGGAACAATTGGTTGAGGGGTTTTAAGAGAAGCCAAAGCAGAGGAGGCAGAATAAATACCATTGGCGGAAGGGAGCCAGCGAACACTATCATCCACATTAGAGTTAAGATTGTAGGAAGGCATACGAATTTTAATTTCGAGAAGATCGATAGACATTGTAACAGGCCAACTCCAAGAATCACCATGAACAATGGTACTAACCGTTGCATTGATGGGGAGGCATGAGTCATAGACAAAGCGGGTGCTCTATTTCGAAAGAAGAGGGCCATCTGGATGCCAATTGTCAAACCATATGGAGGTTGTAGAACCGTTACCAATGAAGTGCTGAATTAGGGGGCGAACATGAGGCCGAAGATGGAGGAGTTTTTTCCAGTTCCAAAAGCATGTATAAGGAGCTTTAACCTCCCAAAGATTAGAATCTTTGAAGTGATAGGCTTTGATCTAAAAAGACCATACATTATTTGTGCCATAAATCAGAATCCAAAGATGCCTAATCATGAGGGCTTTGTTCCAAGAGGAAAGGTCCTTGATGCCAAGACCTCCCTCTTTTTTAAGGAGACAAATATCAGACCAGTAGATTTTAGCCCCCTTGCTATCTCTTTCAATCCCTTTCCACAAAAAGCTTTTGAGTTTCTACTCAATAATCTTCAAGACCTTAGTAGTGAGGTAAAGATAACTAGCCCAAAAGACTTGTAAACTAGTCAAAACCGAGACAATGAGCTGCAAGTGACCGATATAAGAAAGGCCACGGTTCAACAAAGAAGTAAGTCTTCCTGAGACTTTGTCCACAAGTGGGGAGCAATCGTGAAGACATAACCTAGTAGAGATGATAGGAATGCCCAGGTAACGAATGGGGAGAGAACTAACCGTATAACTAAAGAGGTTGATGAGCTGATGGCTAATGGTAGATGATAACCTCGAAGTGAAGATGTTGCTCTTAGCATGATTAGCATAGAGGCCCGATAACAAGGAGAACTCATCAAGGGCTGCCTTAAGAACAAGGGCTGAGGGATGGGAACCATGGCAAAGCATAATAAGATCATCAGCAAAACAAAGGTGGGAAAGCTTAATCTTGTCACACTTCCAATGAAACTTGAAGTTGGGAGAGTCCTCTATGCGCTTGGCCAGAATTTTTGAAAGAACTTCCATAGTAATAACAAAGAGGTAGGAGGACATGGGATCCCCTTGACGGAGTCCCCTTTTTTCGGAGAAAAATCCAACAAGTTCACCATTGATAGAGATAGAGAACTTGGGGGTAGTTAGGAAAGCTTTGATCCACATAATAACTTTAGGAGAGAAGTGAAAAGCAATAAGGGTATCAAGTAAGAATCCCCAGTCCACCATGTCAAAAGCCTTCATTAGATCCACTTAAAGAGCTAATTAAAGCAGCCAACATCTTTGTGGTAGTTTCTCATAAACTCTTACGTAAGAAGAATGTTGTCACCAATACTCCTACCAGCCACAAAAGCCGATTGAGAAGGGCTGATAATATCCAGAAGGCAAGGCTTGATCCTATTTGCAATGATCTTGTAGAGAGTGTTGCAATAAGAGATAGGTCTAAAATCCTTCATCTTAGAAGGATTAGGAACTTTAGGGATCAAAGCAAGAATTGTAGCATTGAGCTCCTTGAGCAAAAGACCAGTTCTAAAGAACTCTTGGATAGCATTAATAACATCTTCACCAACAATGTCCCATGTTGTCTTGAAAAAATGCTCATTAAAGCCATCTGGACCATGAGCCTTGTTTGGGTGGAAAGAGAAGCAAACATCACGAATCTCATCATTTGTGACATCTCTACCCATGAAGTCAGCTTAATCATTGGAAATGACCTTGTCGATAATATTGCTTAATGTACTACCAATACTATGTCTAACCGGCATCGAGAAGCCAAGAATAGTCTAAAAATGACGGATAGCTTCATTCTTGACCGGAATGTCACCTTCAATCAAGGAACCATCATCTCCGGTAATAGAATAGATCTTGATTCTATTTCGCTTACCATTAATGGCTTTGAAGAAATAAGAGGAGTTGCGGTCGCCAACCTTAAGCCATTGGATTCTTGATTTTTGCCTTAGAAGGTCCTCTTCAGCTTTAAGGGTTTAAGAATAATAGCTTATAAGCTTCTTTTCCCGAATTCTAAGGTTAGAATCAAGGGGTTGCATATCAAAAAGGTGTTGACACTCGTCAAGGGAAGCCTATGCTTCAATAGATTTAATAGTCAAGTCTCAAACATTGTCCTCGTTAAGGGTCTTTAGAACCTTCTTCAGATTGCGAAGCTTAGAGCAAAGTTTGCATTGCATGGTGCCATGAACTTGCTCCTGCCAACACCTCTCAACCAAGGGGAGAAAGTCTGATCTATTCGCTAGAAAATTGAAAATTTTGAAAGGGCGATTTTTCTTAACACCTTGCAACCCAAGTTTTACCATAGAGGGACAATGATCTGAAATGCTAGGGGGAAGGAATATTGCTTCAGAATACTCAAACTTCACAAGCCAATCATTATTGACAAGAACTCTATCCAATTTCTTAGAGATACAACCATTGCTTCTCTTGTTGCACCAAGTATAAAGAAAACCTGAAAATCGAAGATCATCAAGCTCTGAAGATTGAAGACAATCATTGAATTGATCCATAGCAACAAAAATTCTAGAGCAACCCCAATAGACTCATCCAACCTCCTGGAGACATTGAAATCACCAAGGACAATCCAAGGACAGCCATGCAGACTTGAACACATACTTTGCTAAAGAGCCCTTCTAGATCTATCATCATTAGAGCCATAAATAAAAGAAATTCGGAACTGGTCATTGGTGTCCAAAATACAAGCATTACAGTGGATGATCTGATCGGTTTCACTAATTTTAGTGATATTGAGAATTCTAGGATCCCAACCAACCCAAATTCTACCAAGACCATGACTATTGTAGTTGTCTATCATATCCCAATTCTTAAAAACTGAATTGACAACAAGAGGTTTCTTGTTAAATCTCACTCTAGTCTTAATTAAACAAACTAGACTAAGCTTTTGGTCAAACAACAACTTCCTAACTTCTGATTGTTTAGGGGTAGTATTCAGACCCTTAATGTTCCAACAAGCTAGATTAATCATTGAGAGGTTGAGGATGCACCACCTTTCTTGGCAGTTCATTTCTTTTTCTTCTTCTTCTTCTTCTTCTTCTTCTTGCTAGAGGACTCCGATGGGCTGGAGGGTCCTATAATCGTGATCCCATCTATGTTTTTGATCTTTGAGTGCCATAGGGATTGATCCGGAGAGGCTGTAGAAGGAGAGTCATCATCATTGCAATAATCACCATTCGGAGAGGCTGCACATGGAGAGACATCATCCTCAACAAGGGCTGAGAACTTGTTAGAGGTGTCAACAACACTTTCCATAGGGAGGTCATTGGAATTGCCATGAATCTCAATTTCAGTACTACAAGTGGATATAACTTCATCACCTTTCAAGGTAGCAAGGGGAGGAAGTGGTTCTAGGTTTACTTGAGATGAGGAAACCAGGGGGTATCCCTTCTATTGACTTGTCTCCATTCTTGCTTAGGTTTAGGAGCAAAATCAGTATCTGAGGGAGGATGTAAGGGCTTAAGTCTAGGACATGTCAGAATAGAGTGCCCAAATGACTTGCATTCACTACAGACTTTTGGTTTCCATTGGTATTCAACCAAGATTTCCACACTTTCATCCAGATTTGGATCCAAATTATCACCCATAAATAAGTCAAAGGAATCAACTAAGTCACAAGTGGCATCAATTTCAACACAAATTCTAGCAAAGGAAATTCTCTTCATGGATTTGGTGAGGCTGTCCACATAGAGGGACTTACCAACCATACTAGCAATATGGCTCAATCCCTTTTCAGTCCAGTATTCATGGGGGATGTTAAAGAGCTTAACCCAAACCGGGATTTTAGAGTAGGTTTCTTTAGTTAGAATGAGCCTAGGATGCCATTTTTTGAGAATCACCATTCTTCCAGCAAATAACCATGGGCCTGATTCTAACACACAAGAACAAGCTTCATCATCTGAGAATTTGAAGAAATAAAACCCCTTTTTCATTAGCCAAGACTTCCACTAGGCCACGATTGCCCCAGATACACATGGTAATGTTGTTTACTAGATAAAATGGGAGCTTTTTCACAATAAAATAACCCACCAAACAGTTCTTCCAAGCTTTAGAGCCATCCTCTGCAACTTCCATGGGGGGATGGGGGAGACACATCTCCTATTACCACTTTGAAAAGGTTGGTAGAATTTTAGGTTCATAGGCTTGCTTGTAGGATCCTTATTTAGACCATTGTGGGCACCTTTCAGCACATTACTATATGTGGTAATGGTTGTATTTTCAGAAATAATAGATAACAGTAGGCATGAGACCTATAGTATTGTTAGGATCAATATTCACCAAAGAGGTAGAGATAGACATACCTTTCTTGTGGTGCAGCTAATTGCTTAAAGAGGGAACATCATCAAGTTGACCTTCTACATTTGTGGAAGGACAGGCCTCTCCTTTAGAGGCAAGCTTTTTAGCATTACCATAAAGGCTGATTAGGTCTAGGAGCAACATGGGTAGGCTTTCCAACTCTATCATCTTGATCTGTGGACCCTTTCTTCTTCCCTATCACGTTCTTAGGAGGAGTAACCAGGTATAAACCTTCAAAAACTCCATTGTTGCCTATAATGGCTGTAGAAGATAAAGCTCGTGGTGTTCTATGAAGGTCCTCTATAGCAACAGCAATAGTAATAGCAGCTGTGTTAAGCAAACTTGGACCAGCTCCTCCATTGTTGGGCAAGCTAGAATGATGCTCTCCTTTGCTAGACTCAATATTGCACTTAATAGGAATACTAGATTTTAAAATGGAAATGACACTAGCAGAGGGAACTTTATGAGGGAGGGGGAGAGGTTGGCCTACCATGGAGGAAATGGGAAGAGGAACACAAGAAATGGAAGGGGAAAGAACTTTTGAAATTTTAGAAATGGGTGGATTTTCAATGGTAGACTCCTTTGGAAGGACCAAAGAGGAGGAGGAACAAGGCTTGTTAGAGACTAAGCAAGGAAGGGATGAGTGTTTAGGTGAGGAAGCCATGGATGGAGAACAATCCAACATGGAAATAGGTTGGGAAAAGAAAGGGGCAGCAAGGAATTATAGAGAGAAGGAGGAGCATCTCTCTCTAGAAAAAATAAGACTTGCTTAATCCCTTATTTCGATGAGAAGAAGAAGTTTAACATACAAAAGTTGAGACTCCGACTGAAATCAGTATGCTGCGAAAAATCACAAACTAAAATGACTCTTAAAATACTTAAGGTTTCTAGCTCTCTTCAGGACCAACATTTTTGGCTTTTTGATCACTCAATTTTGAGTTTGTATTAGAGAGTTATGATCAAAATAAGAAACCTAAAATCATGAAGATATTCTGCACTTCATCTTTTTCAATTTTTCTTCAAGTTGTGTTTGGAGGGAAGGAGGCGAGTATTTAAAAGAATTCAAGAGAGGGAAAAATGAGCCAATCAACATGTGCCACATCACCATCAACATGTGGGGTGCGTGTGGCACACGTGGGCAGAGAGGCTACCTGGTCATGTGGCACACGTGAACTCTTTTGCTTGGCCTTTGGCCGAGCAAGCTCCTCTCGCACTCCTCTTGCGTTCTTCTGCCATATTCGGGCCTCCGAACTCCGATTTCGAATCCGTCTTTGGATTACAAATTATGACTCCCTCACACACAATGAAGACTATGAAACTTTAATAAAAGGTTGAGAATTCATCTCAAAAAATGACGACGAAGACAACTCAACGAATGAGAACACAAAGTAGCGTAGCTACATTGTTTGGACTCGAAACCTAATGAATGAGTAACCAAAATGACCGGGACATAATAAGGAATCAAATGAGATCATGTTCAAGTCCAAATACAATAAAATACAAACATATAAACACAAGATCACACAAGTATGCCATTTCCTAGACATAGTCTTAAAACATGCAACTCTACAATGTATGACAATATGAGTTCAATGCATGAGCATACTTCAACGGTGTGTGAATGTGTTAAACCAAATGTAGCACAATGAAGTAGGGACACACATGAATGAATTGTGTTTGTGTGCGCTTACGCCTTGCAAGAGGAAGAAGAATCTTGATACCTTAGTATCCAAGTACGCAATTTTCCTCTTGAAGACGATATTTGCATGAGACATTGCTTTTCTTCTTTGAAGCTTCTTTTCACCAAGAACAACCTAAGCAACTAATCATTACAAATAAAGAGTGTTTTGCAATGGAATCAAGCCAACAAAGATCTAGGATCTTACAATCTCCCCTTTTGGCTATTCCATGGCAAAACCTCATCCTAAGTTGATTGCATACTGTCAACCTCACATCACAAAGAGATCCCTAGACTAAAAGATCTTTAAGTCTTCATGAGCCTTCAAGAATCCCTTCTTTGAACTTCAAGGTAACTATGAGAAACATAGCAAACCAAACAAGAGATCATTTTCCAAAGAAGAATGGTGAGAAATCATCACATAAACAAATAAGAAACTTCTCTTGTCTCAAACAAAAATGTATTATCTCAAGTGTATGAATGTTTTCACATTAAAGCTCTCCCTAAGTGATATGAACCTCATTAAGAGCAGTGAGACCCGAAACCAATATATGGTAACGAAGAATCATTTTCTGAATCAAGTTTATGAAATAAAGAAATTAAAGGACCGTAACCCGTTACCTATATGGAGATAAGAACCAACGGTATCAAGAAATATTGTAGACGCCACACTTAAGAAGAGACGAAGGTGAGTGATAAGTCTGGTTTTAGAACGCCATAAAGAGTAAACCTTGATAAGTTCTGAGTTCAATGAAGAACCAAAGAGAAAACACTCTCAATTGTAATTTAATCAAAGTCTAGCCCTTTTACAAAGAAGAAGAACCAAATATAAAGCTTCCTTGGAACAACCCTCTAAGTATGGGAAACACAAGAGAATTAATTGACAAAGCAAATTACAAGAAAATAATAAAGCTAATGCAGATATCAATTAAAGACTCTTCAAATCCCATAGATTAGTTGAATCTAGCCACCAGAATGAATTCAGTCATATCTCTCTCTTGGGACCATTAAATGACTTGTTTAAAAATACGAAATTGAAGTTAAGGTGCTGATCTTTCCAATATCATAAACCATGTCAGCTAATTCATCTGCAATCAAAAGTTATGAAGTCTCCAAATTGCCCTTCGAACATGATTTGGTGCATCTACTAATCTCCTCTCCTTGCAAATGGACTCTCCCATGTCATGGCCCGTTGTAATCGACCCAATCAATTGCCTTGATAATGTTAATTAAGCCTTGGTCTTCATGTGGGTTCATCTTGGACTTCAACAATTCAGAATCAGCCCAAGTGTCTTGAATCAGGCCATTGATTGCATCTTTGAATCTCTTAGCTCTTGCCCTTGTTATTGGCCCAAATGGAACTTGCAATGGATCCATAGGTACAACCCCCTTATTCACATCATTCCCTCCCTCTTGAAAAGGATTTGTCCTCAAATCGTCATGTACATCAAAAGGAGACAAATCAAAAACATTAAAGCTAGCACTGACATTATACTCACTTGGAAGATCTAGCTTGTAGGCATTGTCATTGATCCTTTCAATCACTTGAAATGGGCCATCTCCCCTTGGAAGTAGTTTAGAACGCCACTGAGTTGGAAATCGTTCCTTCCTAATATGCAACCACACCCAATTACCTAGTTCAAACACAACTTTCTTGTGCCCTTTATTAGCTTGGTTGACATATTGCTCAGTTCTCCTCTTGATGTTTTGCCAAGTCTTTTCATGAATTTGCTTAACAAAATCTGCAGTTTTTCTTCCCATCCAAGTTAACATGCGTATTCACAGGTAAAGGAATTAAATCTAATGGAGTTAACAGATTAAAACTGTAAGGATTCCCATTTGTTGATTGGCTCATTTCGTGGACAAACCACAATTGAGGTTTATTGTAAGGGTCGCTTAGGTGTTGGTGTCCAAGTTCATGCCCTTTCAAGACCCCATCTTGATAAGCACCGAGGGTAAAATTCTAAGTGCTTACTTTCTTTGAAGAGATTTAGAAGCACACGCACACTTTGCATTCTTACAATTGTGTGCATTCTCTTCATATGTCACATTACACACTAGCAATTTGATTGTTATATCTTGTTATGTGTTTATGGGTCTGGTAATTCATTTCTCGACATTGTTCGGAAATGTTCATGTATGCACGAAAGTGTGCTTGGTTTAACGCGATGATCGCCGAGGGAGAATGCCTTGGCTTCTCCTTATGATTCACCTTCAGTGGTGATTCGGCGGTTAGATCGGCGGCCCCGACCGCCATTCGAAACCACCGTTCATACCTGATTGATTTAATCTCTTGGGTTTGACTAGGCGGTTAGATCGGCAGCCCCGATCGCCGATTGAAACTGCCGTTGATGCTCTATTCTTATCAAGCTCAATTCGGCGGTTGTGATCGGCGGCCAGGCCGCCGATCGAAACCGCCGATTGGTGCGTTCTAAGGGTAAAATTATCTTTTCACATGCCCTGTTCTTGATGTCTATAAATTTCACACTTTCTCATTCTCTGAATTAGTTCTTTTACTCATTAGAACCCTAAATTTAAAAGAAAGATTTTTGAGAAAAAATCCAATCAAGAACTCATCCTTAACCACTCAAATCAAATCCTTTTTGCTTCAAATTTCATATTGCATCTTCTATGTCTGTATAGAATGCATCCATGCATGGTTTTGGATCATCACATCTTACTTGGTATGTTCTTCACTAATTTCATCCATTTTAAGTGTTTTTCATATGAAGACATCTCTTTAATTACTTGTATGTTTTTAGATCATATGCTAAATACAAGTTAGAGATTATTTGTGATATAATTAATTGAGTGTTGTATTGTGATAGCTATCTAGGTTCTGTTTAATCTTAATTAGCTAAGCTATTTGACATGTCATCTAGTTATTGGTATCTAGGATTGCTTTAATTGATATATCATAATCCTAGATAAGCATATAGGGTTTACCTAGCTCTTGTTGCATTTTGAGTATTTTACATATTCACACATGTAGCATTATCTCTTCATTGAGAATTAAGACTTGGGGCTAAGATTGCTTAGGCCTCAAGCAATTGGACTAGAGCCATTTTTAAAGGCCCGTGAAAGTAATACGAATAAACGCTCGGTGCGTATGATAAATATATCTAGAGGGGGGGTTGTAAGGTTCCCATTTGTTGATTGGCTCATTTCGTGGACAAACCACATATTGGGGTTCTTTGTAAGGGTAGCCTAGGTATCGGGTTTATTGTTCGAAGCCCTTTAAAGACCTCGTGTTGATAAGCACCGAAGGTATATTTCTTTGTGCTTACTTGTCTTGAAGAGATAGTTGCACACAGTCACAACTCATGCATATGTTTAATACTTGTATGTTGTGTGTCTTATTTTGTGCATTAATGTTCATTAACATCTCTTCTTGCATGTTAGTTTGATTGCATCTTGCATATCCAATTGCATTGTCATGCTTAGACTTAGGATTGCATTTTTGCATTGGGCGCTCCCAAAAGCGCTCTACAGAAGCGCTGTACGAACAGCGCCCATTGAGCGCTGTTCAGACCTGATTGATTTAATTCGGTCGCTGTTGGGTCGCTGTACAAAGCGCTCTTCGTACAGCGCCACTCTGTTTTCCCGTGAGAACAGAGTAGGGGCGCTGTACAAGCGCTGTACAAGAGGCGCTCTACGTACAGCGCCCAAGGCAATATTGAGGCAAACTTATCAAAACGACCACACTTAGTTTTGACCTCCTATATATATGCCACTTTGACTTTAGGTCAATTACATGAGTTCATATTCAGATTCTATACTTAGGATATTTTTCAAAGAGAAGAAAAATTCCAAAGAACTCATTTTTAGTTTACTCAAACACTTTTTCATGATCTTCAATCATCATCTAGCATCATCCTTGATCATCTAGATGACATCTTGCATGGATTCTTCATCATACTTTGCTTGGTAAGCTTTTCACTAATATCTTACATATTTTGTGTTTCTCTTCACAAGCAATCTCATTTAATTACTTGTATGTTATTTTATATACTTTGAATACAAGTTTGAGATTAGTATGATGTATGTTTGAGAAGTTGTATTGTGATAGCTAATTAGGTTTTGTGCTTAATCTTGATTAGCTAAACTATTTGATTGACATGTCATTTAGTTTTGATATCCAGGATTGCTCTAATTGCATATTAATCATCTGAGAAAAGCATATAGGGTTTCCCTTGCTCTATGTTGCATTTTGGATATTCATATATTCATATATTCACTTAGGGTTGTTATTCTCTTCATAGAGAAAGTAAGTCTTGTGTGTAGCATCCGGGATTAGGTTTCTTAGATCGCAAGCAAATTGGACTAGGTTCACTTATACCGGGATTAGGTAGGTGTGTGATTACTTCCGGGATTAGGTTGTAATCGTTTTACACATTTAGTGGATTCGAGGTTCGAGTGTGGCTTACTTACTAGCCCGTGGTTTTTCCCGTGAGGGTTTCCACGTAAAAATCAAGTCTTATTTAATTTCCGCATTTTATACTTGATTTGTTGCTTTATCTAGTTAGGGGTAAATTCGTAATTTTGACTTATACGAAAAATTGGGTAAAAAGCTTAAAATCTATTCACCCCTCTCTAGATAGTTTTATACACACCGTGCTATAATTTGTTTCAATTGGTATCAGAGCGGGTTCCTAGACATACATAGGTGATCCTTGCTTTTTTGGTGTGTTTTGCATTTTGTGTGATTTTTGATCATTCATACATTTGCATTCATTTCATTCATTCATAAGCACTATGAGTGGAAACGGTGGAAATGGTGGTGGCCGCGAAGGTGCTTCTAGCACAAGGCCTCCACTTCTTACCGGTTTAAATTATTCCCAATGGAAAGGGAAGATGGAATCCTACATATGCCAAATTCATGCTCGTGCATGGATGGTGGTGGAAGACGGATATGATCTACCCAAGATGACTCCCGGTGGTGGAGGAGAAGAAGTTTTGAAGCCTAAGGCGCAATGGAACGCGTAAGAGTTTGAGGCTTCAAAGTGGAATAGGAAGGCTATGCATGCCATCATGTGTGCAATGGATGAGAATCAGTACAAGCTTATTCAGAATACTCAGATTGCAAAAGTGGCATGGGACATCCTTCAAGTTGCACATGAGGGAACCGAGGTGGTGAAGGAGTCTAAGCTTCAAGTCCTCAAAACTCAATTTGAGCTACTTAGGATGGGAGAGGATGAATGCTTCAATGACTTCGAAATCAAATTGATGGACATTGTAAGTCAAAGTCATCAACTCGGAGACCCGTATTCGGATAGGAGAGTCAAGCAAAAAATTATGAGATCTCTCCCCAATAGGTTTGAATCAAAGGTGACGGCCATAGAAGAAAATAGTGGCTACATGGATATGAAGCCAAGTTAGGTGATTGGACGTCTCCTTGCATATGAGTCTAGGAAGGCTCCTAGCACCACTACTCCTCCTAAGAAGTCTAAAGGAATAGCTTTGAAAGCATCTAAGGATGCAAATGAGGCAAAACATGAATCGGATGAAGACCTTGCCTTATTCGTGAAAAGGTTTAATAAGGTTATGGGGTTCAAGAAGAAGAAGGGATTTGGGTCAAGAGGACAAGACTTGAAGAAAAAAAGTTCCTTCAAGAAGTTTGAGCCTAGACAAGAGAGGACCAAAAGGAAAGGGGTCCGATGCTTTGAATGTGGTGGGATTGGTCACTTTTCCCCCGAATGTGCTAATCACAATGAAAAGAAGAAGGACAAAGTGATGGCCGCCACTTGGAGTGGGAGTAGTGATGGCTCCAATGAGGAAGATGAGTCTTCAAGTGAAGAAGAGCTCATGGCTAACTTCCTAGCTTTTGCCTCATCTCACAAGAGCAAAAGTGCTAGTGAGAGAGAGGAAATGAGTCAAGAGGAAATTAACTCTAGTGAAGAAGAAAGTGACTCCTCTTCTAATTCCATAAAGAAATTTGTGGAGCAAAAGGTGCTTGCTAAATACCATGCCGAGTTCAATGATTTAGCAATTAAAAGCACAAGAAAGATTGAGAGGTTGAGAGAAGAGAACCTTGAACTTTCGGCTCACAATGACCACTTAAGTGAACAAGTGGAAAGATTGAAGAGGAGAGAGGATAAGTTAATTGAGGAGTTAGACTTATCCAAGAGAAGTGAAGAAGACTTGAAGAGGGAACTTGTAGAAGTTAAAGGTTCCTTGGCTAAGATGGATTCTAGCACCAAGAAGCTTGACCATATGCTTGGTGTTGGAAAGAGTCCATGTGACAAGAGGGGTCTTGGGTATGAAGATGGCAAGAAGATCTCAACCTCTAACAAGACCGTGTTTGTCAAGTCCTTGAGGAACGAAGAAACTTCATTTGTGCAAATTCCTAGGAAGAAATTAGAAGTAGGACAATGCTCAAATGCACAAGTGAAGATGGGGCCAAGAAAGCAACCTCAAGCTCAACCCCCTAGGGTCCCTCAAGCCAACACTCCTCAACAATTGGCTCACAAAGGAAAGAGACCAATCATGCAACCTCAAGCTTGGAAGCAACCTAGACCGGTTCAACAACGAAGATGGATTGAACCCACTTATCCACAAAGACATGGACGAGCTCCCATACGTGCACAAAGACAAGGTATGATTCCCTTTTCCATCCCTATTTGTCACTTTTGTGGTTGTGATGGTCATATTAGACCAAATTGCTTTCAATATATTAAAATGTGTAGAACACGAAGCATGATTGAAAAGAGAAAGAATAGAGCCAAGATGCATGTTCCTAGGAATGAAAATATTGATTTGCATGATCCTAGGAATAGTAGAGCACTGACGCGCCCCGAAACAGTCTATAATTAAGTATCCCCGACGGCGCCAATAACTCGATTGGCGCACGCGGGACATGCGATAGTTCTATAAACTATCGTAAAATAAATGGGGCACGTTTGTTTTTCCGCAAGCGCACGGATCGTTACGATCGCATAGCGGCAAGTACGGGTCGTTCCACAGGATGATGGATTCGTTAATTGTATCTAGTTCTAGTGTTTATTAAAGCATGTAAAAAGGAAATGCGTGTGTGGTGTGTGCAGAAATGTAAAATAATTAACTAAGATAGAAATGTAGCCGGGTGTCTTGGCTATCTAATTAGTCTACTCCTAATTAAGTTAATCTACTCCTAGAGGCAAGATACCCTAACTACGAAAATAAAGGTGGCTTGGAGATAAGCAAGATATATAATACATATGGGAAATCGGATTACCAAACACAATACGCAATTTATGTCGATTGTTTAACATGTTAATCCAATTAATCTAGTAAAGGGTTCGTTCTCTTGATTAAGGAAACTACCCCGGAATCTTGATTAGGGAATTCCCGAAATCATGTCATCACTTTCCAATCGGAAAAGTGATTGTGTCTAGGGTTTAGACCCATTAAGCACAAGAACTATGAACCAAAGCTAAAGTGGCATAATTATGCACACATAAGCTATTTCCATTCCATATAAATAATAGCCGAATTTATACCCGGAATGGAAATCCGAGCACAAACTCAACTCTTAATCACTCTAATCACTCTAAACACATACATAGTAAATCATACATCAACATACATAAACAAATGAGATATTTGATTACAACTACTCCTAATCATTTAGTTAATCTACTCCTAATCTCATTCATCATACATATCAACACATAATCATCCATACATATGAATATCACAAAAAGAGCTTAATCAATAGACATCTAAGGAATGAATCAATACTAAATCAAAGCAAATGAACAATACATACATATATTAGCATAAGTGTTGGTTTACAATACTCCTAAATGGGTTATACATCAATAGAAATACAAGAGATGAGTAAATGAAGAAATAACCCTTGAAGACAAGCCTCCAATAGGTCTCCCTTGCTATGAAACTCCATTGGCTCGGTTTTGACACCCAAGCCTCTCCTATCTCTGCATCTCTACTCTCCATGGAAGGCTTTCCATAGAGGAAAATCCCCCATGGAAAGCTTGGAGTTGCTCTCTCTCTTTTGTGATGATCAATCCAAGAAAAGTGGTTTCTTGGAGCAAAGTTGGATGGTGCACACTTTGAAAGAGAGGCAAAAGGGATGTATATATATGGTGGCAAGTTTTGGGCATGAATGGGGTGTGAAAAGACTGAAATGCCCCTGAAAATATCATGATTTTCTTTCACACCCCATTCATGCCCAAAACTTGCCACCATATATATACATCCCTTTTGCCTCTCTTTCAAAGTGTGCACCATCCAACTTTGCTCCAAGAAAAGTTGTTTCTTGGAGCAAAGTTGGATGGTGCACACTTTGAAAGAGAGGCAAAAGGGATGTATATATATGGTGGCAAGTTTTGGGCATGAATGGGGTGTGAAAAGACTGAAATGCCCCTGAAAATATCATGATTTTGGCTCGGTCGGGGGTAAGGCGGGTCCATGCGGCGGGCACTGTCTAGCCGCACGAACCAGCCTTGGTCTTAGCGAGCTTGGACGGCGGGTTATGTCCAGCCGCACGAGCTAGCCTTAGACTCTAAGCGGGTTTTGACGGCGGGCAATGTCTAGCCTTCCCGAAGGTCTGAGCTAGCCTTGGTCCTCGGCGGGCTTGGACGGCGGGCAATGTCTAGCCTTCCCGAAGGTCTGAGCTAGCCTTGGACTCTAGGTGGGTTTTGACGGCAGGCAATGTCTAGCCTTCAAACCAGCCTTGGACTTCTTCACACAAAATTTCCCTATTTTGCCCACTTTCAGTACAAACACCTTCCATATGGGATATTTACCTGCACATAGCTAAAACACACATTATATACACAAAATTGCTCGGAAACGAACACAAAAGATAGGAATAGGGAGCGCTAAATGTGAACATTTGGAGCGCTATCAAGCACATGTACCAAAGACCACCAAGAAAGCTAAAATTGTTGCTAAGTGGATTAGAAAGAATGAAAATGTTTGCCATGTTGCACAAATAGCCTTGAAGGCAAATTCTTCTAATTTTTGGTATTTGGATAGTGGGTGCTCTAGGCACATGACAGGAAACAAGAGTTTCTTCGAGACTATTGTTATGGAGGAAGGTGGAAATGTCACTTTTGGTGATGGATCCAAAAGAAATGTTGTAGGGAAAGGAACCATTTCCGTTCCCGGATTACCCTCCTTATCCAATGCTTTATTTGTTGATGGCTTGAAAGCCAATTTAATAAGCATTTCACATCTTAGTGATGAAGGATATTCCGTCTTGTTTTCTAAAGATTATTGCTCTATCCTAAAACCCGATGGACAAACCTTGTTGAAGGGCATGAGATCTAGCGACAATTGTTATTGTCTTGAAGCTAGTATTGTATCTAATCATGTGTCCATGGATGAGCAAATTGAGTTGTGGCATGAAAGACTTGGCCACATGAACTTTAGGGATCTACGGACCCTTGGAAAGTTCAATTGTGTGCGTGGCCTCCCTAAGCTTGGGAAGAAAGCCAATGGTGTTTGTGGACCTTGCCAACAAGGAAAGCAAACTAAAAGCATGCACAAAAAGGGTAAGTATCTCACCACTAAGGAGCCTCTTGAGCTTCTCCACATGGACCTCATGGGTCCCATACAAACCGAAAGTTTGGGTGGAAAGAGATACATTTTTGTTTGTGTTGATGATTTCTCTAGGTTCACATGGACATAATTTCTTAGAGAAAAATCCGAAACTTTTGATAAGTTTAAAATGCTTTGTAATCAAATACAAAATGAGATGAATTCTAATATTAAAAGCATAAAATGGATTAGAAGTGACCATGGGAGGGAATTTGAGAATGCCTCATTTGAAAGCTATTGCAATAGCTTAGGCATCTCCCATGAGTTCTCGGCTCCTAGGACACCTCAACAAAATGGAGTTGTTGAGAGGAAGAATAGGGTCCTTCAAGAGATGGCCCGTGTGATGTTGCTTAGCAACAATGTCCCTAGGAACCTATGGGCCGAAGCCGTCAATATGGCTTGCTATATAGGGAATCGTATTTTTCTAAGGCCCGGTACTAGAAATACCTCCTATGAGTTATGGAAAGGAAAAAGGCCAAATGTTAGCGACTTCCACACTTTTGGAAGCAAATGCTACATTTTGAATGACCGTGATCAACTTGGCAAATTCGATGCTAAGAGTGATGAGGGTATTTTTATTGGCTATGCCTTGAATAGTAGAGCCTATAGAGTTTTCAATTTAAAAACTCTAAGTGTTATGGAATCATCCAATGTCGTATTTGATGATACTAGGCTCAAGTCAAATGATCATGAGGAGGAGGTTATTTTTAGTGATGTTTCTCCTTTGGAGAGGGTTGTGGTGACTCCCAATGTTGGGACATCTAATGAAAATGATGAAGTCACACAACCCACTACTAGAGTCCCTCTCTTGGACTCTAATGAACTCGCTCCATGGGTTAGAAGACTCCATAACAAAGAGGATGTTATTGGAGATGTAAATGAGGGTGTTAGGACTAGACGTCAACTTGCCAATCTTATTAGCTACACATGCTACACCTCTCAAATTGAACCCAAAAAGGTTGAAGAAGCCTTAAATGATGAATTTTGGGTTCTTGCCATGCAAGAAGAGCTAAACCAATTCGAAAGAAATGAGGTTTGGACTCTAGTTCCTAGGCCTAAGACCACTAATGTCATAGGCACTAAATGGATATTTAGGAACAAATCCGATGAGGATGGCAACATAGTACGGAACAAGGCTACACTTGTAGCACAAGGGTACTCTCAAATTGAGGGTATCGACTTTGAGGAGACATTTGCTCCCGTTGCCCGTTTAGAGTCCATTAGGCTTCTCTTGTCCATTTCTTCTGTGCACAAGTTCAAATTGCACCAAATGGATGTCAAGAGTGCCTTCCTCAATGGCTTCTTGCAAGAGGAAGTGTTTGTTGAACAACCCAAGGGGTTTGTGGATGCACACCACCCCAACCATGTCTATCGCCTCAAGAAGGCACTATATGGGTTGAAACAAGCACCGAGGGCTTGGTATGAGCGCCTCACTCAATTTCTTGTTGACAATGACTACATAAGAGGTAGTGTTGACAAGACCTTGTTCATCAAGAGAAATAAAGATGAGTTATTTATAGCTCAAATCTATGTTGATGACATTGTATTTGGCTCCACCAACAACACCAAGGTCCAACAATTTGTTGATGTCATGTCTCATGAATTTGAGATGAGTCTTATTGGTGAGCTTAGTTACTTCCTAGGTTTGCAAATTAGGCAATTAGATGATGGGATTTTCATAACCCAAGCCAAATATGCCAAAAACCTAGTGAAGAAGTTTGGTTTAGAGAATGCCAAACATTGTAATACACCCATGAGTACCACTTTGAAGCTAAGCAATGATGCTAGTGGTAAAAGTGTGGAACAAATGTTATATCGTGGCATGATAGGTAGCTTGCTCTATTTGACCACAAGTAGGCCCGATATCTCCTTTAGTGTGGGTGTGTGTGCTAGGTACCAAGCGGATCCTAAGGAGTCCCATCTTTCTTCCGTAAAGAGAATCATTCACTATGTGAATGGGACATCCAACTATGGGATTTGGTACTCTTTTGACACTAATGCTAGTCTTGTAGGCTTTAGTGATGCGGATTGGGCAGGAAATTGCGATGATAGGAAGAGCACATCGAGCGGTTGCTTCTTTCTAGGCAACAACTTGGTGTCTTGGTTTTGCAAGAAGCAAAACTCTATTTCCTTGTCCACGGCCGAGGCCGAGTATATAGCCGTGGGGAGTGGATGCACACAACTCCTATGGATGAAGCAAATGCTAGTAGACTACGGATTCAACCAAGGTACTCTCACTCTCTTTTGTGATAACATGAGTGCTATTAATATTTCCAAGAATCCGGTACAACATTCTAGAACTAAGCATATTGACATCCGCCATCATTTCATTAGAGAGCTTGTTGAAAATAAATACATAGTCCTTGAACATGTAGGTACTAATGATCAACTTGCGGACTTATTTACTAAACCCTTAGATGCTACTCGATTAAAAACTCTTAGTAGATCTATTGGGATATGTCTTGTGGAGTGATGTTCTATGATTGACCCCATATGGGGAACTCAAACAAAGAGAGCTATTTTGCATTCTTGTCACTTGCAAAAAATTTGAAATAACTTATGCCTCTTCTTTTAATTGTTTGAGTAAGCTTGGTTGCACATATGTATATATGTTTTCAATTCAATAAGTGTGAACCTTGCTTGTTTACAATCCATGTCATATTTATGTTCAAACATGCATTTTTGGACTAGGAGATGTATATAGGAAGTATGATTTGAATGACCTATGATTATCTCCATGACATGATGATTCTTAAATAACATGCTAATGTCAAATGAAAAAGCATGAAATTCATATAACATGCTCACATGAAAAGTATGAATTGATGATTGCATATTCTCAAAATGCAAAACCTTGTGTGAAAGCTTATGAGACTCAAAATGAATAAAGGATCTTGTATCCATTCAAAGGAATTTACATTCCAAATGTCTCTCTTTCTTTATTGGTTGAACATGGCTACTATCATACGGATATCTTATCCGGAAAAATCAAAAAGGGTGCAAAGTCGCTCATGCCATGTTTCGCTTATAAAGTTTGATATAGTTGTTCTTAAATTGAAATCAATATATTCTATATCCTTGCTTTACTCATGACATTGGTGAAATTAGTTTGAATTCTTCTTAGAAACCTTTGTCATTTGCTTTGCCAAATACTATTGTATTTTGGACTTGAATGCTACATGTCTTGTATGCAAAGCATGTTTGATTCACACATTTTCTTTCAAATAAATCTCCTTGTTTCTCTTCAATTAATTGAGGTGCATAACGTGACTTATATATATATGCAAATATCTTGCATGCTTCTATCTCTCGTTGCTATGAGTGACCCGGTTGGGGATTACTCCTTTGCCTATCTCATGACAAAAAGGGGGAGTAGGATATGGTAAGGGGAGTTGCAAAAATAAAGGCAAAAGTTTGCATATTGGGGAGAACATTCATTGAGGTGGAGTAACCTGTTGAGGGGGAGCATTGCATAAACATACATTTCATAATGTTGTGCCTAAACTTTTAAAATGCAAATGCTTGTTTTTGTTCTCACTTGATTCATCTTACTTTTTACTTGTATTGGAAATGTTAGAAACTTTCTTTTCAGGGCTTGATTATTCTACAAGAGATTGAAGACTTGAAGTTTATTTTCTTATCTCTTTGTATTGTAGAAAATCTATATTATCCCGTTGTTTCTAGTTTAATGTGAGGAATCAATGTGAGTGGTGGTTTTGTCCCGAAATAGTCAAATGGGGAGATTGTAAGGTTCCCATTTGTTGATTGGCTCATTTCATGGACAAACCACATATTGGGGTTCTTTGTAAGGGTAGCCTAGGTATCGGGTTTATTGTTCGAAGCCCTTTGAAGACCTCGTGTTGATAAGCACCGAAGGTATATTTCTTTATGCTTACTTGTCTTGAAGAGATAGTTGCACACACTCACAACTCATGCATGTGTTTAATACTTGTATGTTGTGTGTCTTATTTTTGTGCATTAATGTTCATTAACATCTCTTCTTGCATGTTAGTTTGATTGCATCTTGCATATCCAATTGCATTGTCATGCTTAGACTTAGGATTGCATTTTTGCATTGGGCGCTCCCAAAAGCGCTCTATAGAAGCGCTGTACGAACAGCCCCCATTGAGCGCTGTTCAGACCTGATCGATTTAATTCGGTCGCTGTTGGGTCGCTGTACAGGCGCTGTACAAAGTGCTATACAAAGCGCTGTACAAAGTGCTGTACAAAGCGCTCTTCGTACAGCGCCACTCTGTTTTCCCGTGAGAACAAAGTAGGGGCGCTGTACAAGCGCTGTACAAGAGGCGCTCTACGTACAGCGCCCAAGGCAATATTGAGGCAAACTTATCAAAACGACCACACTTTGTTTTGGCCTCCTATATATATGCCACTTTGACTTTAGGTCAATTACATGAGTTCATATTCAGATTCTATACTTAGGATATTTTTCAAAGAGAAGAAAAATTCCAAAGAACTCATTTTTAGTTTACTCAAACACTTTTTCATGATCATCAATCATCATCTAGCATCATCCTTGATCATCTAGATGACATCTTGCATGATTTCTTCATCATACTTTGCTTGGTAAGCTTTTCACTAATATCTTACATATTTTGTGTTTCTCTTAACAAGCAATCTCATTTAATTACTTGTATGTTATTTTATATACTTTGAATACAAGTTTGAGATTAGTATGATGTATGTTTGAGAAGTTGTATTGTGATAGCTAATTAGGTTTTGTGCTTAATCTTGATTAGCTAAACTATTTGATTGACATGTCATTTAGTTTTGATATCTAGGATTGCTCTAATTGCATATTAATCATCATAGATAAGCATATAGGGTTTCCCTTGCTCTATGTTGCATTTTGGATATTCATATATTCATATATTCACTTAGGGTTGTTATTCTCTTCATAGAGAAAGTAAGTCTTGTGTGTAGCATCCGGAATTAGGTTTCTTAGATCGCAAGCAAATTGGACTAGGTTCACTCATACCAGGATTAGGTAGGTGTGTGATTACTTCCGGGATTAGGTTGTAATCGTTTTACACATTTAGTGGATTGGAGGTTCGAGTGTGGCTTACTTACTAGCATGTAGTTTTTCCCGTGAGGGTTTCCACGTAAAAATCAAGTCTTATTTAATTTCCGCATTTTATACTTGATTTGTTGCTTTATCTAGTTAGGGGTAAATTTGTAATTTTGACTTATACGAAAAATTGGGTAAAAAGCTTAAAATCTATTCACCCCCCCCCCCCCCCCCCCCCCCCCCCCTCTAGATAGTTTTATACACACCGTGCTATAATTTGTTTCAGGGGTGAATAGATTTTAAGCTTTATTACCCAATTTTCGCATGCAAATCAATATTACGAAAATGCCCCTACTAGTCAAAAATACAAGCAAGTGTAATATAGTGCGGAATTTAAATAACACTTGATGTATACGTGGAAACCCAACCACTGGGAAAAACCACGAGCTGTTTAGTGCGCCACACTCGAACCTCGAAATCCACTAATTGAAATGGAGTTTACAACCTATGTAGACCTCGTCTAACACTCCGGTCAATAATCCCCCACTTCTACCACTCGGGCCTTTAAAAACGGCTCTAGTCCAATTGCTTGAGGCCTAAGCAATCTTAGCCTCAAGAGTTAATTCTCAATGAAGAGATTTTGCAACCTATGTGAATATGTATAAATATTCAAATAACAAACAAGGCTAGGGAACCTTAGATGCTTATCTAGGATGATGATATAATCAATTAAATCAACCCTAGATATCAATAGCTAAATGACATGTCAAATAGCTTAGCTAATCAAGATTAATCAAAAACCTAATTAGCTATCACAATACAACACTCAATCAATTCATCATAATTAATTCTCTATTCTTGTATTTATCATATGATCAAAAACATACAAGTAAATTAAAAGAGAATAGCTTGATAGTAAAAATACTAAAATGAGATGAACTTAATCAAAATCGTACCAAGCAAGTTGTGATGATGCAAACCCATTCATAGATGAATGCAAGATGAACTTTGATGCACAAAAGAATGTATTTGAGTGTTTAAATGAGCAAACTTGGTTGCTTTTTCTCTCAAAATTTCTCTTTAAAATATAGGGTACTTGATGATCAAAAAGTGATGGTTCAGAACAAGAGAAAGAGATGTATTTATAGGCATAAAAATTAGAGCATGTGAAAATACAAGTTTGCCCTTGAAACGCACGATCGGCGGTTTCATTCGGCGGTCAGGCCGCCGTTTACAACCGCCAAATTGAACTCGAGAAGAACAGGGGAACAACGGCGGTTTCAATCGGTGGTTTCGAAACCGCTGAATCAACCGTAGAATCAAACCCGAGAAATAAATCAATCAGGTATGATCGGCGGTTTCGAACGGCGATCGTTGGCCACCGATCGTAACTGCAGAATCACTCCAGACCTTTCTGGACTGAAACGGCGGTTTCAATTCGGTGGCCAGGCCGCCGATCAAACCACCGATTCACCAGTAATGGTGAATCTAAATGAGAAGCCAAGAGTATTCCCCTTAAGCGGTCTTCGCGTAAAACCAAGCACACATTCGTGCAAGCGCAGACGTTTCCGAACATATTCGGGAAACGGATTACACAACACACAAACACAACAAGATACATCAAACAAAGTGCAAGAGTGAAATGTGTCATGTAAAGAGAATACACACAAGTACAAGTATGCTAAGTGTGTGTGTGCTAACTAAATCTCTTCAAAGAAAAACTAAGCACTAGAGATTATACCTTTGGCGTGCTTGTCTCTTGAGGTCTTGGAAGGGCCTTCGAGCTTGAAGTTCAATCACCTAAACTACCCATACATAATCAACCCCAACATGTGGTTTGTCCATGAAATAAGCCAATCAATATATGGGAATCCTTATAGCCCGCGTGGTAGAAGTGGGGGGTTATTAACCGTAGTGTTAGACGAGGTCTACATAGGTTGTAAACTCCATTTCAATTAGTGGATTTCAAGGTTCGAGTGTGGCGCACTATACAGCCCGTGGTGTTTCCCAGTGGTTCGGTTTCCACGTATACATCAAGTGTTATTTAAATTCTGCACCATATTACACTTGTTTGTATTTTTGACTAGTAGGGGTATTTTCTTAAAATTGACATGTATGCGAAAATTGGGTAAAATTAGTTAAAATCTATTCACCCCCCCCCCCCCCCCCCCCCCTCTAGATAATATTGTACACACCGTTAATTTGTTTCAAAAACCATACACAATTTCAAAAGTTGAAAATTGAGTTGCAGAATGCACACTCCTATTATAAGCAAATTCTACATGCGGCAAACAATCTTCCCATGTTTTCAAGTTCTTTTGTATGATAGCACGTAACAAAGTAGACAAAGTCCTATTAACCACTTCGGTTTGACCATCAAATTATGGATGACAAGTAGTAGAAAATAAAAGTTTAGTTCCTAACTTACCCCACAAAGTCTTCCAAAAGTAGCTTAAGAACTTAGCATCTCTATCCGAAACAATGGTTTTAGGCATGCCATGTAATCTAACAATTTCTTTGAAAAACAAATCAACAATATGTGAGGCATTATCAGCTTTATGACAAGGAATGAAATGTACCATTTTAGAAAACCTATCAACAACCACATATATATAATCCCAACCCCTTTTTGACCTAGGCAAACCCAACACAAAATCCATAGAAATATCAATCCAAGGTCCATTAGGTATAGGCAAAGGAGTATACAAACCATGAGGCTTAGTCTTAGACTTAGCTTGTCTACACGTAATGCATTTCTCACAAATTCTTTCTACATCACGTTTCATTTGAGGCCAAATGAAGTGTTCATGCAAAATATCTAGTGTCTTGGCTATACCAAAATGCCCCATCAAACCTCCCCCATGAGCTTCTCTAGCAAGCAATTCACGCAAAGAACTCTTAGGTACACAACTTAGTTTTTCTAAACAAAAATCCATCATGCCTATAAAACTTGCCAAATGCTACTTTCTCACATGCATTGAATACATTACCAAAGTCAAAATCTTCCACATACAATTCTTTGATGTAATCAAAACCAAACAATCTAGCTTCCAGAGTAGAAAGTAAAACGTACCTTCTAGACAAAGCATCAGCGACCACATTTTCCTTACCTTTTTTGTACTTGATCACATATGGAAATGTTTCTATGAATTCCACCCACTTGACATGTCTCTTATTCAACTTGTGTTGCCCCTTTAAATGCTTCAAGGACTCATGATCCGTGTGAATCATAAATTCCTTCGGCCAAAGGTAGTGTTGCCAAGTTTCCAATGCTCTAATCAAAGCATACATCTCTTTGTCATATGCAGGATAGTTCAAGGCTGCTTCACTTATCTTCTCACTAAAAAATGCAATGGGATGTCCTTCTTGCATTAGAACAACTCCAATACCTATTCCTGAAGCATCACACTCAATCTCAAAAGCTTTAGCAAAGTCAGGCAAAGCAAGCAAAGGTGCATTAGTTAATTTTTCCTTAATCAAGTTAAATGCCTTTTCTTGCTCATTACCCCACTTAAAACCCACATTCTTTTTGATAACTTCAATTAAAGGTGCAGCTATACTACTAAAATCCTTCACAAACCTCCTATAGAAACTAGCCAACCCATGAAAGCTTCTCACTTGTCCAACATTTATAGGTTTCGGCTAGTCCTTGATTGCCTTAACCTTCTCTTCATCAACCCCAATCCCCTTAGCACTAACAACAAAACCTAGAAATATAAGCTTATCCATGCAAAAGGTATACTTTTTGAGATTAGCAAACAACTTTTCTGTTCTTAGAACACCTAAAACAAGTTTTAAATGTTCAATATGCTCATCCAAGTTTTTGCTATAAATCAGAATGTCATCAAAGTAAACAACAATAAATTTTCCAATAAAAGCATGAAAAACATGGTTCATTAACCTCATGAACGTACTCGGTGCATTAGTTAACCCAAAAGGCATCACTAATCACTCATATAAACCATATTTTGTTTTGAAAGCAATTTTCCATTTATCACCTTCTTTCATCCTAATTTGATGATATCCACTTTTAAGATCAATTTTAGTGAAAACACATAAACCATGGAATTCATCAAGCATATCATTTAATCTAGGAATAGGATGTCGATACTTTACTATGATATTGTTGATGGCACGATAATCAACGCACATCCTCCATGTTCCATCCTTTTTTAGCACAAGCAATACTGGAATCGCACAAGGACTCATGCTCTCACGCACATACCCCTTTTTCATGAGCTCACTAACCTGCTTTTGAAGTTCCTTTGTCTCTTTGGAATTACATTTGTATACGGGTCTATTTGGGATGTGTCCTCCGGGTACAAAATAAATTTGATGCTCAATTCCTCTTATTGGTGGTAAACCAATAGGTATCTCTTCGGGAAACACCTTATCAAAGTCCTACAAAAGTGAGACAACAACACTAGGTAAAGAATAGTCAATTTCATTAGTACTGAAACAAGCCTCTTTGTACAAAAGTACAATCATTGGCTGATGTGAAAACAAAGCCTTTTTGATCTCACTCCCTCTTGCATAGAAGCTCACATGTTTACTCTCTTTGTCACTGCTCACGTGTTTACTCTCTTTGTCACTCTTTCTTTCTTTTTTTGCAGTTTCGGTCTCTTTTTCTTTTGTCTATCTTTCTTTTGAACTCTCACTCTCCTTTTTTATATCTCTCTCTTTGTTTAACCTCACTTGATCTTCATATACTTGTCCTGAGGTTAAGGGTACAAAAGTGATTGGCTTTTTATTGAGTACAAAGGAGTGTCTATTGGTATATCCATCATGTGTTACATGTCTATCAAACTGCCATGGTCTTTCTAAAAAGATATGGCCCGCATTCATTGGCACCACATCACAACAAACTTTATCTTTGTACTTTCCAATTGAAAATGTCACCAACACCTGTTTAGTCACCTTGATTTCCCCACTATCATTCAACCATTGTAGCTTATAAGGTTTTAGGTGCTTCAAAGTAGCCAAATTCAGTTTTTCCACCAAAGTAGTGCTAGCCACATTAGTTCAACTCCCCCCATCAATAATCATGTTACATACCTTATCATTAACATGGTAGCGAGTGTGAAAGATATTGTCACGTTGTACCTCATCATCTTCCTTGGCTTGAGCACTAAGAGCTCTTCTTGCTACCAAATGCTCTCCATTCACCGGATACTCAACGTCACTTGCATCCTCCAAAGGTGGTATGGACTCATCATCAGATTCACCCTCGAATTCGATATTACCATCATCCTTCAAAACCATTATTCTCTTGTTTGGACATTGAGATGCAATATGACCTGCTTCTAAACACTTAAAGCACTTAATATCTCGATTTCTAGAAGGTTGGAAATCTGATTTACCTTGATTTGTTATGCCTCCGGCCTTATGATCTTTGGAAGGTTCGGCCTTGGCCTTGAAACTAGGCTGGTCTTCCCTCTTGCTCTAATTCGGTTTCCATGATGATGAAGAACCCGAATTTTGCCCAGCCCGTGTGGAACCTTTCCTCTTCAACTGTTTTTCCACCTTAATGGCCATGTGCACCATGTCAGTCAATTCAACATAATGTTGCATCTCCACTACATTTGCAATATCTCGGTGTAGTCCATTCAAGAACCTAGCCATAGTAGCCTCTCGGTCCTCCTCTACATCAGCTCGAATCATGGCAATCTTCATCTCCTTGTAGTAGTCTTCAACACACTTAGATCCTTGAGTAAGAGTTTGCAATTTTTGAAACAAACCCCTATAATAGTGGCTTGGAATGAAACGCCTTATCATAACAGTTTTCATCTCCTCCCATGTCTCAATTGGTCTTTCTCTATTCCGTCTCCTACTCACAACTAGTTGATCCCACCAAACGATAGCATAATCAGTTAATTTTATGGCTGCCAACTTCACCTTCTTCAATTCAGAATAGTCATAGCAATCAAACACCAATTCCATTCTTTTCTCCCACTCCAAATAAGCTTTGGGATCAATTTTCCCTTGGAAAGTTGGGATCTTCACCTTAATGCTACCCAAGTTATTATCAACCCTCTCTCCATAGATATCTTCTCTATTCCCATATCTAACTTCTTTACCTTCCATTCTACGCCTAAATTTGTCCACACCCATATTAGACATGCAATCATCCTCCTCTAAGTCATTCCCATAATTATCTTCATAGTCATTCCTAGGTGGATTCCTTTCTCTTCGTTCCACATTAGGAACCCTAAATGGTCGCTCCCTTGGTGAACTAGGATCCACTTTATGCAACCTATCATTCACCTCGCCAAACTGAATCTCCATCCGCGCCATGTGTTGTTGCATGGCTTTATACAAAAAGTTGAGATCAACCATTTAGGTGCTTTGTTGGGACTGTTATCGTGTGACATATTTAAAACCTGTAAAACAAACAAGAATTTAGTAAGCCTCACAAACACTCCCTCACGTGTTTACCCTCAAAGATGATGGCACTCACACTCATGTTTCACTCAATTCTTTTGGCTTTTACCCTTTGATGAACTCACACTCTCTTGCCTTTTTCCACTATTTGTTCACTCTTTAGTTCCCTTTTTGTTTTTTTTTTTACTTATATGGACACTCACAAGAATATTGAGGGAGTAATAAGTAACAAGTGAAGTAATAGGACCAGAATATCAAAGACGAGATTCAATTAAAAAAAAATATATATATATTTTTTAATCTTAATACACAAAAACAAGGAGAGGAATAACAATAGTTGATATAGATTTAACTACACAACTTTTCAATATATATATATATATATATTTTTTTTTTTGTGATCAAACGAAATCAAAAAGAAGACGATCAAGGATAGATTAAACCTGATTAGAAGCCTAAGCTCTGATACCAACTGATATGAACCTCATCAAGAGCAGTGAGACCCGGGACCAATATATGGTAACGAATGATCATTTTATGAATCAAGTTTATGCAATAAAAAAATTAAAGGACCAACCTGTTAGGTTTATAGTTTGTGTTGGCATGTATTCCATATCAAAACGTGTTTCTTTTGTAATGTTTAGTGGTCCATATGTTGAAGATTTAAGAAGACGAAGAAAGTCTTGGCCATAATTCATGCAAAATGCCGGCTTCAAAGAGATATGTGCTTCATTGATCATCAAAGGTAATATAAGACCTCATATCTCTTACAAGGCTAGGCACACACACACACATGGCATCCTTGTGTGTTCCTTCATGGTTAAACATCATTTATATATCACTTTCACACACTTGATAATATATGCTCATGCATTTATACTATCTTGACAAACTTTGCTTATTGCATGTTCTAGGACTATGTCTAGGAAATAGCATATGTGTGTGTCTTTGTGTTTGTATGTTTCCATATTTTTGTATTTGGACTTGAATATGCTCTATTATGATTCCTTATTGAGTTTTGGTCGTTTCGATTACTCATTCACTTAGTTTCGAGTCCAAACGATGTAGCTACGCTACTTTTCGTTCTCATTCGTTGAGTTGACTTCATCATCATTTTCCGAGATGATTTCTCAACCATTTTTCAAAGTTTCATAGTCATCGTTGTGCATTAGGGAGTCACAATTCGTAATCCAAAAATGGATTCAAAATCGGAGTTTGGATGCCCAAGATACGGTTGAAGAACGTGAGGGAGTGCGCGAGAGGAGAGTGTGGCCAAATGCCACGTTGCCCAAGCCGTGTGGGAGCCGTGGGACCCACGGCCAGAGGACCTCTCTGGTCCCGTGTGGTCCACGCGCCCCGCATGGACATGGGTGACATGGCCACCTCTGATTGGCCCAAAAAATCTCTCTCTCTCCTCCTTTTAAATTCCGTCCATTCCCTCTAATTGATTTTCAAGAAGAAAAATTGCAAATCCCGTCAGAATTTTTCTCTCCAATTTTCTCACTTTCCAAACACCATAACATCTTCATACGAAGTCAGAATTGAGTGTATCAAGTTGGAGATCGTTCATAATCGAGTCCTCTACCATGTCTAAGTGGTTTGGCAGCTGTTTGATCAATTTTTATGGTGGTTCTACATAGAAAACCGAACCAGCTCGTGAATCCAAGGTATTGGTCTTATCTTTGGGATTTCTTCTTTTATAACCTTCAATTTGCTTGGGGTTTCTTCTTCTATATATACTTGTATGTTTGGTGAATGCTATTGAGAAAGATAGCTTCACAATCAATCCTAATCAAAAGTCTATTTAGAGACAAATGTGAACTAGTTTTCTTGATTCTAGGTTTTTCACATGTTTGTGTGTTGTATTGTGATTCAGATGATATCTTAGGTTGTTTGTGACTTGATTGAATCAATTTTGTGATAAATGACCTTGAGATTTGATTTGATCCTTTGATTGATGAAATCTAGGATTATTGTATTTGTATGTGTTTTAGAGCTACCTAGGATTTAATTAATTTACATCTTAAATCCTTGCTCTATATTTTTGGCTAGAATATTGATTGATTTGATCTCATGTCTCTAGCATTTTTATTGTATGTTTATAGCATCTTGAACTTGTACTTCATGAATATATTTTGTTCAAGTGTTGTATGTGTGAATGAGATTTTGAGCTTATGTGTTTGGTGTTTACATATGCTTTAGGTTTTATTCTTGTATTTTGCATCTAGACTTTTATTACTTGTGATATCACATGTTTTGGTCTATTTGTACCATGGAATGTATTGATCACATGTTCTATGTTGAATTGGTTGTTTGCATCATTTGCATTCACATGATCACAATAGGAAGTCCTTGTAAAAGGCATGAAGTCTTGGTTAGAGTCGGGATGACTCGGATAGCCAAGAAAGAAGACTTGTCTAGAGTCGGGATGACTCGGATAGGCAAGCAAGAAGTTATGGCTAGAGTTGGAAGGACTCGGATAGTCATGCATGGGAGACTCCCTAGAGGCATGAGTGCCTTGGATAGGGAGTTGGCTATTGTATTGGTAGGCCTAGGCATATGGTTAGACATAGACTCTAAAAGATCGGGGTACATGGGAGGTGTATGCACTCTTGAGGAATTTCTAATCTTCCATCGATGTTGGTTTTGTGTGTTGTCCAATATATGGTGTTTCCGCATCATTGAGGAATTTCGTACTTTCCAATAGGGTTGGGTAGACTTAGACTCCACTAGGTTGGGTGAGCTAAAGATTGGTCACTTTGTGGATTCTCTATTTTTATCATCCAATATATATAGTACCCTAATGGTTGTATTTCAACCCGTAGATGTTTCCTTCTTGGAGGTTTTACCATGTTAAAAAATCTCTTGTGTTAATTCTTCCTATCTCTATCTTTTATATTTTATTTGTGTATGTTATTATCTTGTTTCATATTATTCACTTGTGATGTATAGTGAAGCAAGTATTTGTAAAGTGTGATTTGTGGATTCATTCTTTTGATCATTTTTTTGTATATATGATTCTTTTGTATATTGTAATTTTTGTATAGTGATATTTGATCACTCTTGTAACTCATTGAACATCTATTGAAATACAAGTATTCTTTGTTGTTGTGTTTATTTGTTATTATACCTCCCACAACTAGGTAATATACATAGACCTTGTTCACATGATTATATTCTCATATTGTCTATGTATGTCTTTCTTGGTTTATTTTGTTGTGTGTAAGGCTACCTTGAGGGACCAATGAAAGTTTGTTCAAGGGATTGAAAAAAGGTGTAAAAACCTATTCACCCCCCTATAGGTATGCCTTAAGCAATTTAACTATGTTTGTATACTTTCAGAACCAATGGTATCAAGAAGTATTGTAGACGCCACACTCAAGAAGAGACGAAGGTGAGTGATAAGTCTGGTTTTAGAACGCCACAAGGAGGAAACCTTGATAAGTTCTGAGTTCAATGAAGAACCAAAGAGAAAACACTCTCAATTTTAATTTAATCAAAGTCTAATCCTTTTACGAAGTTGAAGAACCAAAATAAAGCTTCCTTGGAAAAACCCTCCAAGCATGGGAAACACAAGAGAATTAATTGACAAAGCAAATTACAAGAAAATAATAAAGTTAATGCAGATATCAAGTAAAGACTCTTCAGATCTCGTAGATTAGTTGAATCTAGCCACCAGAATGAATTCAGTCATATCTCTCTCTTGGGACCTTCAAATGACTTGTTTCAAGATACGAAATTGAAGTTAAAGTGCTGATCTTTCCAATATCATAAACCACGTTAGCTAATTCATCCGGAATCAAAAGTTATGAAGTCCCCTAACTGCCCTTCGAACATGATCTGGTGCATCTACTAATCGCCCCCCTTATAAATGGACTCTCCCATGTCATGGCCCCATGTAATCGGCCTAATCAATTGCCTTGATGATGCTAATTAAGCCTTGGTCTTCATGTGGGCTCATCTTGGACTTCAACAATTCAGAAATAGCCCAAGTGTCTTGAATCAGGCCATTGATTGTATCTTTGAATCTTCTAGCTCTTGCCCTTGTTATTGGCCCAAATGGAACTTGCAATGGATCCTTAGGTACAGCCCCTTTATTCACATCACTAAGATCCTTAACACAATTAGGCAAGAAGTCTTTTCTCCTCTTAAGACAAGAATTCTTCCCCTTATGACAAAGTTTTCATTAAACACAAAGAGGTACAAAACTCACACATTTGGAACATTTCTCCACACATGGTAAGGTATACATTTTCTTTCTCAACTATATTAAACATGGTCTCCCCCATATCAAACATGGTGAGGTATACATTTCTCCCCCTTTTTGTCAAGGAATAGACAAAGAGCACAAGAGATAAATAACGAGATATTAAGCAAACAAATCGTATAGAAAGTGAAGTTGAATAAACTAAGCTCCCCCTAAACATATGCACACATTATGATCAACAAGTAGATTTGTTTACAAGGGACTCACACATTCACACATTCAAGCAATAAGAGAAAATATTTCATCAATTTTCAAAGTCCAAGAGAGAATCAAAGATTTTCATTAATCTCTCAAAAATATTCTCACATTGCCAATGAATCAAGCACATAAGCAAAATATGTGTGTGTGTGTACACTTCTCACATATATAGAAGGAGTAATTGTGATATCAACATGCAAACTCTATCCACATCTATCCATCTAAAGCATTTCCAATCTAGGTCAAACCGATATTCATCCGGGTTTTTGCTTTTAAAGAGAATATATTTCAACATGTGAGTGTGTGTGTGCATGTGGCTCGTTTACCCGTTTCTATTTGACAACCCGATCTTTTCACAATTCTCAACTATACACTTCTTTGATTTTTCTAACTTAAAACATATACACCTCTTGGCGGCTTTCACTCATCACAATGGCGTAGCCCTTTCCTACATTGGGTGGCTGCACTACCAAGGTATGTAGCCCTTTTGATGTGAATAAGGGGGCTATACCAAACGATCCATTGCAAGTTCCATTTGGGCCAATAACAAGGGCAAGAACTAGGAGATTCAAAGATGCAATCAATGGCCTGATTCAAGAAACTTGGGCTGATTCTGAATTGTTGAAGTCTAAGATGAGCCCACATGAAGACCAAGGCTTAATTAACATCATCAAGGCAATTGATTGGGCCGATTATAAGGGGCCATGACATGGGAGAGTCCATGTGCAAGGGGTGAGATTAGTAGATGCATCAAATCATGTTCGAAGGGCAGTTTGGAGACTTCATAACTTTTGATTCCGGATGAATTAGCTGACGTGGTTTATGGTATTGGAAAGATCAGCACCTTAACTTCAATTTTGTATTTAGAAACAAGTCATTTGAAGGTCCCAAGAGAGAGATATGACTGATTTCATTCTAGTGGCTAGATTCAACTAATCTACGAGATTTGAAGAGTCTTTGCTTGATATCTGCATTAGCATTATTATTTTCTTGTAATTTGCTTTGGCAATTAATTCTCTTGTTTTCCCATGCTTGGAGGGTTGTTCCAATGAAGCTTTATATTCGGTTCTTCTCCTTTGTAAAAAGGTCAAACTTGGATTAAATTAAAATTGAGAGTGTTTTCTCTTTGGTTCTTCATTGAACTCAGAACTTATCAAGGTTTCCTCATTGTGGCGTTCAAAAACCAGACTTATATCTTCTTGAGTGTGGTGTCTACAATACTTCTTGATACCATTGGTTCTTATCTCCAAATAGATAACGGGTTGCGGTCCTTTAATTTCTTTATTTCATAAATTTGATTCAGAAAACGATCCTTCATTACCATATATTGGTTCCGGGTCTCACTGCTCTTGGTGAGGTTCATATCACCTTTCCATGAGGGCGCTCGTTGAATTCTACGTTATGCCGAAGTAAAATGGATGCATACCATAGGTCATCTATCATGTACTAAGCAATAGGCTTCTAGATGCATCCATAATCTACATATTTTCAACCACAAATACTCAAATCTAAAACATATAAGGGAAGCATTAGTGCACTTTTCAAAAAATAATATTTTCAAGCTCAAGTGCATGATCTAGAAACAATAAAAGTTATTTGTTTAAGATCATTACTTCTCAAGTGAGTAGCTCTCAAAGATATTGATATTCAAATAAAGTTTTGCTCATCAAGCTACTCACAATCACACAAAGACATCAATAAACACAAATCATGCCAATGGACATTCTAAGAGTTTTAAATCTCTCTTTGTCCAAGGGATTTGTTAACAAGACCGCAAATTGATTTTTAGTAGGCATATGCTCTAGAGTAACAATAGAATATTCAACAAGTTCTCTAAATAAATGATGCCTAATATCTATGTGCAATGATATCATGAATATATAGAGTTGAAAAGATGAAATAGAAAGCAAGCTTTTAGAGTAGAGAAATACCTTAGCAAGCTTTTTCACCAATGAAAGGTCTCCGCTCTTTTTATGAGCTTTCTTGGTTTGTTTGTCCTCATGACAACAAGTTGTTGGTGTGTCATCCCAAGAAAATAAAGACCAAACACTTTCAACTCAAACAAACACATGAAAATGACTTTCTCTAAAAGTCTTAACAAAACATTTCACCAAATAGATTTCAAAATTCAACTTCTTTAAAGTTAATCAACAAATTTTGACTATCATAGTGAGTATGACAATATTAAGTTCATGTATTGACTAGAGACACACGGTTTGAATACTAGACCTAGCACATTACAAATGGCGTAGTCAAGCATCAAACTTAGAACTCTTATCAAACAAGAACAAAAATATTCTCATATGTGCTACTCAATCAAGTATGAGAGCACTCACCTTTAACCATATTGGTCTTAGGTGAACCAACACAAACATCATCATGATCATTACGCATGGTAATATGAAATCTAGAAGATAAATCATCAACTATCTTCTTCATTAAAATATCACTCATATTAAACTCATCATTGTTGCGACGCATAAATATTTCATTAAGACTCTTCAAATGATCATGGTTAACACTCTTCTTAACCAACTTCTTCTCAACATTCATCTTATGATGATTATTATTAACATGCATGTCATTCTTTTCAATCCAAATTTTCTTTGTAGGTTTCTTCACATGAATATGATCAATATACACATTTTTTAAAGCATCAAAGCTATTATCATATTTAAAAACTTTCAAAGAAGATTTATCTATTTCACAATCATGCATATTATTCTTTTGAATCCAAACGTGCCTTACTGATTTCTTTTTGTTAACATGTTCATCATGCATAGTCTCTAATTCCCTAACATGTTTAGAAACAACGAAAGGAAGTTATTAACCGAAAATTATCACTGGGGTGATTTTTCTAATTAACAATTCAATGGGGACTAGGTCGGGGTAGACCTTGGTCGTAGAGGTATCAGGTAGTTCGATACCTTTAGCTTCCTAGGGATTCACTAAGAATTGTGTATAATCATAGTAAGGAAAATGGATTCAAACAACTAATAGAACGAACATTTAACTCATTTCATTCATGGTAAATACATGGTAAGGTTACAATCTATAGTTATGGTTATGTGATAAAAAATAAGCTAAATGGGCGATGGCGATGGAGCTTTAGCGAATGTCGATAAGTGGAAAAGTAAGAAGTAGGGTTTCGGTCCCCTTTTCTCTGTAATCATACAATGAATATATAGGCCCGTTTCTTGCCAGGCACTCCTAGAACTTCGGTCTAGGGTTTTAGCAATTTACAGGTCTTTCCTTGGCAATCAACGAATTCGTCGGGGAATTGATCCCTAAAATCAAGTGATTCCTCTTAGAACTGAAAGAGTTGACTCCATCTTTAAATGGGACTCTTGAATGGCGGGAATGCACGTAATATTTTGCCTCAAACGATGGCGTTTAATGCTTGTCTTTCTTCTCGGATTGCTGTTCATGGTACTTGCTTCTTACTTTAGGCAGGGTCGGAGCATTGGGATTTTTTATTTAACACGTGATTTATTCACTAGGTGCCTACCATTAGCTGATAGTAGCCATGTTCAACCAATAAAGAAAGAGAGACATTTGGAATATCAATTCCTTTGAACGGATACAAGATCCTTTATTCATTTTGAGTCTCATAAGCTTTCACATAAGTTTTGCATTTTAAGAATATGCAATCATCAATTCATGCTTCTCATGTGAGCATGTTATATGAATTTCATGCTTTTTCATTTGACATTAGCATGTTATAAAAGAATCATCATGTCATGGAGATAACTATAGGTCATTCAAATCATACTTCATATGTTCATCTCCTAGTCCAAAAATGCATGTTTGAACATAAATATGACATGGATTGTAAACAAGCAAGGTTCACACTTATTGAATTGAAAACATATATACATATGTGCAACCAAGCTTACTCAAGCAATTAAAAGAGGAAGCATAAGATATTTCAAATTTTTTGCAAGTGACAAGAATGCAAAATAGCTCTCTTTGCTTGAGTTCCCCACATGGGGTCATCACCATCCTTCATCATTGAAGGTCATGAGGTCCTATGGACCTACTAAGTACATTGGACTTAGTTGAACCTATTAGAGACAAGTTTGTCTAGTAGTAAGTGGGTTCATCTTTTCTTATCCACTTAGGTGAAACAATTTTCTTCCTAGTGGTCAAAAGTTCTAGAGATCTAGATGTTATAGGATCATGTAAATGAATTTCTTCCTTCCTGTAAGGATTCCCGATTTGTTGATTGGCTTATTTCGTGGACAAACCACATGTTGGGGATTGTATGTAAGGGTAGCTTTAGTGATAGATATTCAAGCTCAAGACCCTCTCATGTCCTCAAGGTTGATAAGCACCAAAGGTAAACTTCTATGTGCTTAATTTGCTTTGAAGAGATTAGATGCACACACACATTCACATCTCATGCATAATTCATTCTCTTGTATGTTGTGTATGTGTTGTTATTTTGTGCTCATTAATGCTCATTAACATCTCTTCTTGCATGCTTTACATGATTGCATCTTGTATGACCAATGCCATGCCATGCATGTCTTTAAGATTTCATACATAGTGTCAGGCGCTGTAAAAAGCGCTGTTGGAAGCGCTGTTCGTACAGCGCCTATCCTGACCTGATCGAAAATGCATTTTTAAATGCATCAGGTCTGATGCAATTTTGGAAGGCGCTGTACGAGCGCTGTTCATACAACGCCCCTCTGTTTTCCCGTGAGAACAGAGTAGGGGCGCTGTACAGGAGAGGCGCTCTACGTACAGCGCCCAAGGCAAAAATAGGTGTAACTTATTCAAAACGACCACACTTTGTTTTGACACCCTATATATATGCCACTTTGACTTTAGGTCAATCAAGTGAGTTGATTATCAAATTTCATACTTAGAATATTTTTCAAGAAAAGAAAGATACAAAAGAACTCACCTTTAACCACTCAAATCAAATCCCTTGTGCATCAAATTTCATATTGCATCTTCTATGTCTAGACAGAAAGCATCCATGATTTGGTTTGCATCATCACAACTTGCTTGGTAAGATTTTGATTAAGTTCATCTTATTTGAGTACTTTTATTATCAAGCTATTCTCTTTAATTTACTTGTATGTTTTGATCATATGATAAATACAAGATTAGAGAATTAATTGTGATGAATTGATTGAGTGTTGTTTGTGATAGCTAATTAGGTTTTTAATTAATCTTGATTAGCTAAGCTATTTGAAATGTCATTTAGCAATTGATATCTAGGGTTGATTTAAATTGATTATCTCAACATCCTAGATAAGCATCTAAGGTTCCTTAGCCTTGTTTGTTAATTGAATATTCATACATATTCACATAGGTTGCATAATCTCTTCTTAGAGAATTAAGTCTTGAGGCTAAGGTTGCTTAGGCCTCAAGCAAATTGGAATAGGGTTGCTAATAAAGGCCCGCTGGGTAGAAGTGAGGGGTTACAGACCGGACTGTTAGACGAGGTCTACATAGGTTGTAAACTTCATTTCAATTAGTGATTTCGAGTTCCGAGTGTGGCGCACTAAACAGCCCGTGGTTTTTCCCAGTGGTTGGGTTTCCACGTATACATAAAGTGTTATTTAAATTCCGCACTATATTACACTTGCTTGTAATTTTGACTAGTAGGGGCATTTTCGTAAAATTGACTTGCATGCGAAAATTGGGTAATAATAGTTAAAATCTATTCACCCCCCCTCTAGATTAATTTTGAACACGCCTCAAGGACTTTCACTTCCTATAAGCATGCATACTAGCTTTAGCTTTCTTCTTCTCAATCATGCTTTTAACTCTACACATTTTAATGTAACGAAAGCACTTTGGTCTAATATGACCATTAACACCACAAAAATGACATGTAGGGACAAAGTTAGGAATCATACCATGTCCTTGTGCATACATAGGAGCCTTCCCATGTCTTTATGGTTGTCTTGGTTGTTGGATAGGATCTCTCCTTCTTTGTTGTTGACCAAGACTTGGTTGCTTCCTTGGTTGAGTTTGCATGATTGGTCTCTTCCCTTGATGGAGTTGAGTTTGAGGGAAGTTAGCATGAGGAACTCTTGTAGGTTGAGCTTGAGGTTATCTTCTTGGAGCTACCTTCACTTGTACACTATGAGAGCATTGTCCTAGATCAATCTTTTTCCTAGGAGTTTGCACCGGTGAAGCTTCTTTGTAGCTCAAGCTCTTGACAAACACGGTCTTGTTAGGAGTGGAGGACTCCTTGCCATCTTCAAATCCAAGACCTCTCTTATCACAAGGACTCTTTCCAACACTTAACATGTGGTCAAGTTTTTCGGTGCTAGAAACTATCCTAGTCCTTGACCCTTTAGCCTCTTCAAGCTCTCTTTTTAATTCTTCTTCATTCCTCTTAGATAAGTCTAACTCCTTTCTTAACTTATCTTCAATATTCTTGGATCTATCCACTTGTTCACTTAAGTGGTCAACATGAGCCAAAAGGTCTAGATTCTCTTCTCTCAATCTTCGCATCTTTTCCTTGGTCTTCATTTCTAATTTTTTAAACTCAGCGAGGAATTCTTCTAGAACCTTTTTCTCCACATATCCATGTGTGGAGTTAGATGAAGAGTCATCTTCATTGGAGTCACTTTCTTCTTGAATCTCATTCTCTTCTTCATTGTAGGAGATCGGAAAGGCAAAATAGTTGTTCTTACAATCATTTAAGCTTAAGGGACTTCCTTCAACAACTTTCACTTTGTTGTCCCGCTTGTGAGAGCAACCTAATGCCAAAAAAATTTCCACAACCTCTTCATCACTATTACTTGAAGTGGCGGCCTCCTCTCTTTCATCTTCCAAGTTAGCACAATCCTTGGAGATATGCCTGAATCCTCTACATTCGTAGCATTAAATCTTCTCTTTTGAAGACATCTCATGATATGGCTTGACATTCTTGATAGTGGTTTACTTCTTCTTGAAGTCATTCCCCTTTGAGCTATAACCACTCTTTTGTAAATTCAAGAACTTCTTGAATCCCTTGGCAATGAGTGCCATGTCTTCATATGAGTCATCCTCATCCTCTTCCATCTTGGATGTCTTCAAGGCAAATATCCTTTTTCTTCTTAGGAGGTGATGTGGTATCCTTTCTTGATTCATAGGCTAGAAGTCTTCCAATGACTTCGCTCGGCTTCATTTCCTAGTAAGTGTCATTTTCTTCTAAAGCCGTCACTTTGGGTTTGAACCTCTCGGGAAGTGATCGCATGATCTTTTGCTTAATTCTTCTATCCGAGTAAGGATCACCAAGTTGGTGACTTTGGTTCACAATGTCCATTAGTCTCACTTGGAAGTCATTGAAGTGCTCGTGCTCTTCCATCCTAATGGTCTCAAACCGAGTTTGGAGAACTTGGAGCTTGGAGTCCCTAACTACCTCGGTTCCTTCATGAGCAACTTCTAGGATGTCCCATGCCTCTTTGGCTATCCTAGTAATTTGAATCAACTTATATTGATTCTCATCGACTGCGCAACGGATGGCATGTATGGCTTGGTTGTTCCACATGGAATCAACAAATTCTTGCGGGTCCTACTGTGCCTTAGGCTTAAGCACTTCTTCTCCTCCATCCAACGGAGTCATCATAGGTGGAGCATATCCATCTTCAACCGCCATCCACACCCTATCATGGATTTGGCATATGTATGCTTCTATCTTCCCCTTCCATGAGGAGTAATTATCGCCGGTGAGCAACGGTGGCCTCACACTCGATGCTCCCTCTTTGCTCATCCCGAAACCACTCACAGTGTTTGAATGAATGCAAATAAGATGAACACAAAATGTATGAATAAATCAAAAAATCACACAAGATGCAAAACACACCAAAATGAGCAAGGATCACCTATGTATGTCTAGGAACCCGCTCTGATACCAATTGAAACAAATTATAGCACGGTATGTATAAAACTATCTGGAGGGGGGGTGAATAGATTTTAAACTTATTACCCAATTTTTTGTGTGAAGTCAATATTACGAAATTACCCCTAACTAGATAAAGCGATAAAGCAATAAATCAAGTATAAAATGTGGAAATTAAATAACACTTGATTTTTACATGAAAACCCTCCCGAGAAAAACCACGGGCTAGTAAGTAAGCCACACTCGAACCTCGAATCCACTAAATGTGTAAAACGATTATAACCTAATCCCGGAAGTAATCACACACCTACCTAATCCTGGTATAAGTGAACCTAGTCCAATTTGCTTGCGATCTAAGCAACCTAATCCTGGAAGCTACACACAAGACTTACTTTCTCAATGAAGAGAATAACACCCTAAGTGAATATATGAATATCCAAATACAACATAGAGCAAGGGAAACCCTATATGCTTATCTAAGATGATGAATATGCAATTAGAACAATCCTAGATATTAAAAATTAAATGACATGTCAAATAGTTTAGCTAATCAAGATTAAGCACAAAACCTAATTAGCTATCACAATACAACTTCTCAAACATACAACACACTAATCTCAATCTTGTATCGAAAATATATATAAAGATCATACAAGTAATAAATTGAGATTGCTTGTTAAGAAAAACACAAATTATGTAAGATATTAGTGAAAAGCTTACCAAGCAAAGTATGATGAAGAATCCATGCAAAACGATATCTAGATGATCAAAGATAATGCTAGATGATGATTGATGATCATGAAAAGGTGTTTGAGTAATTAAAAATGAGTTCTTGGAATTTTTCTTCTCTTTGAAAAATATCCTGTTGACGGTGATTTTTCGTCAACACTCAATCGATGATTTGAGATCACGTTTGTGGGTGATAATAGTTGAATCTTAATACCGTAAAATAATAAGCAAGAGATACGTGGTAAAACTCCGATGACCGGAGAAATGTCCACGGGTTGTTGCCTAAGCAACGAAGCCAAAATCCACTATATAAAATTGATTACAAAAATATACTCTAGTCTCTTTTATGCTAAAAAAAGTCTCTCTCTCCCTTATGCGTTACAAAGGGTATTTATACATGTTTTTCCTGTTAGGATTATGCTCAATAGCAAGAGTGTAATGTTGTAATTAACAATCTTTTTCATATTAATAAAGTGACTTCTGGTTTAACAAATCGTATAGCATTTATAGTTTAATATTATAATTGTCAAAGTAAATAATCATAAGGTCTAAAGACTATGAGAAAAGAAGAATTGTTCGTACATCTGGATATGTATGTGGTTGACACAATTCTTTAGTTAGTCTTGAATAATGTTCACAACTTAAGTTAAAGGTTGGGCACCTTTATCTTGTTAAAGTTGTAGAATTCTTTTGCTAGCATTTGAGTGGGATCAAATGAGATATGATGAGTCTAAAATCATCGGAGTGTCTTCGAGCAAAAGGATCTAGTGCACTGGGTGCATTGAACTGGATCACAATGAAAAGCTTTATCTAGAACCGTCAATAGATAATAGTCTTTTCATTATCAGGACAATCGGAGAGTCTATCTTAATCCTGAGATAAATGATGGACTTATGGTTGCAAATGATATCATTTGAGTTATCAATGAGTACGATTATAACGCATAGTCTATCCTCGATAGTTTGGTGATATTCATTTGTTAATCGATAGAGGACTTCATTTATAGATATGGACATCGTGGCTCCATTTATTAAATGAGAGTATAATATCATCATATGGATGTTTTGAGGTAATTGGATATTAAATCTCAACGTTGAGTTTTCGATAGTGTCTATTGAAAACATGGCTTCTGGACAAGTCAAAATATCCAAGTTCAAAACGTGGTCATATGAGTAAATATGGTAACTTGGAGAGTTATAGGCGGTCTATGAACTCTTGGTGATTACTGATATTAATCACGAGGATACACTATCTCCAACATGATTGTCTAGGGTATGAATGAGGAACATCTTCCTTTTCTATCTTTATTTAAGAGTTCAATTTTAGCTCTTTAGTGGAATGAGTTAAAATTAATGGATCGGACCTAAGTGAATCATTTGTTGATTGTGATTAGGTTATGTCTCTTGAAGCTTAAATTTAGATGGCCCGCCAAGATCCCCAATCCACACGGACTTGCATGGATCACTTGATATATTCTACCGGACCAATTTAAGGGTCCATCTAGAATTGCATTTAATATATTAAGAATATAATTTGCACATTATTTATGTAATGGGCTGCTCAATTATATTAATATATTAATGAAAGACATGTGGGCTTGTTTCTTTTAGTAAGAATGGGTCTGGTTCACATGTGGGCTTTTTATTTAAAGTCCAATGGATTAAATGAAATAAGAAAATAATATTTGGCCCAATTATTTTATATGGGGCGGCAAGGTTAAATTTTTAACCTAAGATATTATTTTGTTTTCATTGTTTTAATTAAATAAGAATTAATTAATTTATTAATTAATTGTTTAATTAAGAAACAAATCTTTTCTGATTAGGAAATATGATTCCTAGTGTTATACTATTGTTGGTAGTATACCAAAAGTAAAAGACTTATTTGGTAAGAAAATAAATAATTAATTTTATTTATTTAATCAAATAAGGAGTCTTTTTATTTAGTCAAAATAAAAGAACAAAAGATCTATGAGTTGGATTAGGGTTTGAAGTCTTAAACTAAAATAGGAATTAGGGTGCAATACAAACTCTTTTGGGCTTGAGAATTGCGGCAACCCTAGTCCCTTTTAGGTTATGATTTTCGGCCACCCTAAGTGAAAGAAGAGAAGAAAATTTGGCCACCTATATAAGTGCTCTTATAGAATTCGGCCACCATGTGTGTTCTTGATACAAATTTCTTCTTCTTCTTAATTCATAGAGAGATTATTTTATTCTACTAAAACATAAAAGAGTGTTAGATTATTCTTTGATGGTATACTATTTGCTTATTCATCAATAAGCTTGTGTGTACGACATCGATCTAGGTTCACGCGAATTTAGATCATTAGATTGAGAACTCAAAAGTGACCGGAATATTCTTAGTATTCTTTTGATTGTTTTTGTGACTAACAAAGAAAAGAAAAGTTTGTTTGTCCATTCACAGGTTTGCAATTCAAAGAAAAGGGAGACCACGCTCCTAGGTGATCCACGTTCGTGCTAGGATTGAAGATCTTGCGGATTACCATCGACGTAAGTCAATCGGATCACGCAACAAAAGGTATTATTCTTTTGTTAGATAATATATATGTTTAATTGATTAAAGGGTTTAAGGTTCATAAAAAGGAAAAATTTTAAAAGTTACTAAATCTATTATTAGTCTCGCTTCCGCTGCGTGTACTACGGTATTTTTCCCTACAATTCCTAGGGTTTGGGGATACCGTTAGGGTTTGGTGTCGTGGCGCCCAAATCTTAAGCGGTTGCCCAATCCTAGTCGGATTCTGTTTCCTTCTTGGGCTTGATATGTTTCCTGTTTTGGCTGAGTCCGAGTTTGGGCCGGATTCTTTCTCCTTTATTCGCGGGAGACCTGCTTGTTTCCTTGTTAAACTCTGAAGGGTTGCACTGCTACGTATTGTAGAGGTGCTTACTGCTGATTCCTTCTATACGTTTGGGAAGTGAGTTTCCGTAACCATCTCTTCTTGTTGATCCCCGAGTATGCCCGAGTATGCCCGATTATGCCCGAGTAGGTGATGTTGCCCGAGCTGGTTCCCTTTGTTTGTGATCAGGTTGCTTTGGTTTCAGTCGAGTGGGTTACTTGGGGGATTTCCCCCTTTCGAGTTGACTTTTCCTGATTCCTGCTTACGTGGCTTCTTTATGGGGATGACGTGTCCTTTATAACGATTTTTACCTATAACATATCCTAAGTATGAAATCTGAATATGAACTCTCTTAATTGACCTAAAGTCAAAGTGGCATATATATAGAAGGCCAAATCAAAGTGTGGTCGTTTTGAATAAGTTGGCCTGAAATTGCCTTGGGCACTGTACGTAGAGCACCCGGTGTACAGCGCCTGTACAGTGCCCCAACTCTGTTCTCTTAGGAAAGCAGAGTGGAGCTGTACGTACGGCGCTGTACGTACAACGCTTTGTACAGCGCCTGTAAAGCGACCGAATTAAATCGATCAGGTCTGTACAGCGCTCGATGGGCGCTGTTCGTAGAGCGCTTTTGAGAGCGCCCATTGCAAAAATGCAATCCTAAGTCTAAGCATGACAAGGCAATTGGATATGCAAGATGCAATCAACATAACATGCAAGAAGAGATGTTAATGAACATTAATGCACAAAAATAAGACACACAACATACAAGGATTAAACATATGCATGAGTTGTGAGTGTGTGAAACTATCTCTTCAAGACAAGTAAGCACATAGAAATTTACCTTCGGTGCTTATCAAGACGAGGTCTTCAAAGGGCATTGAGCAATAACACCAACACTTAAGCTACCCTTACAAAGAATCCCCAACATGTGGTATGTCCACGAAATGAGCCAATCAACAAATGGGAACCTTACACTTTTCATGATTGGAGGAGATTTCATTATCTTTACTGCTTGAAGAGTATTCACTTTCCTCATTACTTGAGGAGTCTTCACTACTACCCTCAAATCTTCCTTCATATATAGCCACGTGAGCAATGTAATTGCTAGTAGATTCTCGATCATCCAAGGACTCCTCTTCCTCTACTACATTACTCACACTTATCCACGATTTAATATTGATGGCTTTAATGTAAGCTTTAATTGTATTTATCCAAAAGGTGTAGTTACCACTATCCAATAGTGGAGGTCTAGCACTAGAATCACCTTCCGGCGACAATCACCCATAGTAACAAAAATGAACAATTCACAAAACAAACACAAACACTATAATATGGATCTATCTAATTACTTCTAGACACCCACTCTGATACCAATTGAAATTCACTTAAGAAATATAGTGTATAATATACCTAGAGGTGGGGTGAATATGTATAGGCTCAATTTCTTCCAAATTCAAAATATGCGGATTACAAGAATGAAATGTACACTTGATATGATTTAATAATTGTATAGTATGAGCCAATACATGTGAAAATCAATATACAAGAGATACAATCAATACCTGATATGGAAGATAATGAAAAGTAAAGCGAAAAGAGACACAAGTATTTTTACGTGGTAAAACCTCGAAGAGGAAACATCCACGGGTTGATAGCACAACCACTGGCAAAGCAATCCACTATATGAAAAGGACTTACACACTCAAGGCTATCAATAAATGATATCCACCCTAAGCTATCAACTCCTAATCTACCCTCAAGGCCAAGTGAACCACCTAGCCTACTTCTTATCCAAGGTGTGTCCTACACCTCTAGAGAGCAATTCCCTATCCAAGGCTTTCAAGCCTCTAGGAATGAAAGTTCTCACAGTGTGTTAAATATTAATCTAGAGGGTGGGAGGGAGGGAAGGAGGGGGGAGGGGGAGGGGGGGGGGGGGTGAATAGATTTTAATCGTTATTACCCAATTTTCGTATACAAGTCAATTTTATGAAAAAGCCCCTAACTAGTCAAATAGACATACAAGTGTAATATGGTGCAGAATGAAAATCACACTTGATGTTTATGTGGAAATCCTCACGGGAAAAACCACGGGCTGTTTTGTGAGCCACACACGAACCTCGAATCCTCTAAATGTGATAAAATTATAACCTAATCCCGGAAGTAATCACACACCTACCTAATCCCGGTGTAAGGATTCCCATATATTAATTGGCTTATTTCGTGGACAAACCACTTGTTGGGGTTGATTGTGTAAGGGTAGTTTAGGTGATTGAACTTCAAGCTCGAAGGCCCTTTCAAGACCTCAAGGGACAAACACGCCAAAGGTATAATCTATAGCGCTTAGTTTTTTCTTTGAAGAGATTTAGTTAGCACACACACACTTAGCATACTTGTACTTGTGTGTATTCTCTTCACATGACACATTTCACTCTTGCACTTTGTTTGATGTATCTTGTTGTGTTTGTGTGTTGTGTAATCCATTTCCTGAATATGTTCGGAAACGTCCGCGCTTGCACGAATGTGTGCTTGGTTTTACACGAAGACCGCTTAAGGGGAATGCTCTTGGCTTCTCCTTTAGATTCACCATTACTGGTGAATCAGCGGTTTGATCGGTGGCCTGGCCGCCGAATTGAAACCGTCGTTTCAGTCCAGAAAGGTCTGGAGTGATTCTGTGGTTACGATCGGCGACTCTCGACCGCCGTTCGAAACCACCATTCATACCTGATTGATTTATTTCTCAGGTTTGATTCTGTGGTTGAATCAGCAGTTACGAAACCGCGGAATGAAACTACCGTTATTCCTCTGTTCTTCTCGGGTTCAATTCGACGGTTATGATCTACGGCATGGCCGCCGATTGTAACTGCCGATCGGTGCGTTTCAGGGGCAAAATTGTCTTTTCACATGCCCTGTTCTTGATGTCTATAAATATCTTATTTTCTCATTATCTGATCAAGTTCTTTTACTCCTTAGAACCCTAAACTTCAAAGAGAGATTTTTGAGAAAAAATCAAATCAAGAACTCACCTTTAAACACTCAAATCAAATCCTTTTTGCATCAAATTTCATATTGCATCTTCTATGACTATATAGAATGCATCCATGATTGGGTTTGCATCATCACAACTTGTTTGGTAAGATATTGATTTAGTTCATCTTATTTTAGTATTTTTACTGTCAAGTTATTCTCTTTTAATTTACTTGTATGTTTTTGATAATTTGATAAATACAAGAATAGAGAATTAATTGTGATGAATTGATTGAGTGTTGTATTGTGATAGCTAATTAGGTTTTTACTTAATCTTGATTAGCTAAGCTATTTGACATGTCATTTAGCTATTGATATCTAGGGTTGATTTAATTGATTATATCATCATCCTAGATAAGCATCTAAGGTTCCCTAGCCTTGTTTGTTATTTGAATATTTATACATATTCACATAGGTTGCAAAATCTCTTCATTGAGAATTAAGTCTTGAGGCAAAGATTGCTTAGGCCTCAAGCAATTGGACTAGAGCCACTTTTAAAGGCCCGAGTGGTAGAAGTGGGGGGTTATTGACCGGAGTGTTAGACGAGGTCTATATAGGTTGTCAACTCCATTTCAATTAGTGGATTTCGAGGTTCGAGTGTGGCGCACTAAACAGCCCATGGTTTTTCCCAGTGGTTGGGTTTCCACGTATACATCAAATGTTATTTAAATTCCGCACTATATTACACTTGCTTGTATTTTTGACTAGTAGGGGCATTTTCATAAAATTGACTTCCATGCAAAAATTGGGTAATAATAGTTAAAATCTATTCACCCCCCTCTAGATATATTTATTATACACACCGAGCGTTTATTCGTTCCTTTCAATTGGTATCAGAGCGGGTTCCTAGATATACTTAGGAGATCCAAGCTCATTTTTGGTGTGTTTTGCATTTGTGTGATTTTTGCTCATTCATACATTTTGCGTTCATTTGAATTCATTCGTTATATACAATGAGTGGATACGGTGGCAACCATGAGGGTGCGTCAAGTACACGACCTCCTCTCCTCACCGGTGTGAATTATGCCTCATGGAAAGGCAAGATGGAAGCATACTTGTGTCAAATCCATGATAGGGCATGGATGGCAATTGAAGATGGGTATGTGGCTCCTAAGATGACTCCCACGGGTGGTAGAGAAGAAGTACTCAAGCCTAAGGCTCAGTGGTCCACTGAAGAGTTTGAGACTTCAAAATGGAATAGGAAGGCTTGGCACGCTCTTCTATGTGCAGTGGATGAGAATCAGTACAAACTGATTCAGAACACTAGGATAGCCATGGAAGCATGGGATATCTTAGAGGTTGCACATGAAGGAACCGATTTTGTCAAGGATTCCAAGCTTCAAGTCCTTCAAACGCAATTTGAGTTGCTCAAGATGGAGGAGGACGAATGCTTCAATGACTTTGAAGTCAAGTTGATGGATATTGTCAATCAAAGCCATCAACTCGGTGATCCTTATTCGGATAGGAGAGTCAAGAAAAAAATCATGAGGTCTCTCCCCGATAGATTTGAAGCAAATGTGACGGCTTTAGAAGAAAACAGTGGATATAAGGATATGAAGACTCCTTGCCTATGAATCTAGGAAGGCTCCTAGTATTTCACCTCCTAAAAAGCAAAAAAGGATTGCTTTGAAAGCTTCCAAGGTTAAGAAGGAGGAAAAAGGTGACTCGGACGAAGACATGGCTTTGATGCTTAGAAAATTCAAGAAATTTGTCAAGTTCGAGAAGAAAGGATTTGGATCCAAAGGCCAAGACTTGAAGAAAAAAGCTCCCTTCAAGAGTTTTGAGCCTAGGCAAGAGAAGAGTGAAAAGAAAGGGGTCCAATGCTATGAGTGTGGCGGTATAGGACACATCTCACCCGATTGTGGGAGTTTGAAGAACAAGATGGCAAAAGAGATGGCCGCCGCTTGGAGTGAAAGTGATGACTCCGGAAAGGGAGACAAGTCATCAACTGATGATGAGCTTACTATCGACTACACGGCATTTAGGGCCACTTGTGTAGAAGATAAAGTTGTTGGTAAGAAAGCCTTGACAAGTGATCCCATAGAAGAAAAAGATGAAGAAGTAGCTCTATAAGAGATAAGTGTAGCTACTCATTGGGATATGGCTCTCATTGACTCAAGAGACCAAGGTGAAAGTCTTAATGAGGGAAATGACTCCATAAGTGAGAAGGAGAGTGGAGGAGATAACTCAAGTGAAGATGACTCCTCATCCAACACTACAAATGGAAGTGTAGAGAAAATGGATGTTCATGACTTTATAGTCAAGTGTGAAAGTTCATTGAAGAAGAACAATAGAAAGTTGAAGATTTTAAAGGATGAAAATCTAGAGCTTTCAACACACAATGACCACTTGAGTAAGCAAGTGGAAACATCCAAGATGATTGAAGACAAGTTAAGGGATGAGCTAGCTATGTCTAAGAGGAATGAAGAAGGGTTGAAGAGAGAGCTTGATGAAGCTAAAGAGTCATTGACTAGGATGACTACAAGCACCAAGAAGCTTGACCACATTCTTGGTAGTGGAAAGAACCCTTGTTACAAGAGAGGTATTGGGTATAAAGAAAGCAAGGAGATCACTACTCCAACCATGACCCTTTTTGTCAAGAGTTTGGGCAAGATAGAAGCCTCGCCGGTGCACACTCCTAGGAAGAAAATTGATCTAGGACAATGTTCAAGAAGTGCACAAGTGAAGGAAGCTCTAAGGAGACAACCTCAAGCTCAAAAAGTTCCTCAACCTAACTTCCCTCAAGCTCAAATTCATCAAAGGAAGAGGCCAATCATGCAAAATGAGCCATGGAAGCAAGCTAGACCGGTTCAATAACAAGGAAGGTTTGAACCCACTCAACCACAAAGACATGGGAAGGCTTCTATGCATGCTCAAGGACATGGTATGATTTATAAATTCATCCCTACATGTCACTTTTGTGGTATTGATGGTCACATTAGACCAAATTGCTTTCATTTCATTAAATTGTGTAGATTCCAAAGTATGATTGAAAAGAGAATGACAAGAGCTAGAATGCATGTTAATAGGAAAGAAAAAATACATATTCATGATCCTATTATTTCTAAAACTCTTGAACCATTGACCACTAAGAAGAAAAATGTCATATCTATGTGGATAAGAAAAAATGAACCCGCTTGCTACGAGACTAACAAGTCTCAAATAGGTTCAACCAAGTCAAATGGACTTGGGAGGTCTATATGTAGGGAAAAATACCGTAGTACACGCAGCGGAAGTGAGACTAAAAATTGATTTAGTAACTTTTAAAAAAAAATTAGTTTTATGAACCTTAAACCCTTTAATCAATTAAACATATATATTATCTAACAAAAGAATAATACCTTTTGTCGTGTGATCCGATTGACTTACGTCGATGGTAATCCGCAAGATCTTCAATCCTAGCACGAACGTGGATCACCTAGGAGCGTGGTCTCCCTTTTCTTTGAATTGCAAACCTGTGAATGGACAAATAAACTTTTCTTTTCTTTGTTAGTCACAAAAACAATCAAAAGAAGACTAAAATTATTCCGGTCACTTTTGAGTTCTCAATCTAATGATCGAAACTCGCGTGAACCTAAATCGATGTTGTACACACAATCTTAATGATGAACAAGCAAATAGTGTACCATCAAAGAATAATTTATTCACTCTTTTATGTTTTTGGTAGAATAAAAATAATTTAAGAAGAAGAAGAAAAATTGTCTCTCAAGCACAAAGCATAGGGTGGCCGAATTCTATACATATGTATATATAGGTGGCCTAAATTTTCTTCTCTTTTCCTATTAGGGTTGCCAAAATCTTGCTCTCTTTTTCTCCTAGGGTTGCCGCAAATCACACTCCTAAAAGGAGTTTGTGTTGCACCCTAATTTCCATAAAAGAATAGACTTCAAACCCTAATCCAACTCATAGATATTTTATTCTTTTTATTGACTAAAATAAAAGACTTCTTATTTGATTAAATAAATAAAATTAACTATTTATTTTCTTACCAAATAAGTCTTTTACTTTTAGTATACTACCAACAATAGTATAAGACTAGGAATCATATTTCCTAATCATAAAAGATTTGTTTCTTAATTAAACAATAAATTAATAAATTAATTAATTCTTATTTAATTAAAACAATGAAAACAAAATAATATCTTAGGTTAAAATATTAACCTTGCCGCCCCACTTGAATAAAATTGGGCCTAATATTATTTTCTTATTTCATTTAATCCATTGGACTTTAAATAAAAAGCTCACATGTGAACCAGAACCATTCTTAGTAAAAGAAACAAGCCTACATGTCTTTTATTAATATATTAATATAATTGAGCAGCCCATTACTTAAATAATGTGCAAATTATATTCTTAATATATTAAATGCAATTCTATATGGACCTTTAAATTGGTCCGGTAGAATATATCAAGTGATCCATGCAAGTCCGTGTGGATTGGGGATCTTGGCGGGCCATCTAAATTTAAGCTTCAATAAACATAACCTAATCACAATCAACAAATGATTCACTTAGGTCCGATCCATTAATTTTAACTCATTCCACTAAAGAGCTAAAATTGAACTCTTAAATAAAGATAGAAAAGGAAGATGTTCCTCATTCATACCCTAGACAATCATGTTGAAGATAGTGTATCCTCGTGATTAATATCAGTAATCGCCAAGAGTTCATAGACCGCCTATAACTCTCCAAGTTACCATATTTACTCATATGACCACGTTTTGAACTTGGATATTTTGACTTGTCCAGAAGCCATGTTTTCAATAAACACTATCAAAAACTCAACGTTGAGATTTAATATCCAATTACCTCAAAACATCCATATGATGATATTATACTCTCATTTAATAAATGGAGCCACGATGTCCATATCTATAAATGAAGTCCTCTATCGATTAACAAATGAATATCACCAAACTATCGAGGATAGACTATGCGTTATAATCGTACTTATTGATAACTCAAATGATATCATTTGCAACCATAAGTCCATCATTTATCTCAGGATTAAGATAGACTCTCCGATTGTCCTGATAATGAAAAGACTATTATCTATTGATGGTTCTAGATAAAGCTTTTCATTGTGATCCTGTTCAATGCACCCAGTGCACTAGATCCTTTTGCTCGAAGACACTCCGATGATTTTAGACTCATCATATCTCATTTGATCCCACTCAAATGCTAGCAAAAGAATTCTACAACTTTAACAAGATAAAGGTGCCCAACCTTTAACTTAAGTTGTGAACATTATTCAGGACTAACTAAAGAATTGTGTCTACCGCATACATATCCAGATGTACAAACAATTCTTCTTTTCTCATAGTATTTAGACCTTATGATTATTTACTTTGACAATTATAATATTAAACTATAAATGCTATACGATTTGTTAAACCAGAAATCACTTTATTAATATGAAAAAGATTGTTAATTACAACTTTACACTCTTGCTATTGAGCATAATCCTAACAAACTCCCACTTGCACTATAGCAAATGTGTCATATCTCTCAAGCCCATGTTCTCTAGATGCTCATCGAAACTCTTCTGAGGTAGAGGCTTTGTGAAGGGATCCGCAAGATTTTCTGCTGACGCGATTTTCGTAATCGTAATCGTCACGTCACCTCTTTGAACAATCTCCCTTAAAAGATGATACTTTCTTTCAATGTGTTTACCTCTCTTGTGACTTCTTGGTTCTTTCGAATTAGCCATTGCTCCACTGTTGTCATAGTAGATAGTGATCTGCTTATTCGCACTAGGAACCACTTCTAAGTCAATCAAGAATTGGCGGAGCCAAACTGCCTCTTTGGCAGCCTCGCATGCAGCAACATACTCAGCTTCCATGGTGGAATCAGCAATACAAGATTGCTTGATACTCCTCCATATAACTGCTCTTCCTCCAATAGTAAACACAGCCCCTGATGTGGATTTTCTGGAGTCAGAATCTGATTGGAAATCAGAATCTGTATACCCAACGGGAATCAAATCCCCTCCAGAGTATACAAGCATATTATCTCTCGTTCTCTTGAGATACTTGAAAATATGATTGACTGCTGTCCAGTGATCAGGACCAGGTTTCAATTGAAACCTGCTAACTATGCCAACAGCAAAACAAATATCTGGTCTAGTACAGAGCATTGCATACATGAGACTTCCAACTGCCGAGGCATATGGAACTCTACTCATGAATTGCTCTTCATGCTCATTCTTAGGAACTTGTTCCTTAGAAAGCTTGATTCCATGTCTGAAAGGTAACATACCTTTCTTGGAATCCTGCATGGAAAACCTAGACAAGATCTTGTCTATGTATGAAGCTTGGGATAATGCAATCGTTTTATTCTTTCTATCCCTTATTACTTGGATACCTAGAATAAAACTTGCTTCTCCTAAGTCCTTCATATCAAATTGTTTTGCTAACCATTCTTTTACTGATGTCAATACACCTACATCGTTTCCAATGAGTAGTATATCATCAACATAAAGAATCAGGAAAACCAACTTGTAGCCCTTAATCCTTTTGTATACACAAGGTTCGTCAGGATTCTGAATAAATCCAAAACCTTTGACAGCTTGATCAAACCTTATGTTCCAGGATCTGGATGCTTGCTTCAATCCATATATGGATTTCTGCAACTTGCATACCTTTTCCATTTGGCCATTTTCAATGAATCCCTCTGGTTGCATCATGTAGATGCTTTCGTCAAGACTTCCATTAAGGAAAGCTGTCTTGATGTCCATTTGCCAAATCTCTAGATCTAAAGATGCTGCAATGGATAAGAGTATCCTAATGGATTTAAGCATGGCCACAGGAGAGAAGGTTTCCTCGTAATCGATACCTTCTTTCTATGTATACCCTTTAGCTACCAATCTAGCTTTAAAGGTTTCCACATTTCCATCCATACCTCTTTTCCTCTTGTATACCCACTTGCACCCAATGGGTTTTATCCCCTTAGGCAAGTCTACAAGGGACCATACTTTGTTATCGAACATAGATTCAATCTCAGATTGAATTTCCTTTTGCCAATGGCGACTATCAACATCCTCCATAGCTTCCTTGTACGTATAGGGATCATCGTCGTCCGGGAGATTCTCCACTGATTCTCCCAGACTGATGTATCTTTCGGGTTGTGTTCTAACCCTCCCACTACGACGAGGAATGGTAGGTTGTTGATCTTGTGTTGGATCGGAACTTACAATTGGGTTAGGTTGTGTAACCTCTCGTGGAATTGTATCTCCTGACATCTCATTCAGGACAATTCTACTTCTAGGCACAAAATCATTCATATAGTCCTTTTCCAGAAATTTAGCATTTGTCGAAACAAATACTTTAAGATCTGAAGGACTATAGAAATAATATCCTTTAGTTTCTTTTGGATACCCTACAAATATACATGTTTTCGAACGGGACTCCATCTTTTCTGTCTTTCCTTTTAACACATGCGCAGGACAACCAAATATCCTTAAGTGTTGTAAACTAGGCTTGCGCCCAGTCCACAACTCATACGGTATTTTAGGAACAGACTTAGATGGTACGTCGTTTAGAATGTATATAGCAGTTTGTAAAGCATATCCCCAAAAAGAAATAGGAAGTGTTGAATAACTCAACATAGACCTAACCATATCCAAAAGAGTTCTATTTCTTCTTTCTGCTACCCCATTCTGTTGAGGTGTACCTGGTGCAGAAAACTGAGAAACTATCCCATTATCAATAAGATATTGCTGAAACTCACCAGATAGATATTCTCCACCACGATCAGATCTCAAGATTTTTATGTGTTTCTCAAGTTGATTTTCCACTTCAGCTTTGAATGCTTTGAACATGTTAAAAGCATCAGACTTATGTCTCATGAGATACACATAACCAAATCTCGAGTAATCATCCGTGAAGGTGATGAAGTACTCATATCCACCTCTAGCTTGAATGCTCATAGGTCCACATACATCAGTGTGTATCAATCCTAAACATTCAGTGGCTCTTGCACCTTTGGCAGAGAACGTCCTTTTGGTCATTTTACTTTCCAAACAAGATTCACAAGTTGGTAGATCATCAACCTTTAAGTCACTCAAAGGTCCGTCACATACCAATCTTTTAATCCTATTAAGGTTAATATGACCTAAGCGTAAATGCCAGAGGTAGGTTTCATCTGTTGATAATTTTACTCTTTTATGATTAGGTTCCGTTAATTCTGTGTCTAACGAGTGAGAGATATTTCTATGCAAAAAGTATAGACCGTTTTCCAATGTACCTTGGCAAATAATTTTGTCATTCTTACTAATAATAAAAACTTTATTAAAAGTAACCGAATATCCAAATTTATTCAAACAAGAAATTGAAATTAAATTCCTCTTGAACTGAGGTACATAATAAACGTCTATCAAATCTAAATGCCTTCTAGAATCCAAATAAACTCTAATATCTCCCACTGCACTTGCAAACATTAACGTTCCGTTGCCCAAACGCAAATTGATTTCATTCTTACTCAGCTTTCTCCTTTCTTGGAACTCCTGCAAGGAATAACAAACATGATTAGTGGCTCCTGAGTCTATGATCCAAGAATCTGTAGAATCAGCCAAAAAACATGTTTCAAGATAATTTACATTACCTTCTTCCTTATTATTCTGGGACTTTGGGCAATTTCTCTTCCAATGTCCCTTTTCACCACAAAGGAAGCATTTCCCTTTGATCTTGGTTACTTTCTTGGTCTCCTTCTTGATAGGCCCAAGTTGCTTTTTCTTCTGTTGTTTCTTGACCTTTTGACGGGCCTTAACAGTAGCAACTTTACCAACCATATGAATCTCTTGACATTTGCCTTTCACAAGGATCTTTTCAGCACTTTGAACATCTTGCATCAGGCCTTGTAAGGTGTATTCCTTTTTGTTCAAAGTGTAGTCCAATTTGAACTGATCAAAGGAATCTGACAATGAATTGACAACCATATCAATCTTTGTCTCACCATCTATCTCAGCGCCATGCAGTTCAGCAATGTTGAGATGTGCTATGACTTTCATCATGTGATCCTTCACAGCCTGTCCAGGTTTCATCCTAAGATTCATAAAAGCAGTCACTGCCTCTCTCTTAGTCGTCCTAGACTTCATAGCAAACATCTCCTCTAGAGACATCATTATATCAGCAGTGGACTCCATTCCTTCATGCTGCTGTTGCAACACGTCGGAGATAGTGGCCATAATGTAACATTTTGCCATATCATCTGAAGTCTTCCACTGCTCATACTCATCTCTATACATTATGCTAGATTCATTATTAGGAGCAGGTGGTTTAGGAGTAGTTAGAACAAACTTATGTTTTTCACTTTGCAGCAACAATCCAATTTTCCTTTTCCATGTGACATAATTATCTCCAGTTAAAGTGTTATCTTTCAGGATGTTCATAAGTGATGAGGTCATGATTTCTGAATAAAACAAAACATATATAAGTAAATAATCATGATAAAGCACTTTTAAATATTTATCTTGAATTAAATAAATAACTTAATCATAAAAATTCAACGGTGATCCAACACCCATAAATGTTACGCCTCCTTTGGGAGTTCGCACCATTTACTAGTTAGACTAGGTCCCATCTAATTGTTAACATAACAACCAGCATTTTCAATTTTAGCCTTGTAATTTTACTGACAAGAACTCTTGGGAGGATATCAATAAAATTACATTGAGTGTGTTACCAAGATATCGACCCTCAATTTTCTCTCACGAAAATCCCTCCTTGGGGAGTAGATCTCATTTGAGTCCATTGTCTAGTCTATCCTTGTAAGGAAGTATATTGCTAAATTCCATTCATGGACGCCCGTTGGGGGGATTACCAATAAATAATAAAGCTCAACTAACTTTGGAGGCCATAGGTGTTACAAAAACACCTTCTCCCACTCTATTATTTAAGGCGTGTGATTAAATCCCATAGAATGATTTACCAAGTTATCTAGATGCCAATTTAGATACCTAAATCATTCAATGCATGTTCATACCAAAAGAGATATATGAGTGGCACTCCTATTCTATATGTCATGTTATCATACAATAACAAATATTGTAATATTTAAGCATAAATTAAATAGCAACAATTTTGGCCCATCCTAGAAAAACAAGTAAATTACAATTGTTTAGGAATACAAGATCTTCAAGCTTAAATCGATGTTGTACCTAAATCGATGTTGTATACACAAGCTTATTGATGAACAAGCAAATAGTGTACCATCAAAGAATAATTTATTCACTCTTTTATGTTTTTGGTAGAATAAAAATAATTTAAGAAGAAGAAGAAAAATTGTCTCTCAAGCACAAAGCATAGGGTGGCCGAATTCTATACATATGTATATATAGGTGGCCTAAATTTTCTTCTCTTTTCCTATTAGGGTTGCCGAAATCTTGCTCTCTTTTTCTCCTAGGGTTGCCGCAAATCACACTCCTAAAAGGAGTTTGTGTTGCACCCTAATTTCCATAAAAGAATAGACTTCAAACCCTAATCTAACTCATAGATATTTTATTTTTTTTATTGACTAAAATAAAAGACTTCTTATTTGATTAAATAAATAAAATTAACTATTTATTTTCTTACCAAATAAGTCTTTTACTTTTAGTATACTACCAACAATAGTATAAGACTAGGAATCATATTTTCTAATCAGAATAGATTTGTTTCTTAATTAAACAATCAATTAATAAATTAATTAATTCTTATTTAATTAAAACAATGAAAACAAAATAATATCTTAGGTTAAAATATTAACCTTGCCGCCCCACTTGAATAAATTTGGGCCTAATATTATTTTCTTATTTCATTTAATCCATTGGACTTTAAATAAAAAGCCCACATGTGAACCAGAACCATTCTTAATAAAAGAAACAAGCCCACATGTCTTTTATTAATATATTAATATAATTGAGCAGCCCATTACTTAAATAATGTGCAAATTATATTCTTAATATATTCAATGCAATTCTAGATGGACCCTTAAATTGGTCTGGTAGAATATATCAAGTGATCCATGCAAGTCCGTGTGGATTGGGGATCTTGGCGGGCCATCTAAATTTAAGCTTCAATAGACATAACCTAATCACAATCAACAAATGATTCACTTAGGTCCGATCCATTAATTTTAACTCATTCCACTAAAGAGCTAAAATTGAACTCTTAAATAAAGATAGAAAAGGAAGATGTTCCTCATTCATACCCTAGACAATCACGTTGGAGATAGTATATCCTCGTGATTAATATCAGTAATCGCCAAGAGTTCATAGACCGCCTATAACTCTCCAAGTTACCATATTTACTCATATGACCACGTTTTGAACTTGGATATTTTGACTTGTCCAGAAGCCATGTTTTCAATAGACACTATCGAAAACTCAACGTTGAGATTTAATATCCAATTACCTCAAAACATCCATATGATGATATTATACTCTCATTTAATAAATGGAGCCACGATGTCCATGTCTATAAATGAAGTCCTTTATCGATTAACAAATGAATATCACCAAACTATCGAGGATAGACTATGCGTTATAATCGTACTCATTGATAACTCAAATGATATCATTTGCAACCATAAGTCCATCATTTATCTCAGGATTAAGATAGACTCTCCGATTGTCCTGATAATGAAAAGACTATTATCTATTGACGGTTCTAGATAAAGCTTTTCATTGTGATCCAGTTCAATGCACCCAGTGCACTAGATCCTTTTGCTCGAAGACACTACGATGATTTTAGACTCATCATATCTCATTTGATCCCACTCAAATGCTAGCAAAAGAATTCTACAACTTTAATAAGTTAAAGGTGCCCAACCTTTAACTTAAGTTGTGAACAATATTCAAGACTAACTAAAGAATTGTGTCTACCACATACATATCCAGATGTACGAACAATTTTTCTTTTCTCATAGTCTTTAGACCTTATGATTATTTACTTTGACAATTATAATATTAAACTATAAATGCTATACGATTTGTTAAACCAGAAATCACTTTATTAATATGAAAAAGATTGTTAATTACAACATTACACTCTTGCTATTGAGCATAATCCTAACACTATAGGACCTCATGACCTTCATTGATGAAGGATGGTGATTGACCCCATATGGGGAATTCAAGCAAAGAGAGCTTATGCATACTTGTTGCATGCAAATATTTGAAAAATCTTATGCTTCTTTATTGATTGCTTGAGTAAGCTTGGTTGCACATTTGTATATATGTTTTCAATTCAATAAGTGTGAACCATGCTTGTTTAGAATCCATGTCATATTTATGTTCAAACATGCATTTTTGGACTAAGAGATTTACATAGGAAGTATGATTTAAATTACCTATAGTTATCTCCATGACATGATGATTCTTAATGACATGCTTAAAAATTGAAAAGCATGAGTTTTAATAACATGCTAATGAATATTGAAAAGCATGAAATTCATATGATATGCTCAAATGAAAAAGCATGAATTGATGATTGCATATTCTAAAATGCAAATCTTGTGTGAAAAAGCTTATGAGACTCAATGAATAAAGGATCTTGTATCCATTCAAAGGATTTTAAAATCCAAATGTCTCTCTTTCTTTATTTGTTGAACATGTCTACTATCATACGGGTTTCATTCCCAGAAAAATCAAATAGAGTGCAAAGTTGCTCATGACATGTTTGGCTTATAAAGATGGATATAGTTGCTCATAAATTAAAATCAATGGAAACTCTATATCCTTGCTTCTCTCATGACATTGGTGAAATTGGTTTGAATTCTTATTAGAAACCTTTGTCATTTGCTTTGCCAAATACCATTTTATTTTGGACTTGAATGCTACATGTCTTGTATGCAAATCATGTTTTGTTTCACACATTTATTTTAAATAAATCTCCTTGTTTCTCTCCAATTGATTGAGTTGCATAAAGTGGATTATATGATTATGCAAGTATATAATATGCTACTATCTCTCTTTGCTAAGTGACCCGGTTGGGGACTACTCATTTGCCTATATCATGACAAAAAAGGGGAGTAGAATGGTGGTAAGGGGAGTTGCAAATTGTGGTAGCAATTGTGCATGTTGGGGAGACAATACATTAAGGAGGAGTAACCTTTTGAGGGGGAGCATTGCATTCATCAAACATTGCATGATGTTATTGTTGTACTTAAATTTCAAGAATGCAAATGCATGTTTATGCTCTCACTTGATTAATCTCAAATTTTACTTGAATTGGAAAGTATAGAAACTTTGCTTTCAAGGATTGATTGTTCTACAAGAGATTGAAGACTTCAAGATTATTTTTATATATCTCTTTGTAAAGTAGAAAATCATTGTAGACCCGTAGTTTCTATTATGTTATGAGGAATCAATGTGAGTGGTGGTTTTGTCACGAAACAGCCAAAGGGGGAGATTGTAAGGATTCCCATATATTGATTGGCTTATTTCGTGGACAACCCACTTGTTGGGGTTGATTGTGTAAGGGTAGTTTAGGTGATTGAACTTCAAGCTCAAAGGCCCTTTCAAGACCTCAAGCGACAAGCACGCCAAAGGTATAATCTCTAGTGCTTAGTTTTTTCTTTGTAGAGATTTAGTTAGCATACACACACTTAGCATACTTGTACTTGTGTGTATTCTCTTCGCATGACACATTTCACTCTTGCACTTTGTTTGATGTATCTTGTTGTGTTTGTGTGTTGTGTAATCCGTTTCCCAAATATGTTCGGAAACGTCCGCGCTTGCACGAATGTGTGCTTGGTTTTGCGCGAAGACCGCTTAAGGGGAATGCTCTTGGCTTCTCCTTTAGATTCACCATTGCTGGTGAATCGGCGGTTTGATTGGCGGCCTGGCCACTGATTGAAACCACCGTTTCAGTCCAGAAAGGTCTGGAGTGATTCTACGGTTACGATTGGTGGCCCCCGACCGCCGTTCGAAACCACTGATCATACCTGATTGATTTATTTCTCGGGTTTGATTCTGCGGTTGAATCGGCGGTTATGAAATCGCAGAATGAAACCGCCGTTGTTCCCCTATTCTTCTCGGGTTCATTTCGGTGGTTATGATCTGTGGCCTGGCCATCAATTGAAACCGCTGATCGATGTGTTTCAGGGGCAAAATTGTTTTTTCACATGCCCTGTTCTTGATGTCTATAAATATCTTATTTTCTCATTATCTGATCAAGTTCTTTTACTCCTTAGAACCCTAAACTTCAAAGAGAGATTTTTGAGAAAAAATCAAATCAAGAACTCACCTTCAAACACTCAAATCAAATCCTTTTTGCATCAAATTTCATATTGCATCTTCTATGACTATATAGAATGCATCCATCATTGGGTTTGCATCATCACAACTTATTTGGTAAGATTTTGATTTAGTTCATCTTATTTTAGTATTTTTACTATCAAGTTATTCTCTTTTAATTTACTTGTATGCTTTTGATAATTTGATAAATACAAGAATAGAGAATTAATTGTGATGAATTGATTGAGTGTTGTATTGTGATAGCTAATTAGGTTTTCGCTTAATCTTGATTAGCTAAGCTATTTGACATGTCATTTAGCTATTGATATCTAGGGTTGATTTAATTGATTATATCATCATCCTAGATAAGCATCTAAGGTTCCCTAGCCTTGTTTGTTATTTGAATATTTATACATATTCACATAGGTTGCAAAATCTCTTCATTGAGAATTAAGTCTTGAGGCTAAGATTGCTTAGGCCTCAAGCAATTGGACTAGAGCCACTTTTAAAGGCCCGAGTGGTAGAAGTGGGGGGTTATTGACCGAAGTGTTAGACGAGGTCTACATAGGTTGTAAACTCCATTTCAATTAGTGGATTTCGAGGTTCGAGTGTGGCGCACTAAACAGCCCGTGGTTTTTCCCAGAGGTTGGGTTTCCACGTATACATCAAGTGTTATTTAAATTCCGCACTATATTACACTTGCTTGTATTTTTGACTAGTAGGGGCATTTTCGTAAAATTGACTTGCATGCGAAAATTGGGTAATAATAGTTAAAATCTATTCACCCCCACCCCCCTTTAGATATATTTATCATACATACCGAGCGTTTATTCGTTCCTTTCACCCGGTATAAGTGAACATAGCCCAATTGCTTGCGAATTAAGCAATCTAATCCCAGTCACAACGCAAGACTTAATTCTTTAAGAAGAGATTAACACCCTAAGTGAATATGTGAATATCCAAAATGCATCATAGAGCAAGGGAACCCTATATGCTTATCTAAGATGATGATTTTGCAATAAAAGCAATCCTGGATATTAAGAACTAAATGACATGTCATAAAACTTAGCTAAACATAGATTAGGCAATCCTATGATATAGCTATCAAAATACAACTCTCAAACAATCAATACACTAATCTCAATCTTGTATCTAAAATATATATGAATAACATACAAGTAACAATATGAGATTGCTTGTTAAGAAAGACACAAAATATGTAAGATATTAGTGAAAAGCTTAGCAAGCAAAGTGTGTTGAAGAAACCATACAAAATGACATCTAGATGATCATGGATGATGCGAGATGATGATTGATGATCATGGAAAAGTGTTTGAGTAATCAAAGGTGAGTTCTTTAGTGAAATGTTTCTCTTGGAAAAATTTGCTAAGTAAAAATATGATTTTTTAACTCTCTTGGTCGACCTAGAAATGAAAGAGGCATATTTATAGAGTGTCAAAATGAAGTGACAACGTTTTAAAAAATAGACATAAACTTTGCCTTGACCACTGTTCACCCGCTGTACGTAGGGCGGGTGTATAGCGGTTCACCTGGGATTGTGAAGAACATGTTCTTCATGACCGCCCAACGTATGGTGGATTCCAAGCGACCTAGGGGTTGTTTCTCTCGGGTCTATAGCGGTTTTTTGGGCCGACCATCAGGTGTGAAAAACATCACCAGTGGCACCGCTGTTCACCTGCTCTACGTAGAGCGAGTGTACAACGGCTAAGTGCAAATTTGCTCAAAGCCCCATATAAGCACTGTTCACAGGGCGCCTGTAGGGCGGGTGAACTGCGCCCATACTTTTACACAATGCAACCTAGTTCTAATCATGTCATGGCATTTGAACTACTAGATGCAATCAATAACAAATGCAAGAAGAGATATTATATAATCATGAAAGCACACATAAAATGACACACATATACACAAAGTATGGAAATGCATGGAATGTGTGTGTGTGCAACTAAATCTCTTCAAAGCAATGTAAGCACTAGAAATTTACCTTTGGTGCTTCTTCTCTTGAGGTCTTGAAAGCCTAAGCTACCCTTACAACAACCCCAATTGTGGTTTGTCACCGAAATAAGCCAATAAACATATGAGACCTTACAATCTTCCCCTTTGGCTATTTTGTGACAAAACCACCACTCACATTGATTCTCACAACAAAATAGAAGCTACGGGATAGCAATGATATTCTACATTACAAAGAGATATTAAAAATTAAAGTCTTCAAGTCTTCAAGTCTTCAATCTCTTGTAGAACTCTCAACCCTTTAAAACAAAAAGAATTACACTTTCCAAAGCAAGTGTATGTGAGATGATCAAGTGAAAATAATATAAGCATTTGCATTTATGAATTTAAGCACAACCTCATGTAATGTATGAGTATGCAATGCTCCCCCTCAAAGGGTTGCTCCCCCTCAATGAATAGTCTCCCCAACATGCACAATTGCCACTACAATTTGCAACTCCCCTTACCACATTCTACTCCCCCTTTTTGTCATGATATAGGCAAAGGATAAGTCCCCAACCGGGTCACTTCTAGCAAAGAGAGATAGAAGCATACAAGAAATTTGCATAAACATATAAGTCACTTTATGCATCTCAATTAATTGGAGAGAAACAAGGAGATTTATTTAAAGAAAATGTGTGAATCAAACATGCTTTGCATACAAGACATATAGCATTCAAGTCCAAAATACAATGGTATTTGGCAAAGCAAATGACAAAGGTTTCTAATAAGAATTCAAACCAATCTCACCATTGTCATGGGAGAAGCAAGGATATAGAGATTTTATTGTTTTCAATGTAAGGTTCCCATTTGTTGATTGGCTCATTTCGTGGACAAACCACATGTTGGGGTTCTTTGTAAGGGTAGCCTAGGTATCGGTTTTATTGTTCGAAGCCCTTTGAAGACCTCGTGTTGATAAGCACCGAAGGTAAATTTCTATGTGCTTACATATCTTGAAGAGATAGTTGCACACACTCACAACTCATGCATATGTTTAATCCTTGTATGTTGTGTTTCTAATTGTTGTGCATTAATGCTTATTTTCATCTCTTCTTGCATGTTAGTTTGATTGCATCATGCATATCCAATTGCCTTGTCATGTTTAGACTTAGGATTGCATTTTAGTATTGGGCGCTCCCAAAAGTGCTCTACAAAAGCGCTGTACGAACAGTGCCCATTGAGCGCTGTTCAGACCTGATCGATTTAATTCGGTCGCTGTTGGGTCGCTGTTGGGGCACTGTACGAAGCGCTGTAAGAAGCGCTCTACGTACAGCGCCACTCTGTTTTCCCATGAGAACAGAGTTGGGGTGCTGTACAAGCGCTGTACAGAAGCGCTCTACGTACGGCGCCTAAGGCAAATTTCAGGCCAACTTATCAAAATGACCACACTTTGTTTTGGCCTCCTATATATATGCCACTTTGACTTTAGGTCAATTAAGAGAGTTCATATTCAGATTTCATACTTAGGATATTTTTTCAAGAGAAGAAAAATTTCCAAGAACTCAAATTTTATTCACTCAAACACTTTTTCATGATCATCAATCATTATCTAGCATCATCCTAGATCATCTAGATGTCTCTTTGCATGGATTCTTCATCACACTTTGCTTGGTAAGCTTTTCACTAATATCTTACATATTTTGTGTTTTTCTTAACAAGCAATCTCAATTTATTACTTGTATGATTTTCATATATCTTTTGATACAAGATTGAGATTAGTGTGATGTATGTTTGAGAAGTTGTATTATGATAGCTAATTAGGTTTTGTGCTTAATCTTGATTGAACATGTCATTTAGTTTTTAATATCTAGGATTGTTCTAATTGCATATTAATCATCTTAGATAAGCATATAGGGTTTCCCTTGCTCTATGTTGCATTTGAATATTCATATATTCACTTAGGGTTGTATTCTCTTCTTTGAGAAAGTAAGTCTTGTGTGTAGCTTCCGGGATTAGGTTGCTTAGATTGCAAGCAAATTGGACTAGGTTCACTCATACCGGGATTAGGTAGGTGTGTGATTACTTCCGGGATTAGGTTGTAATCGTTTTACACATTTAGTGGATTCGAGGTTCGAGTGTGGCTTACTTACTAGCCCGTGGTTTTTCCCGTGAGGGTTTCCACGTAAAAATCAAGTGTTATTTAATTTCCACATTTTATACTTGATTTATTGCTTTATCTATTTAGGGGTAATTTCGTAATTTTGACTAACACGAAAAATTGGGTAAAAAGCTTAAAATCTATTCCACCCCTATTCTCATGGGTCATTAGATATACATTCCCTATTCTCCTTTTGGCTGATTGAGAGCTTACATTTCAGATTATTAGAGAGAGAGATTAACTCTTAGAGAGAGAGAGAGAGAGAGAGAGAGAGAGAGAGAAAGAGAGCTCCAAGACTTGATTTTTACTCAACCAAACACAAACCCCTTGTGCATCTAGCATCTTTCAACCATCATCTTCTCATGGGTCTTCATGCTTTCACATCGTTGTAAGTTGAACATGTTCTAGAACCTATTGCTTGTCTATTTGTTCATCTTTGCTTATAGTTATCAATTACTTTGTTGATTAATTGCATGTTTCTTTGATTAAGCATGTTTTGAGTATGTTTGTGTTTATGTTTTGTTAACTGAAAATTGTCACCGGGGTGAAACTCCAATTAACAACTTTCAAGGGATCTCAATCGTAACAGACCACAGTCCGGAAGGGTATCACGTACTTCAATACCTATGCAGATCTCTGAAAATAACTTGATGAAACAGTGATGGAAAAAGAGAGACAAATATTTTATTATACTATGATAAGAGAAAAATACAAATCGTTCTACTATCAGGGCATAAAATGCAATATAGGGATGATTCTTGGTTTGTCTATGTAGATGGCGATATGGTCGATAGGTCTTGACGGGAAATCATAAGCATATTCTGACACAGTTGGCGATGGAGTTTTCGTGCGAGTCGATAAGTGGAAATCTCTAGGGTTTTTTCTTTTCCCTTTTTCTTCATGATATTGTTTTGTATATATAGGTCTTGTTTCTTACCATGCACTCCTATAGTTTCGATCTAGGGTTTTAGCAATTACAGGACTTTCCTTGGCGATAAGCGAGATTGTCGTGGGATTTGACCCCCGGAATCAGGCGATTCTTTCTCTGGCAGATTGTGTGGGAGTTGACTCCCAATTCAAATAGAACTCTTAGTGGCGGGAATAAATATGTCTCTTTATTTGACCTAAACGATGACGTTTTACTGTCACTTTAAGCTATCTTTTAAGCGTGCTAGACTTACATTTACAATTTATTCTTCTTGATGCTTATCTGGCCAGCCAGTTTCGAGGAAGGATCGAGGCAGCTTACCCTTTTATGGGATCGAGGTATCGGTACATCTGGGTATCTGGACACCGGCTGATGCTGTAATGGGGTGTCAAAGCAACAAAGTATTTGAAACAAATTAACGGTGTGTTCTAATTATCTAGAGGGGGGGTGAATAGATTTTAATCGTTATTACCCAATTTTCGCGTTTAGTAAAATTTACGAAAATGCCCCAAATTAGACAATATAATAATTAAGTGTAATATGGTGCGGAAATATAAACGACACTTGATTTTTACGTGGAAACCCTCAAAAGGGAAAAACCACGGGCTGGTAAGTGTGCCACACTCAAACCTCGAATCCACTAATTGTGATAGCGTATACAACCGAATCCCGGTTTGACAGCCTAATCCCGGCCAATATCCCGCTACCACTACCCACAGTCCTGTAAAAGTGGACCTAGTCCAATTTGCTCATGTGACCACCTAATCCTGGTGTCCGACCTAATCCTGGCCTATCACACAAGACTTACTTCTCCGAAGAGATCAAACACCCTAAGTGAATATGCAATGATATCCAAATATGCAATATAGAGCTAGGGTACTCTAGATGCTTACCTAGGATTATATGATGACAATAAAATCAATCCTAGATATGAAAATAGCTATATGTCATGGTATACAACTTTAGCTAAGTAAAGGATAACCAATCGTAGATACAAAGCTATCACAAATAACCCACAAACATTCAAAAGATTAACTAGTTGATTAAAAAACAATCTATCAACCTAGTTATCAATAAATCATACAAGAATGTTTATGGCATAGCTTTTACGTAATAATGACCTAATCAATTAAGCTATCAAAAATAATCTCAATCATATAATGAGATTAATTAGCTAGATATAAAATAGGCATGAAAACCTAGCTAACATAAATAACCCAATCAACACATAATCTCAATCATGTATGTAGAAATTACTCAAAGAACATACAAGTGATAAAAGAGATAAATTGAAGTAAAAACACTAAGATTAGATGAAATTAGTGTTTAACAAATCCTACCATGTGTGTTGAAGAAGACCCATACATTAGCACATACTAGATGAACTTAGATGATGCCTAGATGATGATTTGTGCATGTGGGAATGGGTTTAGAGAGATAAAAATGTAATCTTTAAGCTTTTTCTCTCAAGTCTCTCTTTCTCTCTCAAGAATATCTCTTTCTCTTTCTCTTTCTAGAAAGTGAATTCTCTCTCTAGGGTTTCAGTTGAGAGAGTTATGATGAAGAAGGAGAGATAAGAGGGTATTTATAGGTGCCAAATGAAGCTACGACGTTTTGAGAATGTTAAAAAGACGTCACTGGGCATCATGTGACAGCACTTCAGCTCCACATTCGAGCGCACCGAAACATGACCAAATGATATCGAAACCTTTCGTATAATATACCATTGGAAAGGTATGGAAGTTTACTTACTACTACAATTTATGGAATGACATTTTGATATCTGTAGAAAAAGATATGGTCAATAGAGTGACCAATGGTCAGAAACCGACAGCAACATAGTTGCCCTGTTTTGGTAGTCACTTTGGAGATTTCAAAACCAAGCCAAACGGTCATGAAATATTACGAATAATATACCGTTGGAAAGGTATGGGTCTCTAGTTTTTCAGAATTGTACAAAACTCAATTTTAACCCTTTTATAAAACGTTATGGTCACATGACCATACAAAGGTCAGTTTTGAAAAACATTTAAAACATTGAAATCCAATCTTTTGAAACTAGACACTTTACTCCAAACAACCAAACCAAAACTACCACTTATCCAAGAGAAGAATGAGACCTTCTCAAGTGGTCAACCATCGTGCTAAGACATGCACACCATCGTGCAAGCGTGGACGTTTCCGATCACACAAACGGAAACGAATTACACCACACTTAAGACTAATCATGAAGTGCAAGTGTTGGTATTGAATGCATCCTAATGCCTAACATGTCATGGCATTATCATTGAACAAGATGCACTCAATTCAAACATGCATGAATAAAATTCATGACTTTGCATCCTAATGCCTATACATGTCATGGCATTTTAATAAACTAGAGGCAATTAAATAAACATGCATGAAGAGATATTCAACAATTATGAATGCACACATATGAAAATACACAACATATAAGAATAACATTTATGCATGAGTTGTGTGTGTGTGCAACAAGATCTCTTCAAAGCACGTAAGCACTAGAAATTTACCTTTGGTGCTTATCAAGATGAGGTCTTGAAAGGGCCTTGAGCTTGAATACCAATACCTAAGCTACCCTTACAATGAACCCCACATGTGGTTTGTCCACGAAACAAGCCAATCAATAAATGGGAATCCTTACAGTATCAAGATACTCGGTGTACATGATAGCGGGATACTTGGTCTGCGTGGTAGCGGGGTACTTTAGGACCTTGTTTTCTATGTTGCCCGCTACTTGTGAATCCCATCGTCCTTGATCTTAGTCTGGATAATTCGGAGGTGTACCAAAGTACTTTGGTCTGGATCCTTTATAGGAGGAAGCAGGATTCTGCCTTAGTAATTCTTTCAACCTTGAATCTGATGGAAAATTCTTCTTTGAACCTTCACCAATTTTTATAGTTAACAGAAGTCCCCCCTGACTTGAACACCAGTACCTAGTTGGGGGTTGGAGTTAGGATTCCTAGTTCGCTTGAAGGATTTTCTATCCTGTCTGCTTGTGTACCCTTGTCAGACGAGGATTGCTCCATAAGTTTAAATGAGCCGATTTTGGCGCGATTTTCTCGAAACCGCCTTGAGCACGTCTCCAATCATAACTCCATATTTCCTCTTCTATTGAGGTAACCGTCCATATCTGTCTATAAATAATCCTCTTTCTCACTTGCTCACGCTTACTTGTATTCTAAAAATCAAGAACCAATCTTTTTCTCTTTCTCGAGTTTTTCTTTCTTCAAGAAACCTCTTTTTCTTCTTGCTTCTACTACAATGGCATCTCCACCAGCCCTCGTTGATAGTTTTGGCGCCTTTTTTGACATGGAAGGGGACGTTTCAATTGACAGCAACCCCTTAAATCTAAGGAAGAAAAGGGGTCGGGAAGAACACGATACGGTTGGCAGCTCTGCCTCATAACATCGCCGTCGTTCCAATAGGAATCCTAGGACGAAGCTGGGTTTTGTAAGTAAGCCTAACGCTTCCATCGAGGTCGTTGCTGAGGATGCAGAGGGAGATGACGAGGATGATGATGATGAGGAAGTGATATGAACCTCACCAATAGTAGTGAGACCCATAACCAATATATGGTAACGAAAGATCGTTTTCTAATTCAAGTTTACAAAAAAGAACAATATAGGACCGTGACCGGTTATCTATATGGAGATAAGAACCAACAGTATCAAGAAGGTTGTAGACGCCACACTTAAGAAAAAGAAAGAAGGTGAGTGATAAGTCAAGGTTTGAACGCCACAAGGTAGAATCTTGATAAGTTCATAGTTCAATAAAGAACCAAGAGAAAATGTTCTCTCAAATAATATTATTTTATTCAAAATCAAGTCTGTCAAATAATACATCCATACGTCCTTTAAATACTAAGAAAAGATCTAAACCCTAGACGAAAAAAGAAAAGGATGAAAGAAATGCTCGATGTGTTCGATATATTAATCTAGAGAGGGGGGGGGGGGGGGGGGGGGGGGGGGGGGTGAATAGATTTTATCAATTATTACCCAATTTTCACGTTAAGTCAAATTCACGAAAATACCCCTAACTAGTCAATAAAAACAACAAGTGTAATATGGTGCAGAAATATAAATAACACTTGAAGTATACGTGGAAACCCACAACAAGGAAAAACCACGGGCTGGTAAGTGCATCACACTCGAACCTCGAATCCACTAGTTGCGATAGCGTATACAACCTGATCCAGGTTTGACGGCCTAATCCCGGCCAATATCCCACTACCACTACCCGCAGGCCTTTAAAAGCGGACCTAGTCCAATTGCTTGATGTGACCACCTAATCCTGGTGTACGACCTAATCCCGGTCTATCACACAAGACTTACTTCTCCAAAGAGATCAACACCCTATGCGAATATGCAAAGATATCCAAATATGCAAGTAATGCTAGGGAACACTAAATGCTTATCTAGGATTATATGATGTCAATAAAATCAATCCTAGATATGAAAATATAGCTATATGACATGGCATACAACTTTAGCTATGTTAAGGATAACCAATCCTAAATACAATAGCTGTCACAAATAACCCACAAACATTCAAAAGATTAACTAGTTGATTAAAATATAATCTATCAACCTAGTTATCAATAAATCACACAAGAATGTTTATGGCATAGCTTTTAGGCAATAATGACATAATCAATTAAGCTATCAAAAATAATCTCAATCATATAATGAGATTAATTAGCTAGATATAAAATAGGCATGAAAACCTAGCTAACATAAATAACCCAATCAACACATAATCTCAATCATGTATGTAGAAATTACTCAAAGAACATACAAGTGATAAAAGAGATAAATTGATAAGTAAAAACACTAAGATTAGATGAAATTAGTGTTTAATAAATCATACCATGTGTGTTGAAGAAGACCTATGTATTAGCACTGAAACAAATTATAGCACGGTGTGTATAAAGCTATCTACAGGGGGGGTGAATAGATTTTACGCTTTTTACCCAATTTTTCGAGTAAGTTAAAATTATGAAAATGCCCTCAAGATAATATAACCAAGCAAGTGTAATATGGTACGGAAATTAAAACAACACTTGGTTTTTACGTGGAAACCCTCACGGGAAAAACCACGGGCTATGTAAGTAAGCCACACTCGAACCTCGAATCCACTAAATGTGCAAATGATTACAACCTAATCCCGGAAGTAATCACACACCTACCTAATCCCGGTATGAGTGAACCTAGTCCTATTTGCTTGCGATCTAAGCAACCTAATCCCGGTTGCTACACATAAGACTTACTTTCTCTAGAAGAGAATACAACCCTAAGTGAATATATATGAATATCCAAAATGCAACATAGAGCAAGGGAAACCCTATATGCTTATCTAAGATGATTAATATGCAATTAGAACAATCCTAGATATCAAAACTAAATGACATGTCAATTAGTTTAGCAATCAATATTAAGCACAAAACCTAATATGCTAGCACAATACAACTTCTCAAACATACATCATACTCATCTCAATATTGTATCCAAAGCATACAAAATAGCAAACAAGTAATTAATTGAGATTGCTAGATAAGAGAAACACAAAACATGTAAGATATTAGTGAAAAGCTTACCAAGCAAAGTATGATGAAGATTCCATGCAAGATGACATCTAAAAGATCAAGGATGATGCTAGATGATGATTGATGATCATGAAAAAGTGTTTGAGTAATCAAAAATTGAGTTCTTGGAATTTTTCTTCTCTTTGAAAAATATCCTAAGTATGAATTCTGAATATGAACTCTCTTGATTGACCTAAAGTCAAAATGGCATATATATAGGGGGCCAAATCAAATTGTGGTCGTTTAAGTAAGTTTCAAAGAAACGCGCAGATCGGCGGTTTCAATCGGCGGCCAGGCCGCCGATTATGACCACCGAATTGAGCTCGTGAAGAACAGAGCAAAAACGGCGGTTCATTCGGCGGTTTCGTGACCGCCGATCCCAACCGTCGAATCAAAATAGAGAGATTAAAATCAATCAGGTATGAACGGCGGTTTCGAACGGCGGTTTCGTGACCGCCGATTCAACCGTCGAATTAGACTGAGAGATAAATCAATCAGGTCTTGAAATGGCGGTTTCGAACGGCGGTCGTGACCGCCGATCTTAACCGTAGAAATGCTTCAGACCAATTTGGACTGAAACGGCGGTTTCATTCGGCGGCCAGGCCGCCGATCATAACCGCCGATCACCTAGATAGGTGACAACCAAGGAGAAGCCAAGGACATTCTCCATAGGCGGTCCTCACGCTAAACCAAGCACATTCTAGTGCATGCGAGGACGTTTCCAAAAGTTATCGGGAAACGAATTACACAACAATATGACATAATTACACACAACAAAATATAATAAATAAGTGCAAGTGTGAAATATGACAAATGAAGAGAATGCACACATATGCAATGAATGTTAAGTGTGTGTGTGCAACTAATCTCTTCAAAGAAAAGTAAGCACATAGAAATTTACCTTCGGTGCTTATCAACACGAGGTCTTCAAAGGGCTTCGAACAATAAGACCGATACTTAGGCTACCCTTACAAAGAACCCCAACATGTGGTTGTCCACGAAATGAGCCAATCAACAAATGGGAACCTTACAAGCACATACTAGATGAACCTAGATGATGCCTAGATGATGATTTGTGCATGTGGGAATGGGTTTAGAGAGATAAAGATGTAATCTTCAAGCTTTTTCTCTCAAGTCTCTCTTTCTCTCTCAAGAATATGGAGCCTCTCTCTCTAGGGTTTGATTTTGTGGCTCAGCCCTCAAAATGATGAGAAAGATATGTATTTATAATGCCCAAGTGAAACTATGTCATTTTGGAAGAAATGGAAAAATTATGGGCATTTTCACGGTACAAGCGTCAGTGCAGCGGCTAAAGATTCGAGCGCTTCGAAACATGACCAAACGACATCAAAACCTTTCATATGATATATCGTTGGAAAGGTATGGATGTCTAAGTTCTACTAGGTTTTATAGAATGACATTTCAATGCCTGTAGAAAAGGTTATGGTCAATTGAGTGACCAAATGTCAGAAACGGACAACAACAGAGTTGCCCTGTTTTGGTTGTAACTTTAGAGATTTTAAAACCAATCCAAACGGTCATGAAATATTACGAATAATATACCGTTGGAAAGGTATGAGTGTCTAGTATGTACAACAATTTTCAAAACTCATTTTGAAGCTTTGTATAAAAAGTTATGGTCACAAGACCATGCAAAGGTCAGTTTTGAAAACACTTGAAACATTGAAATCAAATCTTTTGAAACTAGACACCTTACCCCAATCAACCCAACCAAATTTAACACTTATCCAATAGAAGAATGAGACCTTCTCAAGTGGTCAATGATCGCGCTAAGACATGCACACCATTGTGCAAGCGCGAACATTTCCGATCATATTTCGAGAAACGAATTACACCACACTAAAAACTAACAAAGATGAAGTGCAAGTGTGGGAAGTGAATGCATCCTAATGCCTAACATGTCATGGCATTGTCATTGAACAAGATGCACTCAATAAAACATGCATGAAGAGATATTCAAGAATATGAATGCACACATATAAAAACACACAACATACAAGAATAACATTTATGCATGAGTTATGTGTGTGTGCAACTAGATTTCTTCAAAGCACGTAAGCACTAGAAATTTACCTTTGGTGCTTATCAAGATGAAGTCTTGAAAAGGCGTTGAGCTTGAATACCAATACCTAAGCAACCCTTACAATGAACCCCACATGTGGTTTGTCAACGAAACAAGCCAATCAAAATATGAGACCTAACAAAGGAAATAAACTACTCAACAATTAATTGCCTTACAATTAGGAAAGTAAAAGAATAAAAACTAGCAACTAGTTGACTTTGTTTGGGAAACAAATCAACTATTTATCTGGGAAATAATTAAAAATTGGAATAATGCTAAAATTTGGAATCCTCCAACATTAGCTTGCATCTCACGCCCAAATCAGCTATTTATAAGGAAATATGCTGAAATTCGGACTCCTCAACTCAAGTCTTCACGCAACAAGATAGATGGCCGAATTTGGGCATGTTGTGATCTGTTACGTGATGGATAAAATCGTGTTATAAAAACCTAACTCGCAAGTGCACAAATCGTGAGATAAGTACAGCGACAAGTAGGGATCGTTCCCACGAGGAAAAATGATTTACTAGTTGTAACTAATTCTAATTAAAGCTAAGCAATTAATAGTATCCAGAGATTTTGATTGATTGATTGATTGATTGATTTAGAACAAAATTATCTAAGAAAGCAATTAACAAGAATATGTGAATGTGATTAAGAGGTGAGAGAACTAGGTTATCAATGCTCCCCAACTATGTTTACTCAATGCTTCGAATTGAATTTGATAAAAGATGTAACTCAAGTTAAGGGTTCGTTCTTATCTTATTTATGATTGTTACCATATGATCCTAGGATGAATCAAGTATCCTCAATCCTAATTTACCCATAGATCAATGCGCAAACTACAACCGAGGAACCCATTAAGTGCAAGAACTAAGAACCAAAACCTACTTGCAGTGGTAGATCAATGCAAGATCATTTTAAAAAAAACTTAAAACCTACCCTACCCCGCATCTCCAATTGAATATTATTAAGTTACGTGTTAGATCAACACTCTACCTATAAATTTTTTAAATTCTCAAAAGCCCTAGATTCATATATCATCTTACTGATCATGCATAACGACAAAAAAGAATTAAAGACTTAATATGAATTGAATGAATCAGAACTTGAATTAGAGAAAATATAGTCCAATTCTAACAAAAGTATTCATGAGGAGGTTCACATTTACCTGCTATCCCTAGTATTAAAACAAAAATACAAGGTAATCGATGATAAAAACCCATTAAAAGCTTCAACAACTTTCTCAATCATCGAGTTGAAATCTCCTTTGTCTTCGAAGCTTCTATGCGAATTGATGGAGGGAAATTTGGTGTGATGATAGTTTTTTGTATCTGAAAGAGACCAAACAAAAGAATGCTCGAGAGCCCCACAACCTATTAACTCCCATAGATATAGCGTCCCAGATCCGAGACATGAAAACGAACCCCTTAACGTCAGTCGGAAAAAAGCCAGAAACCGCTATACCATTACCGCTGCCAAAGCCTCTGCTGTATGGCAATTTCCCCAAATCCGAAATCCCCAAAATTCGGTCTAGAAACCCTAACAATATCAAGTGAAGAAAATCATTGGAGAAAGGAATGGAAACACACAATAAAAGGCAATAATCAACATAAAATCAAAATAGGATGAGAGTTGAAGTTCATACCTGGTGGTGGAAGTGGCCGGAATTGAGGAGAGAAGAAGAGGGAAGAAAAAGAATTTGAAAGGGAGAAAAGAGGAGACAGTGACAGGCTTCGCTGAAACTGTTCCTCTTATAGTTAGGGCACGACTGCTGCCATTACCGCTGCTTAAGCCACAGCGGTTTGGGCAGCGGTCCTCTCCTATTGGACGATCAAGCGATAGAATGGAAACGCACCGTTTTCATTTAGTACTGCTGTGGCATGTGCAGCGATAGTGGCAGTGCATCCACAGCGGTTTGCCCAGTTCCACCGCTCCCAATTACATCGGCAGCGGTGTGGCAGCGGTGTGAGGACAGTAAGTACCACTGCCACTACCGCTTCCAATTTCAACAACGGTGTGGCAGCGGTTTGCCTAGTGAATACCGCTATCTAACCGCTCCCAATTAATACACAACGGTTCTACAGCGGTTCCATCAAAGAATGCACTGCTTTTCTTACCGCTCTCCTCACGCTGTGCATATGGGAGCGGTCTGACCTAATGCCCAAATTTTTTATTTTTTTTGTTTTTAAAATAACAAGACAACACCCCCAAACCTGCATTAAAGCAAGGGGAACACTAATTAAGACCCGACAAAAACAAAGTGAAAAGAGAATACCTGGGTGGGTTGCCTCCCACCAAGCGCTTTATTTAACGTCTAGGCAAGACACTCAGGGGCCTTACGGCTCATGAAGCACGGAAGACCCAACGAACACAGCTTCGGACATACTCAGGTAAGGCTTCAGCCTCTGACCATTAACTTTGAAAGTACCACTGTTTTGAAAATTCTGAAGCTCGATGGCCCCATGAGGAAATACCTTAGTTACTCTAAACGAACCAGCCCACTTTGATTTCAGCTTTCCTGGGAACAATCTCAGACGCGATTGATACAACAGAACTAGCATTCCTGGATGAAACTCTTTCTGAAGGATTTTGTTGTCATGTAACTTCTTCGTTCTTTCTTTGTATATATTCGTGTTCTCGTATGCATTGTTTCCGAGCTCCTCAAGTTTACTCAATTGCAAGCTTCTTTCCTCCCCTGCCTTGTCTAGATTGATGTTCAGTTTCTTCAGAGCCCAATAGGCGTTGTGTTCCAGCTCTACCGGAAGATGGCATGCCTTGCCATAGACTATCCTGTACGGGCTCATACCTATCGGGGTTTTGTAGGCAGTTCTGTATGCCCACAAAGCATCATTTAGCTTGATTGACCAATCCTTTCTATTAGGTTGCACGGTCTTCTCTAAGATCTGTTTAATCTACCTGTTGCTCACTTCAACTTGTCCTGAAGTCTGCGGATGGTACGGGGTTGCCACTTTGTGTTTGACACTATATTTCTTTAGTAACGAGGCAAATACCTTGTTACAAAAATGGCTTCCACCGTCACTTATGATTGCACAAGGTGTACCGAATCTAGTGAATATGTTCTCCTTAACAAACTTCACCACCACCTGACTATCATTCGTCTTGGTTGCGATTGCTTCGATCCATTTTGAGACATAATCCACAGCAACTAAGATGTACAGGAACTCGTGTGAGGATGGGAAGGGTCCCATGAAATCTATTCCCCACACGTCAAATATCTCTACTACCAACTGGCCTGAAAGAGGCATCTTATCTCTTTTGCCAATGTTCCCCGTTCTCTGGCACCTGTCACAAGAAATACAAAAGGTGTAAGCATCTTTAAATAAAGAGGTCCAGAAGAAACCTGATTGGAGAACTTTCAGAGTAGTCTTCTTGGCACTAAAGTGCCCTCCACAACTAAGGTTGTGGTAGAATTTCAGCACGTCTTGCTGCTCTTCTTCAGGGATGCATATTCGAATGATCTGATCAGCTCCATATTTGAACAGGTATGGCTCGTCCCAATAGTATTGCCTAGTGATGGAGATGAATATTCTTTTTGCTTGGGAGTTCAGATCTACTGGTACGATGCCATTTACGAGGTAATTCACGATGTTCGCATACCAAGGATCATTTACTCCTACAGCCATCAGCTGTTCATCGGGAAAGTTCACATTGATTGGCACAAGTTTAGTGTTTTCTTCCACATTCTCATCCTCCACTAATCGAGAAAGGTGATCAGCTACCACATTCTTGTTGCCCTTCTTGTCCCTGATTTCTAAATCAAATTCTTGCAATAAAAGGATCCATCGAAGTAATCTTGGTTTCGCTTCCTTCTTTGTTAGTAAATATTTCAAAGCAGCATGTGTTAGGATTATGCTCAATAGCAAGAGTGTAATGTTGTAATTAACAATTTTTTTCATATTAATAAAGTGATTTCTGGTTTAACAAATCGTATAGCATTTATAGGTTTAATATTATAATTGTCAAAGTAAATAATCATAAGGTCTAAAGACTATGAGAAAAGAAGAATTGTTCGTACATCTGGATATGTATGTGGTAGACACAATTCCTTAGTTAGTCTTGAATAATGTTCACAACTTAAGTTAAAGGTTGGGCACCTTTATCTTGTTAAAGTTGTAGAATTCTTTTGCTAGCATTTGAGTGGGATCAAATGAGATATGATGAGTCTAAAATCATCGGAGTGTCTTCGAGCAAAAGGATCTAGTGCACTGGGTGCATTGAACTGGATCACAATGAAAAGCTTTATCTAGAACCGTCAATAGATAATAGTCTTTTCATTATCAGGACAATCGGAGAGTCTATCTTAATCCTGAGATAAATGATGGACTTATGGTTGCAAATGATATCATTTGAGTTATCAATGAGTACGATTATAACGCATAGTCTATCCTCGATAGTTTGGTGATATTCATTTGTTAATCGATAGGGGACTTCATTTATAGATATGGACATCGTGGCTCCATTTATTAAATGAGAGTATAATATCATCATATGGATGTTTTGAGGTAATTGGATATTAAATCTCAATGTTGAGTTTTTGATAGTGTCTATTGAAAACATGGCTTCTGGACAAGTCAAAATATCCAAGTTCAAAACGTGGTCATATGAGTAAATATGGTAACTTGGAGAGTTATAGGCGGTCTATGAACTCTTGGCGGTTACTGATATTAATCACGAGGATACACTATCTCCAACATGACTGTCTAGGGTATGAATGAGGAACATCTTCCTTTTCTATCTTTATTTAATAGTTCAATTTTAGCTCTTTAGTGGAATGAGTTAAAATTAATGGATCGGATCTAAGTGAATCATTTGTTGATTGTGATTAGGTTATGTCTATTGAAGCTTAAATTTAGATGGCCCGCCAAGATCCCCAATCCACACAGACTTGCATGGATCACTTGATATATTCTACCAGACCAATTTAAGGGTCCATCTAGAATTGCATTTAATATATTAAGAATATAATTTGCACATTATTTATGTAATGGGCTGCTCAATTATATTAATATATTAATGAAAGACATGTGGGCTTGTTTTTTTTAGTAAGAATGGGTCTGGTTCACATGTGGGCTTTTTATTTAAAGTCCAATGGATTAAATGAAATAAGAAAATAATATTTGGCCCAATTATTTTATATGGGGCGGCAAGGTTAAATTTTTAACCTAAGATATTATTTTGTTTTCATTGTTTTAATTAAATAAGAATTAATTAATTTATTAATTAATTGTTTAATTAAGAAACAAATCTTTTCTGATTAGGAAATATGATTCCTAGTGTTATACTATTGTTGGTAGTATACTAAAAGTAAAAGACTTATTTGGTAAGAAAATAAATAATTAATTTTATTTATTTAATCAAATAAGGAGTCTTTTTATTTAGTCAAAATAAAAGAATAAAAGATCTATGAGTTGGATTAGGGTTTGGAGTCTTAAACTAAAATAGGAATTAGGGTGCAATACAAACTCTTTTGGGCTTGAGAATTGCGGCAACCCTAGTCCCTTTTAGGTTATGATTTTCGGCCACCCTAAGTGAAAGAAGAGAAGAAAATTTGGCCACCTATATAAGTGCTCTTATAGAATTCGGCCACCACAAGTGTTCTTGATACAAATTTCTTCTTCTTCTTAATTCATAGAGAGATTATTTTATTCTACTAAAACAAAAAAGAGTGTTAGATTATTCTTTGATGGTATACTATTTGCTTATTCATCAATAAGCTTGTGTGTACGACATCGATCTAGGTTCACGCGAGTTTCGATCATTAGATTGAGAACTCAAAAGTGACCGGAATAATCTTAGTAATATTTTGATTGTTTTTGTGACTAACAAAGAAACGAAAAGTTTGTTTGTCCATTCACAGGTTTGCAATTCAAAGAAAAGGGAGACCACGCTCCTAGGTGATCCACGTTCGTGCTAGGATTGAAGATCTTGCGGATTACCATCGACGTAAGTCAATCGAATCACGCGACAAAAGGTATTATTCTTTTGTTAGATAATATATATGTTTAATTGATTAAAGGGTTTAAGGTTCATAAAAAGGAAACATTTTAAAAGTTACTAAATCTATTTTTAGTCTCGCTTCCGCTGCGTGTACTACGGTATTTTTCCCTACAGCATGATCAGAATACACAATAACCTTGGATCCAATTACATATTGACGAAATTTTTCCAAGGCACTAACAACAGCAAGCAATTCTTTTTCAATAGTGGAGTAATTCAATTGTGCATCATTCAAAGTGTGACTAGTGTAGTAAATAACATGTGGAACTTTATCTACTCAATGTCCTAAAACAGCACTTACAGCATAGTCTGATGCATCACACAATAATTCAAATGGAAGAGACCAATCAGGAGGCATAATCACAGGAGTAGATGTCAATTTATCTTTCAGAGATTCAAAAGCATGCAAACATTCATTATTGAAAACAAATGTAGAATCCTTGGTCAAACGGTTACATAGGGGGCGACTAATTTTTGAAAAATCTTTTATAAAACGTCTATAAAAACCTGCATGACCAAGAAAACTCCTCACACCCTTCACCGAAGTGGGAGGTGGAAGTTTAGCAATTAATTCAATTTTAGCTCTATCTACTTCTATTCCTTTATTAGATATTATAAGGTTCCCATTTGTTGATTGGCTTATTTCGTGGACAAACCACATATTGGGTTTCTTTGTAAGGGTAGCCTAGGTATCAGGTTTATTGTTCAAAGCCCTTTGAAGACCTCATGTTGATAAGCACCGAAGGTATATTTATTTGTGCTTACTTATCTTGAAGAGATAGTTGCACACACTCACAACTCATGCGTATGTTTAATACTTGTATGTTGTGTGTTTTATTTTTGTGCATTAATGTTCATTAACATCTCTTCTTGCATGTTAGTTTGATTGCATCTTGCATATCCAATTGCATTGTCATACTTAGACTTAGGATTGCATTTTTGCATTGGGCGCTCCCAAAGGCGCTCTACAGAAGCGTTGTACGAACATCGCCCATTGAGCGCTGTTCAGACCTGATCGATTTAATTCGGTCGCTGTTGGGTCGCTGTACAGGCGTTGTACAAAGCGCTGTACAAAGCGCTGTACAAAGCGCTCTACGTACAGCGCCGCTCTGTTTTCCCGTGAGAACAGAGTAGAGGCGTTGTACAAGTGCTGTACAAGAGGGGCTCTATGTACAGTGCAAGTGCTGTACAAGAGGCGCTATACGTACAGCGCCCAAGGCAATTTTGAGGCAAACTTATAAAAACGACCACACCTTGTTTTGGCCCCCTATATATATGCCTCTTTGACTTTAGGTCAATAACAAGAGTTCATATTCAGATTCCATACTTAGAAGATTTTTCAAAGAGAAGAAAAATTCCAAAGAACTCAATTTTAGTTTACTCAAACACTTTTCCATGATCATCAATCATCATCTAGCATCTTCCTTGATCATCTAGATGACATCTTGTATGGATTCTTCATCATACTTTGCTTGGTAAGCTTTTCACTAATATCTTACATATTTTGTGTTTCTCTTAACAAGCAATCTCATTTAATTACTTGTATGTTATTTTATATACTTTGAATACAAGTTTGAGATTAGTATGATGTATGTTTGAGAAGTTGTATTGTGATAGCTAATTAGGTTTTGTGATTAATCTTGATTAGCTAAACTATTTGATTTGACATGTCATTTAGTTTTGATATCTAGGATTGCTCTAATTGCATATTAATCATCTTAGATAAGCATATAGGGTTTCCCTTGCTCTATGTTGCATTTTGAATATTCATATATTCACTTAGGGTTGTTATTCTCTTCATAGAGAAAGTAAGTCTTGTGTGTAGCATCTGGGATTAGGTTGCTTAGATCGCAAGCAAATTGGACTAGGTTCACTCATACCGAGATTAGGTAGGTGTGTGATTACTTCCGTGATTAGGTTGTAATCGTTTTACACATTTAGTGGATTCGAGGTTCGAGTGTGGCTTACTTACTAGCCCGTGGTTTTTCCCGTGAGGGTTTCCACGTAAAAATCAAGTCTTATTTAATTTCCATATTTTATACTTGATTTATTGCTTTATCTATTTAGGGGTAAATTCGTAATTTTGACCAACACGAAAAATTGGGTAAAAAGCTTAAAATCTATTCACCCCCCCTCTAGATAGTTTTATACACACCGTGCTATAATTTGTTTCAATTGGTATCAGAGCGGGTTCCTAGACATACTTAGGTGATCCTTGCTTTTTTGGTGTGTTTTACATTTTGTGTGATTTTTGATCATTCATACATTTGCATTCATTTCATTCATTCATAAACACTATGAGTTGAAACGGTGGAAATGGTGGTGGCCACGAAGGTGCTTCTAGCACAAGGCCTCCACTTCTTACCGGTTTAAATTATTCCCAATGGAAAGTGAAGATGGAATCCTACATATGCCAAATTCATGACCGTGCATGGATGGCGGTGGAAGACGGATATGATCTACCCAAGATGACTCCCGGTGGTGGAGGGGAAGAAGTTTTAAAGCCTAAGGCGCAATGGAACGCGTAAGAGTTTGAGGCTTCTAAGTGGAATAGGAAGGTTATGCATGCCATCATGTGTGCAATGGATGAGAATCAATACAAGCTTATTCAGAATACTCAGATTGCAAAAGTGGCATGGGACATCCTTCAAGTTGCACATGAGGGAACCGAGGTGGTGAAGGAGTCCAAGCTTCAAGTCCTCCAAACTCAATTTGAGCTACTTAGGATGGGAGAGGATGAATGCTTCAATGACTTCGAAATCAAATTGATGGACATTGTAAATCAAAGCCATCAACTCGGAAACCCGTATTCGGATAGGAGAGTCAAGTAAAAAATTATGAGATCTCTCCCTGATAGGTTTGAATCAAAGGTGACGGCCATAGAAGAAAGTAGTGGCTACATGGATATGAAGCCAAGTGAGGTGATTGGACGTCTCCTTGCATATGAGTCTAGGAAGGCTCCTAGCACCACTACTCCTCCTAAAAAGTCTAAAGGAATAGCTTTGAAAGCATCTAAGGATGCAAAAGAGGCAAAGCATGACTCGGATGAAGACCTTGCCTTATTCGTGAAAAGGTTTAATAAGGTTATGGGGTTCAAGAAGAAGAAGTGATTTGGGTCAAGAGGACAAGACTTGAAGAAAAAAGGTTCCTTCAAGAAGTTTGAGCCTAGACAAGAGAGGACCGAAAGGAAAGGGGTCCGATGCTTTGAATGTGGTAGGATTGGTCACTTTGCCCCCGAATGTGCTAATCACAATGAAAAGAAGAAGGACAAAGTGATGGCCGCCACTTGGAGTGGGAGTAGTGATGGCTCCAATGAGGAAGATGAGACTTCAAGTGAAGAAGAGCTCATGGCTAACTTCCTAGCTTTTGCCTCATCTCACAAGAGCAAAAGTGCTAGTGAGAGAGAGGAAATGAGTCAAGAGGAAATTGACTCTAGTGAAGAAGAAAGTGACTCCTCTTCTAATTCCATAAAGAAATTTGTGGAGCAAAAGGTGCTTGCTAAATACCATGCCGAGTTCAATGATTTAGCAATTAAAAGCACAAGAAAGATTAAGAGGTTGAGAGAAGAGAACCTTGAACTTTCGGCTCACAATGACCACTTAAGTGAACAAGTGGAAAGATTGAAGAGGAGAGAGGATAAGTTAATTGAGGAATTAGACTTATCCATGAGAAGTGAAGAAGGCTTGAAGAGGGAACTTGTAGAAGTTAAAGGATCCTTGGCTAGGATAGGTTCTAGCACCAAGAAGCTTGATCATTTACTTGGTGTTGGAAAGAGTCCAAGTGACAAGAGAGGTCTCGGGTTTGAAGATGTTATGGAGACTTCCACTTCCAAGAAGACCATTTTTGTTAAGAGTTTGGGGAGTAAAGAAGCTTCATTGGTGCAAGCTCCTAGGAAGAAATTAAAAGTAGGACAATGCTCAAATGCACAAGTGAAGATGGGGCCAAGAAGGCAACCTTAAGCTCAACCCCCTAGGGTCCCTCAAGCCAACATTCCTCCACAAATGGCTCACAAAGGAAAGAGACCTATCATGCAACCTCAAGCTTGGAAGCAACCTAGACCGGTTCAACAACGAAAATGGATTGAACCCACTTATCCACAAAGACATGGACAAGCTCCCATACATGCACAAAGACGAGGTATGATTCCTTTTTTCATCCCTATTTGTCACTTTTGTGGTTGTGATGGTCATATTAGACCAAATTGCTTTCAATATATTAAAATGTGTAGAACACGAAGCATGATAGAAAAGAGAAAGAATAGAGCCAAGATGCATGTTCCTAGGAATAACAATATTGATTTGCATGATCCTAGGAATAGTAGAGCACATGTACCAAAGACCACTAAGAAATCTAAAATTGTTGCTAAGTGGATTAGAAAGAATAAAAATGTTTGCCATGTTGCACAAATAGCCTTGAAGGCAAATTCTTCTAATTTTTGGTATTTAGATAGTGGGTGCTCTAGGCACATGACGGGAAACAAAAGTTTCTTCGAGACTCTTGTTATGGAGGAAGGTGGAAATGTCACTTTTGGTGATGGATCCAAAAGAAATGTTATAGGGAAAGGAACCATTTCCGTTCCCGGATTACCCTCTTTATCCAATGCTTTATTTGTTGATGGCTTGAAAGCCAATTTAATAAGCATTTCACATCTTAGTGACGAAGGATATTCCGTCTTGTTTTCTAAAGATTATTGCTCTATCCTAAAACCCGATGGACAAACCTTGTTGAAGGGCATGAGATCTAGCGACAATTGTTATTGTCTTGAAGCTAGTATTGTATCTAATCATGTGTCCATGGATGAGCAAATTGAGTTGTGGCATGAAAGACTTGGCCACATGAACTTTAGGGATCTATGGACCCTTGGAAAGTTCAATTGTGTGCGTGGCCTCCCTAAGCTTGGGAAGAAAGCCTATGGTGTTTGTGGACCTTGCCAACAAGGAAAGCAAACTAAAAGCATGCACAAAAAGGGTAGGTATCTCACCACCAAGGAGCCTCTTGAGCTTCTCCACATGGACCTTATGGGTCCCATGCAAACCGAAAGTTTGGGTGGAAAGAGATACATTTTTGTTTGTGTTGATGATATCTCTAGGTTCACATGGACATATTTTCTTAGAGAAAAATCCGAAACTTTTGATAAGTTTAAAATGCTTTGTAATAAAATACAAAATGAGATGAATTCTAATATTAAAAGCATAAAATGGATTAGAAGTGATCATGGGAGGGAATTTGAGAATGCCTCATTTGAAAGCTATTGCAATAGCTTAGGCATCTCCCATGAGTTCTCGGCTCCTAGGACACCTCAACAAAATGGAGTTGTTGAGAGGAAGAATAGGGTTCTTCAAGAGATGGCCCGTGTGATGTTACTTAGCAACAATGTCCCTAGGAACCTATGGGCCGAAGCCGTCAATACAGCTTGCTATATAGGGAATCGTGTTTTCCTAAGGCCCGGTACTAGAAATACCTCCTATGAGTTATGGAAAGGCAAGATGCCAAATGTTAGCTACATCCACACTTTTGGAAGCAAATGCTACATTTTGAATGACCGTGATCAACTTGGCAAATTCGATGCTAAGAGTGATGAGGGTATTTTTATTGGCTATGCCTTGAATAGTAGAGCCTATAGAGTTTTCAATTTAAAAACTCTAAGTGTTATAGAATCATCCAATGTCGTATTTGATGATACTAGGCTCAAGTCAATTGATCAGGAGGAGGAGGTTATTTTTAGTGATGTTTCTCCTTTGGAGAGGGTTGTGGTGACTCCCAATGTTGGGACATCTAATGAAAATGATGAAGTCACACAACCTACTACTAGAGTCCCTCTCTTGGACTCTAATGAACCCGCTCCATGGGTTAGAAGACTCCATAACAAGGAGGATGTTATTGGAGATGTAAATGAGGGTGTTAGGATTAGACGTCAACTTGCTAATCTTATTAGCTACACATGCTACACCTCTCAAATTGAACCCAAAAAGGTTGAAGAAGCCTTAAATGATGAATTTTGGGTTCTTGCCATGCAAGAAGAGCTAAACCAATTCGAAAGAAATGAGGTTTGGACTCTAGTTCCTAGGCCTAAGACCACTGATGTCATAGGCACTAAATGGATATTTAGGAACAAATTCGATGAGGATGGCAACATAGTGCGGAACAAGGCTAGACTTGTAGCACAAGGGTACTCTCAAATTGAGGGTATCGACTTTGAGGAGACATTTGCTCCCGTTGCCTGTTTAGAGTCCATTAGGCTTCTCTTGTCCATTTCTTGTGTGCACAAGTTCAAATTGCACTAAATGGATGTCAAGAGTGCCTTCCTCAATGGCTTCTTGCAAGAGGAAGTGTTTGTTGAACAACCCAAGGGGTTTGTGGATGCACACCACCCCAACCATGTCTATCGCCTCAAGAAGGCACTATATGGGTTGAAACAAGCACCGAGGGCTTGGTATGAGTGCCTCACTCAATTTCTTGTTGACAATGACTACAAAAGAGGTAGTGTTGACAAGACCTTGTTCATCAAGAGAAACAAAGATGAGTTATTTATAGCTCAAATCTATGTTGATGTCATTGTATTTGGCTCCACCAACAACACCAAGGTCCAACAATTTGTTGATGTCATGTCTCATGAATTTAAGATGAGTCTTGTTGGTGAGCTTAGTTACTTCCTAGGTTTGCAAATTAGGCAATTAGATGATGGGATTTTCATAACCCAAGCCAAATATGCCAAAAACCTAGTGAAGAAGTTTGGTTTAGAGAATGCCAAACATTGTAATACACCCATGAGTACCACTTTGAAGCTAAGCAAGGATGCTAGTGGTAAAAGTGTGGAACAAACGTTATATCGTGGCATGATAGGTAGCTTGCTCTATTTGACCACAAGTAGGCCCGATATCTCCTTTAGTGTGAGTGTGTGTGCTAGGTAACAAGCGGATCCTAAGGAGTCCCATCTCTCTTCCGTAAAGAGAATCATTCGCTATGTGAATGGGACATCCAACTATGGGATTTGGTACTCTTTTGACACTAATGCTAGTCTTGTAGGCTTCAGTGATGCGGATTGGGCAGGAAATTATGATGATAGAAAGAGCACATCGGGCGGTTGCTTCTTTCTAGGCAACAACTTGGTGTCTTGGTTTTGCAAGAAGCAAAACTCGATTTTCTTGTCCACGGCCGAGGCCGAATACATAGCCGCGGGGAGTGGATGCACACAACTCCTATGGATGAAGCAAATGCTAGTAGACTACGGATTCAACCAAGGTACTCTCACTCTCTTTTGTGATAACATGAGTGCTATTAATATTTCTAAGAATCCGGTACAACATTCTAGAACTAAGCATATTGACATCCGCCATCACTTCATTAGAGAGCTTGTTGAAAATAAATGCATAGTACTTGAACATGTAGGTACTAATGATCAACTTGCGGACTTATTTACTAAACCCTTAGATGCTACTCGATTAAAAACTCTTAGTAGATCTATTGGGATATGTCTTGTGGAGTGATGTTCTATGATTTACCCCATATGGGGAACTCAAGCAAAGAGAGCTATTTTGCATTCGTGTTTCTTGCAAAAAATTCTAAATAACTTATGCCTCTTCTTTTAATTGTTTGAGTAAGCTTGGTTACACATATGTATATATGTTTTCAATTCTGTAAGTGTGAACCTTGCTTGTTTACAATCCATGTCATATTTATGTTCAAACATGCATTTTTGGACTAGGAGATGTATGTAGGAAGTATGATTTGAATGACCTATGATTATCTCCATGACATGATGATTCTTTAATAACATGCTAATGTCAAATGAAAAAGCATGAAATTCATATCTCATGCTCACATGAAAAGCATGAATTGATGATTGCATATTCTTAAAATGCAAAACCTTGTGTGAAAGCTTATGAGACTCAAAATGAATAAAGGATCTTGTATCCGTTTAAAGGAATTTACATTCCAAATGTCTCTCTTTCTTTATTGGTTGAACATGGCTACTATCATACGGATATCTTATCCGGAAAAATAAAAAAGGGTGCAAAGTCGCTCATGCCATGTTTCGCTTATAAAGTTGGATATAGTTGTTCTTAAATTGAAATCAATACATTCTATATCCTTGCTTTACTCATGACATTGGTGAAATTGGTTTGAATTCTTATTAGAAACCTTTGTCATTTGCTTTGCCAAATACCATTGTATTTTGGACTTGAATGCTACATGTCTTGTATGCAAAGCATGTTTGATTCACACATTTTATGTCAAATAAATCTCCTTGTTTCTCTTCAATTAATTGAGGTGCATAAAGTGACTTATATATATATGCAAATATCTTGCATGCTTCTGTCTTTCGTTGCTATGAGTGACCCGGTTGGGGACTACTCCTTTGCCTATATCATGACAAAAAGGGGGAGTAGGATATGGTAAAGGGAGTTGCAAAATAGAGGCAATTGTGCATATTGGGGAGAACATTCGTTGAGGGGGAGTAACCCTTTGAGGGGGAGCATTGCATACACATACATTTCATAATGTTGTGCCTATCTTTTAAAATGCAAATGCTTGTTTTTGTTCTCACTTGATTCATCTCACACTTTACTTGTATTGGAAATGTTAGAAACTTATTTTCAGGGATTGGTTATTCTACAAGAGGTTGAAGTCTTCAAGTTTCATTTTCTTATCTCTTTGTAATGTAGAATATCATTGTAGTCCCGTAGTTTCTATTTCTTTGTGAGGAATCAATGTGAGTGGTGGTTTTGTCACGAAATAGCCAAATGGGGAGATTGTAAGGTTCCCATTTGTTGATTGGCTTATTTCGTGGACAAACCACATATTGGGGTTCTTTGTAAGGGTAGCCTATGTATTGGGTTTATTGTTCAAAGCCCTTTGAAGACCTCGTGTTGATAAGCACCGAAGGTATATTTCTTTATGCTTACTTGTCTTGAAGAGATAGTTGCACATACTCACAACTCATGCATATGTTTAATACTTGTATGTTGTGTGTTTTATTTTTGTGCATTAATGTTCATTAACATCTCTTCTTGCATGTTAGTTTGATTGCATCTTGCATATCCAATTGCATTGTCATACTTAGACTTAGGATTGCATTTTTGCATTGGGCGCTCCCAAAGGCGCTCTACAGAAGCGATGTACGAATAGCGCCCATTGAGCACTGTTCGGTCGCTGTTGGGTCGCTGTACAGGCGCTGTACAAAGCGCTATACAAAGCGCTCTACGTACAGCGCCGCTCTGTTTTCCCGTGAGAATAGAGTAGAGGCGCTGTACAAGCGCTGTACAAGAGGTGCTCTACGTATAGCGCCCAAGGCAATTTTGAGGCAAACTTATCAAAACGACCACACCTTGTTTTGGCCCCCTATATATATGCCTCTTTGACTTTAGGTCAATAACAAGAGTTCATATTCAGATTCCATACTTAGAAGATTTTTCAAAGAGAATAAAAATTCCAAAGAACTCAATTTTAGTTTACTCAAACACTTTTCCATGATCATCAATCATCATCTAGCATCTTCCTTGATCATCTAGATGACATCTTGCATGGATTCTTCATCATACTTTGCTTGGTAAGCTTTTCACTAATATCTTACATATTTTGTGTTTCTCTTAACAAGCAATCTCATTTAATTACTTGTATGTTATTTTATATACTTTGAATACAAGTTTGAGATTAGTATGATGTATGTTTGAGAAGTTGTATTGTGATAGCTAATTAGGTTTTGTGATTAATCTTGATTAGCTAAACTATTTGATTTGACATGTCACTTAGTTTTGATATCTAGGATTGCTCTAATTGCATATTAATCATCTTAGATAAGCATATAGGGTTTCCCTTGCTCTATGTTGCATTTTGAATATTCATATATTCACTTAGGGTTGTTATTCTCTTCATAGAGAAAGTAAGTCTTGTGTGTAGCATCCGGGATTAGGTTGCTTAGATCGCAAGCAAATTGGACTAGGTTCACTCATACCGGGATTAGGTAGGTGTGTGATTACTTCCGGGATTAGGTTGTAATCGTTTTACACATTTAGTGGATTCGAGGTTCAAGTGTGGCTTACTTACTAGCCCGTGGTTTTTCCCGTGAGGGTTTCCACATAAAAATCAAGTCTTATTTAATTTCCGTATTTTATACTTGATTTATTGCTTTATCTATTTAGGGGTAAATTCGTAATTTTGACCAACACGAAAAATTGGGTAAAAAGCTTAAAATCTATTCACCCCCCCTCTAGATAGTTATATACACACCGTGCTATAATTTGTTTCAGATATCACATGTCCTAGCACTATTCCAGATTTCACCATAAAGTGACTTTTCTCCCAACTAAGAGTTAAATTGGTTTAAGTGCATCTTCTCAAAACACTAGTTAAGTTATCAAGGCAGTGGTCAAAAGAATTACCAAAAACAGAAAAATCATCCATAAATACCTCAATATACTTTTCTAGCATGTCGGAAAAGATTGACATAATGCATCTTTGGAAGGTAGTAGGGGCGTTGCACAGCCCAAAAGGCATTCTTCGGTAAGCAAAGGTTTCGAAGGGGCATGTGAACGTCGTCTTCTCTTGGTCCTCCGGAGCTATGGCAATTTGATTGTATCCTGAAAATCCATCCAAGAAGCAATAATAAGCATGTCCCACCAAACGCTCGAGCATCTGATCAATGAATGGCAAAGGAAAGTGATCCTTTTTAATTGCCGTGTTGAGCTTACGGTAATCTATGCACACTCTCCATCCCGTTGTCTTCCTTGTAGGAATCAACTCATTGTTCTCATTAGCTGCCACCATTATCCCAAACTTCTTTGGCACAACATGGACCGGACTCACCCATTTACTGTTAGATATAGGGTATATAATACCCACCTTAAGTAGCTTTATGACGTCTTCCTTCACGACCTCTTTCAAGTTTGGGTTAAGTCTTCGTTGAACCTCTCTAGACGGCTTCATACCTTCTTCTAAAAGAATGTAATGCATGCAGGTGGTAAGGCTTTGTAAGGATTCCCATATCTTGATTGGCTTATTTCATGGACAAACCACGTGTTAGGGATTGTATGTAAGGGTAGCTTAAGTGATTCATAATCAAGCTCAAGACCCTCTCATGTCCTCAAGGTTGACAAGCACACCAAAGGTATATCTCTATGTGCTTAATTGCTTTGAAGAGATAGTTGCACACACTTACAACTCATGCATAGTGTTTAATTCGTGTATGTCGTGTGTCTATATATGTGCATTAATGTTCATTAACATCTCTTCTTGCATGCTTTACATGATTGCATTTTGTATGACCAAAGTCATGTTCATTCTAGAGCATTCATGGTGTTGGCGCTGTACAAAGCGCTGTACGTACAGCGCCTATATGAGATCTGGTTGAAAATGCATTTTTAATGCATCAGGTCTGATGCAATTTTGGAAGGCGCTGTACGAGCACTGTACAAAGCGCTGTTCGTACAGCGCCCATCTCAGACCTCAGAGGATCAGTTTTGAGGCGCTGTTCAGGCGCTGTACAAAAGCGCTCTATGAACAGCGCCTATGAAGAATGTTCTTCATTTCCCAGGTAGGCGCTGTACAAAGCTCTCTACAAAGCGATGTACGTACAGCGCCCAAGGTAAATTTTGTCATTTATCAAAACACACCACTTTGCTTTTGACACCCTATAAATATGCCTCTTTGACTTTAGGTCAAATGGCTGAGTTCAGAATATCATATTTTACTTAGAATATTTTTTAAGCAAAGAAAAATTCAAAAGAACTCACCTTTAACCACTCAAATCAAATCCTTTGTGCATCAAGTTTCATATTGCATCTTCTATAACTATATAGAATGCATCCATGATTGGGTTTGCATCCTCACAACATGATTGGTAAGATTTTTATTTAGTTCATCTTATTTTAGTATTTTGACTATCAAGCTTTCTCTTTTAATTTACTTGTATGTTTTAGATCATATGCTAAATACAAAAATAGAAATTTAATTGTAATGAATTGATTGAGTGTTGTATTGTGAGAGCTAATTAGGTTTTTGCTTAATCTTGATTAGCTAAGCTATTTGACATGTCATTTAGCTATTGATATCTAAGGTTGATTTAATTGATTATATCATCATCCTAGATAAGCATCTAAGGTTCCCTAGCATTGTTTGTTATTTGAATATTCATACATATTCACATAGGTTGCATAATCTCTTCATTGAGAATTAAGTCTTAAGGCTAAGATTGCTTAGGCCTCAAGCAATTGGACTAGAGCCACTTTTAAAGGCCCACGTGGTAGAAGTGAGGGGTTATAAACCGGAGTGTTAGACGAGGTCTACATAGGTTGTAAACTCCATTTCAATTAGTGAATTTCGAGGTTCGAGTGTGGCGCACTAAACAGCCCGTGGTTTTTCCCAGTGGTTGGGTTTCCACGTATACATCAAGTGTTATTTAAATTCCGCACTATATTACACTTGCTTGTATTTTTGACTAGTAGAGGTATTTTCGTAAAATTGACTGTTGGGAAAAATACCGTAGTACACGCAGCGGAAGCGAGACTAAAAATAAGATTTAGTGACTTTTAAAATTTTTCCTTTATGAACCTTAAACCCTTTAATTAATTAAACATGCATATACAATAACCAAAAAGTAGAATACCTTTTGTCTCGTGATCCGATTGACTTACGTCGATGGTAATCCGCAAGATCTTCAATCCTAGCACGAACGTGGATCACCTAGGAGCGTGGTCTCCCTTTTTCTTTGAATTGCAAACCTGTGAATGGACAAAACAAACTTTCTTTTCTTTGTTAGTCACAAAAACAATCAAAAGAATGACTGAGATTATTCCGGTCACTTTTGAGTTCTCAATCTAATGATCGAAACTCGCGTGAACCTAGATCGATATCGTATACACAAGCTTATTGATGATTAAGCAAATAGTATACTATCAAAGAATAATCTAACACTCCTATTTGTTTTTGTAGAATAAAAGCTTTCTATGAATTGAGAAGAAGAAGAAAAATTGTCTCCAGAACAACCTGGGTGGCCGAAATCTATATGTGGGAATATATAGGTGGCCGAAATTTTCCTCTCCTTGTCTTTTAGGGTTGCCGAAATCTCTCTCCTTTTTACACTAGGGTTGCCGCAAATCACCACCTCTAAAGGTTTGTGTTGCACCCTAATTTCCATAAAAGAATAGACTTCTAACCCTAATCTAACTCATAGTTATTTTATTCTTTTTAATGACTAAATTAAAAGACTTCTTATTTGAATAAATAAAATTAATTATTTATTTTCTTACCAAATAAGTCTTTTACTTTTAGTATACTACCAACAATAGTGTAACATTAGGAATCATATTTCCTAATCAGAAAAAAATTTGTTTATTAATTAAACAATTAATTAATAAATTAATTAATTCTTATTTAATTAAAACAAATGAAACAAAATAATATATTAGGTTAATAACTTAACCTTGCCGCCCCACTTGAATAAATGGGCCAAAATATTATTTTCTTATTTCATTTAATCCATTGGACTTTAAATAAAAAGCCCACATGTGAACCAGACCCATTCTTACTAAAAGAAACAAGCCCACATGTCTTTCATTAATATATAAATATAATTGAGCAGCCCATTACTTAAATAATGTGCAAATTATATTCTTAATATATTAAATGCAATTCTAGATGGACCCTTAAATTGGTCCGGTAGAATATATCAAGTGATCCATGCAAGTCCGTGTGGATTGGGATCTTGGCGGGCCATCTAAATTTAAGCTTCAATAGACATAACCTAATCACAATCAACAAATGATTCACTTAGGTCCGATCCATTAATTTTAACTCATTCCACTAAAGAGCTAAAATTGAACTCTTAAATAAAGATAGAAAAGGAAGATGCTCCTCATTCATACCCTAGACAATCATATAGGAGATAGTGTATCCTCGTGATTAATATCAGTATTCGCCAAGAGTTCATAGACCGCCTATAACTCTCCAAGTTACCATATTTACTCATATGACCACGTTTTGAACTTGGATATTTTGACTTGTCCAGAAGCCATGTTTTCAATAGACACTATCGAAAACTCAACGTTGAGATTTAATATCCAATTACCTCAAAACATCCATATGATGATATTATACTCTCATTTAATTAAATGGAGCCACGATGTCCATATCTATAAATGAAGTCCTCTATCGATTAACAAATGAATATCACCAAACTATCGAGGATAGACTATGCGATATAATCGTACTCATTGATAACTCAAATGATATCACTTGCAACCATAAGTCCATCATTTATCTCAGGATTAAGATAGACTCTTCGATTGTCCTGATAATGAAAAGACTATTATCTATTGACGGTTCTAGATAAAGCTTTTCATTGTGATCCTGTTCAATGCACCCAGTGCACTAGATCCTTTTGCTCGAAGACACTCCGATGATTTAGACTCATCATATCTCATTTGATCCCACTCAAATGCTAGCAAAAGAATTCTACAACTTTAACAAGATAAAGGTGCCCAACCTTTAACTTAAGTTGTGAACATTATTCAAGACTAACTAAAGAATTGTGTCTACCACATACATATCCAGATGTACGAACAATTCTTCTTTTCTCATAGTCTTTAGACCTTATGATTATTTACTTTGATAATTATAATATTAAACTATAAATGCTATACGATTTGTTAAACCAGAAATCACTTTATTAATATGAAAAAGATTGTTAATTACAACATTACACTCTTGCTATTAAGCATAATCCTAACATTGACTTGCATGCGAAAATTGGGTAATAATAGTTAAATTCTATTCACCCCCCCTCTAGTTATATTTATCATACACACCGAGCGTTATTATATTACTTTCAATTGGTATCTGATCGGACCAAATATGGTACGATTTTATACCCTTATTTCCTACTCTTTGTGCTTAATTCTCGGGCATTTCCCGTATTTAATGTTGCAAAATCAAGTGTTTCAGGTTTATGAGGCTTCAAAGGAAATTGTGAAAAAGAAGAAGAACTTAGTATGAAAGAAGAGCATAAAGATATGAAGCAGGGCATTCTCGCCACTTGCTAAAGAAAGATCGCCAGTTGGTCGCCCTATGGTCGCCATGGCGACAGAATGGTTTGTAAAACCATCATTTGGTCGCCCCAAGGTCGCCATGGCGACATACCATATTTCTCCATGAAAGTGCATCAGGTATGGTCGCCATGGCGACACTCAATGACAAATAGCGACCTCCTCCCAAATTCCTCAGTATCGCCATTTGCAAAGGGCGAAAAAGATGATACTCATGGCGACAATGGGATCTCAGAATGCGTAACAATATGTCGCCATGGCAACACAAATAGCGACATTCCCGCCACATCAGCTTTCCAAGAGATTTTCAACACAAAAATCAAGCTAGTATAAATATCCCTCTTCTCTGAGTTTGAATGAGAGAGAAATATACAGAGTTTTAGAGAGAACATTTTTTACTTAGCATTTTAGACCTAGATTTTCTTCCATGACTCCCACTTCCAAATTCCTCCATTTCTAACCTTGAATTACCTTTTTCATCAAACACTCAACACCAAATCTATCCTACCTCACCAAAATCATTTCTCTCTCACCATATTTTCTTCACCTTATTACCTTAGTCACACACCATATTGTTAGGATTATGCTCAATAGCAAGAGTGTAATATTGTAATTAACAATCTTTTTCATATTAATAAAGTGATTTCTGGTTTAACAAATCTTATAGCATTTATAGTTTAATATTATAATTGTCAAAGTAAATAATCATAAGGTCTAAAGACTATGAGAAAAGAAGAATTGTTCGTACATTTGGATATGTATGAGGTAGACACAATTCTTTAGTTAGTCTTGAATAATGTTCACAACTTAAGTTAAAGGTTGGGCACCTTTATCTTGTTAAAGTTGTAGAATTCTTTTGCTAGCATTTGACTGGGATCAAATGAGATATGATGAGTCTAAAATCATCGGAGTGTCTTCGAGTAAAAGAATCTAGTGCACTGGGTGCATTGAACTGGATCACAATGAAAAGCTTTATCTATAACCGTTAATAGATAATAGTCTTTTCATTATCAGGACAATCGGAGAGTCTATCTTAATCTTGAGATAAATGATGGACTTATGGTTGCAAGTGATATCATTTGAGTTATCAATGAGTACAATTATATAGCATAGTCTATACTCGATAGTTTGGTGATATTCATTTGTTAATCGATAGAGGACTTCATTTATAGATATGGACATCGTGGCTCCATTTATTAAATGAGAGTATAATATCATCATATGGATGTTTTGAGGTAATTAGATATTAAATCTCAACGTTGAGTTTTCGATAGTGGCTATTGAAAACATGGCTTCTGGACAAGTCAAAGTATCCAAGTTCAAAACATGGTCATATGAGTAAATATGGTAACTAGGAGAGCTATAGGCGGTCTATGAGCTCTTGGCGATTACTGATATTATTCACGAGGATACACTATCTCCAATATGATTGTCTAGGGTATGAATGAGGAACATCTTCTTATTCTATCTTTATTTAAGAGTTCAATTTTAGCTCTTTAGTGGAATGAGTTAAAATTAATAGATCGGACCTAAGTGAATCATTTGTTGATTGTGATTAGGTTATGTCTATTGAAGCTTAAATTTAGATAGCCCGCCAAGATCCCCAATCCACACGGACTTGCATGGATCACTTGATATATTCTACCGGACCAATTTATGGGTCCATCTAGAATTGTACTTAATTTATTAAGAATATAATTTGCACATTATTTATTTAATGGGCTGTTAAATTATATTAATATATTAATGAAAGGCATGTGGGCTTGTTTCTTTTAGTAAGAATGGGTATAGTTCACATGTGGGCTTTTTATTAAGGTCCAATGGATTTAATAAAATGGAAAAATAATATATGGCCCATGATAGAGTACTTGGGCGGCAAGGCTAATAAATTAGCTTATTATATTATTTTATTTTATTATTTAATTAGATGGAAGTTAATTAATTTATTAATTAATTATTTAATTAATGATCAAAATCTTTTTCTGACTAGGAAATATGTTTCTTAGTAGTATACTATTGTGGTAGTATAATAAATATAAAAGACTTTATTTGGTAAGTAGATAAATAAGGAATTTATTTATCTAGTCAAATTAGGAAGTCTTTGATATAATCACAAATACACTAAAGAGTTGGATTAGGGTTGAATTCTAAATATTAATAGATATATACATATGATTTATATGGCAATTAGCCAAGACATAAAAATATATATGATATATATGGCACTTAGCTGCAATATATATAGAATATAAAAACGCATGCAGTATTGGCAATATAAAGATTGGCATGCTAATGCGCATTGTATAGATATATACATATATATTTATTAATAGGCGTGCAGGTTTGATATAAAAAGGAGACCTAATATATATATTTTGTAAAAAGAGTATTATGCGGCTAAGAGGTATATATTCTTTGTATAGAATTTGGCAACCCTAAGTCTTTGGACTTGAGAGTTTTTTCTTTTACTTGAGAAAAATAGAATCCAACTCTTAGACTAGTGTGTGATAATTTTGGCCAAGAGGTATAGAGAGAAGAGTTTGTTCTTATTTCGATAGTGCACTAGTAACTTTTACATCAAAAGGTTTTGTGCACAATTTCGAATAAGGCTCACGCGAGTTTCGATCATTAGATTGAGAATTCAAAAGTGACCGGAACGTTCTTCGTTATCTCTTAGAAGTTTTTGTGACTAACGAAAAAGAAAAGATTTTGTTATCCATCCCCAGGTACACAATTCAAAGAAAGGGAGACCACGCTCCTAGCTGATTCACGTTCGTGATTGGATTGGAAGATTTTGCGGATTACCATCGACGCAATGTCAATCGGATCACGCGACAAAGGTATGATACTTTTGATTATATATGTTTAATTAATTAGAGGGTTAAGGTTCATCAAAGGAAAAATTTTTAAAGTTACTAAATCTATTTTTAGTCTCGCTTCCGCTGCGTGTACTACGGTATTTTTCCCTACATTGTCACTCATAACACTAGTACACAAGGAGCATCTAAGGAGGGAAAGGATTGAGCACTGAAGAAGGTGACCTACGGGTGATTTTCTCATTATTTACTCTCTTTTCCTATTTGTAACTATGTGTAGCTAAAACCCCCAATCTAGGGGGTTGGTGTTGGAAACATTTGGACTTAGGGTTGCTTGACTATATTTTAATTGAATCTCTATGTATTTTCTATTTGTTATATCTTTAAATTCTTGTCACTATATGATTGATTTGTATATCAACCTATTAATCATAATCTTGCTAGAATAATCTATTTTATAATCACTTTGGAATGACAACCTTATTTGATTAAAGAATTCAATAACTAGGATGGATTATTGTAGGAAATACCAACCACAATAATCCAAACCTTGTTGTGAGGTTAATCCATTTGAGATTGGTTCTTTATGATAGTTTAAAAAGCACCCTTAATCCATTTTCAACTTCGCTAATCCTCTAGTGTATCTCTTAATTGAATTCACCCACTTCTCTTATTTTAGATTGTTGAGATTCTATTTTCCCTATCACTTTTATTACTTTTACCTTATGCATGTTTTGTGGTATTTTAAATCACCCACTATCCACTTATTACGATTTATATTATCGCAATCTTAGATTAGTTAATCAACCTAACCATTACTTCATTTCCCTATGGAACGAATCCAACTTACCATTATTACGTTTCATATCCTAAAAGGGATTCCCAAGTGGTAAAACATTATTTTCCGACAAGATCACACATATATATTTATATTGTTTTGATGTACACAAACGACCTTATCAGTATCAGAGCGGGTTCTTAGATATACTTAGGTGATCCTAGCTCATTTTAGGTGTGTTTTGCATTTGTGTGATTTTTGCTCATTCACACATTTTGCATTCATTTGAATTCATTCATTATATACAATAAGTGGATACGGTGGCAACCATGAGGGTGCTTCAAGTACACGGCCTCCTCTCCTCACCTCACCGGTGTGAATTATGCCTCATGGAAAAGCAAAATGGAAGCGTACGTGTGCCAAATCCATGATAGGGCATGGATGGCTATTGAAGATGGGTATGCACCTCCTATGATGACTCCCACGGGTGGTGGAGAAGAAGCACTCAAGCCTAAGGCTCAGTGGTCACCTGAAGAGTTTGAGACTTCAAAATGGAATAGGAAGGCATGGCATGCTCTTCTATGTGCAGTGGATGAAAATCAGTACAAACTGATTCAGAACACTAGGATAGCCAAGGAGGCATGGGATATCCTAGAGGTTGCACATGAAGGAACCGATGTGGTTAAGGATTCCAAGCTACAAGTCCTTCAAACGCAATTTGAGTTGCTTAAGATGGAGGAGGACGAGTGCTTCAATGACTTTGAAGTCAAGTTGATGGATATTGTGAATCAAAGCCATCAACTCGGTGATCCTTATTCGGATAGGAGAGTTAAGCAGAAAATTATGAGGTCTCTCCCTGCTAGGTTTGAATCAAAGGTGACGGCTTTAGAGGAAAATTGCACTTACAAGGATATGAAGCCGAGCGAGGTAATTGGAAGACTCCTCGCCTATGAATCTAGGAAGGCTCCTAGCATTTCACCTCCTAAAAAGCAAAAAGGAATTGCTTTGAAAGCTTCCAAGGTTGTGAAGGAGGAAAAAGGTTACTCCGACGAAGACATGGCATTGTTGCTTAGAAAATTCAAGAAATTTGTCAATTTCGAGAAGAAGGGTTTTGGATCCAAAGGCCAAGACTTGAAGAAAAAGGCTCCCTTCAAGAGTCTTGAGCCTAGGCAAGAGAAGAGTGAAAAGAAAGGGGTCCAATGCTATGAGTGTGGCGGTATAGGACACATCTCACTTGATTGTGGGAATTTGAAGAATAAGATGGCAAAAGGGATAGCCGCCACTTGGAGCGAAAGTGATGACTCCGGAAAGGGAGACAAGTCATCAAGTGATGATGAGCTTACCATCGACTACACAGCATTTGGGGCCACTTGTGTAGAAGATAAAGTTGTTGGTAAGAATGACTTGACTAATGATCCCATAGAAGAAAAAGATGAAAAATTAGCTCTAGAGGTGATAGGCGAAGCTACTCATTGGGATATGGCTCTCATTGACTTAAGAGACCAATGTGAAGGTCTAAATGAGGGAAATGACTCCATAGGAGAGATGGAGAGTGGAGGAGATAACTCAAGTGTAGATGACTCCTCATCTAACTCTACAAATGGAAGTGTAGAGAAAATGGATGTTAATGACTTTATAGTCAAGTGTGAAAGTTCATTGAAGAAGAACAATAGAAAGTTGAAGATTTTAGAGGATGAAAATATAGAACTTTCAACACACAATGACCACTTAAATAAACAAGTGGAGGCATCCAAGATGATTGAAGACAAGCTAAGGGATGAGCTAGCTTTGTCTAAGAGGAATGAAGAAGGGTTGAAGAGGGAGCTTGATGAAGCTAAAGAGTCATTGACTCGAATGACCTTAAGCACCAAGAAGCTTAACCACATGCTTGGTGTTGGAAAGAACCCTTGTGACAAGAAAGGTATTGGGTATGAAGATTGCAAGGAGATCTCCACTCCAACCAAGACCATTTTTGTCAAGAGTTTGGGCAAGAATAAAGCCTCACTGGTGCACACACCTAGGAAGAAAATTGATCTAGGACAATGCTCAAGAAGTGCACATGTGAAGGAAGCCCCAAGGAGACAACCTCAAGCTCAACGCATTAAAGTCTCCCAAGTCAACATTCCTCAACAAATGACTCTCAATGGAAAGAGGCCAATCATGCAAAATGGATCAAGGAAGCAAGCTAGACCAGTTCAACAACAAAGAAGATTTGAACCCACTCAACCACAAAGTCATGGGAAGGCTCCTAAGCATGCACAAGGACATGGTATGAATTCTAAATTTATCCCTACATGTCACTTTTGTGGTATTGATGGTTGATCGCGCTCCAAATGTTCACATTTAGCGCTCCCTTTTCCTATCTTTTGTATTTGTTTCCGAGCATTTTTTTGTATTTAATAGGGTGTAAATAAGTGTTTCAGGGAATTAGGGAAATTCAGGGGCAATTGTGTAATTATGGAGAAATCAGGGGTAAAAGTACAATAATCTGGAAAAGAATGATGATTCTGTGATTAAGGAGAAGATCAGGGGCCCTAATTGTAATTCGCCAGCCAAGGCAGGCATCAGCGCCACGTCAACAAGCAGAACGGCGTCGTTTTGGCCTCTGCACGCGTCAACGTGACGTCATCAATGACGTCACCATCTTCAAGCTCTAGCCGGGTCAGCCCAACCCGGATCCGACCCGGTGCAGACCCGGTTGACCCGGTCGTGACCCGACAGCTTGCCCGACTTTTTCGACAATTTTTGACCGGTTTTCGATGGTTTTTCCAGCCTATTTCAGCCCTGATCGGAAGCCCGCTTCCTCCCGGTCACAATGGGTCCATTTTAGGCCTCCTATGCACTAGTTTGGCCTCCCATCCAAGTCCACCAACTTCCATGGAAATGCAAGCTTCAAGCTTGGTTCCGGCGAGTTCTTGCACACCCAAACTTGTCCAAACTCGTCCAATCTCGGCGGGTTCTTGCCGCGGGAACATTCCTGCAGTCCAGAAGGTTCAAACTCATGGCCAACCTCCGAAAATCCACCGGCGGCTTCGACGGCGGGAACATGCTCGCCTTCTAGGAGAGAACAAGCCCGCCCACTTGACCGACCTTGGAGATTGCACGTCCAAACTTGCCTAAATCTTCCCTACTATATATATTCTTCCCTTCCTAACCTAAAACACTCTCTCTAACATCCAAAGATCCCATAAGTTAGACCAAATTACACCAAATAGCTTAGATAACTTAGAAACACACTACATGGTTGCATGTGAGCTTCATAGTTTGGAAGAAGTAGACATGGAGCTTCATTGAAGATAAGAATATTACCTAGTTGTGGTTACTTCTTACTCTTACTTCTTTTCCATTTATTTGTGATTCATGTAACATGTATGTGTGATATACTCTTTATGTTAAGGGATTGATTTTCATATGATTTATTATTGTAATTGATTGATCTCTATGTCTATTATATCCATCTTTAGCTATTGAATGTTGAATTGAGTTAATTTGAATGGATGCATGTTTTTAATTGACAAATTAGTAACTTGTAATCTTGTTTAAGAACATTTGATTAGCTATATTGGAGAAGATTTGGTTAGTAATTGCATGATCAACATTTATTAACTAATTCTTAGGTTCTAGGTGTAATTACTCTATTATTGTCATTCTAAGATCATAGTTGATAATAATTAGAGTGGTAGTTGTTAAATTACCTATGCCAGTGAGCTTAATTGTGATCAATTAATAAAATCCCTTTTCATTTATCCATGCTCTTGCATAACCTTGCAAGAATTAGTTAGTTTAGTTAGTTGTAGATAAGTTAATATAACTTAGTTGTAGTTGCTTAATTGCCATCTTAGTGTAATTTAATTGTAGTAACTTAGTGTTAATTTACTCTTAGTGTTAATTTACTTACTTGCTTACTTAGTTGATAATTTAGTTAATTTAGATTAATTAGACTTGTATTGGGTTTACATCTCTTTAGTTGTAGTTGTAATTAGAGATTACGAATCCGTGACCATAGGATACGCATAGCTTAATTTTCCGTCCTAGCCATCTTAGTTTAGATAATTGCTTGCCACCCATGCTTTTATTTTCTTGCTTGTATATAGTGTAAATAACTTGACTATAACAATAGACGTAGAACCGACTTAACGTATACCACACTTCCTCCGTGGGAACGATACCCTTACTTGTATCAGCTATACGACTCGTTCGACTCGTATACTTGCGAGGGTAGAAACACTCGCACGCCATATCATTTACCGGTAGTTTATAGAACTATCACGTACCACATTTGCGGCGATCAATGGTCACATTAGACCAAATTGCTTTCATTTCATTAAATTATGTAGAATCAAAAGCATGATTGAAAAGAGAATGACAAGACCTAGAATGACAAGACCTAGAATGCATGCTAATAGGAAGGAAAATATTCATGTTCATGATCCTATTACTTCTAGTACTCTTGAACCATTGTCCACTAGGAAGAAAAATGTCATATCTATATGGATAAGGAAAAATGAACCCGCTTGCTATGAGACTAACAAGTCTCAAATAGGTTCAACCAAGTCAAATGGACTTGGGAGGTCCATAGGACCTCATGACCTTCATTGATGAAGGATGATAATGACCTCATATGGGGAACTCAAGCAAAGAGAGCTAAGGCATACTTGTTGCATGCAAATATTTGAGAAAATCTTATGCTTCTTTGTTGATTGCTTGAGTAAGCTTGGTTGCACATATGTATATATGTTTTCAATTCAATAAGTGTGAACCATGCTTGTCTACAATCCATGTCATATTTATGTTCAAACATGCATTTTTGGACTAGGAGATTTACATAGGAAGTATGATATGAATGACCTATAGTTATCTCCATGACATGATGATTCTAAATGACATGCTTAAAAATTGAAAAGCATGAGTTGTTTTTATAACATGCTAATGATATATGAAAAGCATGAAATTCAAATGACATGCTCAAATGAAAAAGCATGAATTGATGATTGCAATTTTTAAAGGCAAAACTTGTGTAAAAAAGCTTATGAGACTCTAAATGAATAAAGGATCTTGTATCCGTTCAAAGGAATTTATATTCCAAATTGTCTCTCTTTCTTTATTTGTTGAACATATCTACTATCCTATGGGTTTCATTCCCAGAAAAATCAAATAGAGTGCAAAGTTGCTCATGACATGTTTGGCTTATAAAGATGGATATAGTTGCTCATAAATTAAAATCAATGAAAACTCTATATCCTTGCTTCTCTCATGACATTGGTGAAATTGGTTTGAATTCTTATTAGAAACCTTTGTCATTTGCTTTGCCAAATACCATTGTATTTTGGACTTGAATGCTACATGTCTTGCATGCAAAGCATGTTTTGATTCACACATTTATTTTAAAATAAATCTCCTTGTTTCTCTCCTATAGATAGAGTTGCATAAAGTGCATTTTATGATTATGCAAATGACTTGAATGCTATCATCTCTCTTTGCTAAGTGACCCGGTTAGGGACTACTCTTTTGCCTACATCATGACAAAAAGGGGGAGTAGAATGGTGGTAAGGGGAGTTGCAAATTGTGGTAGCAATTATGCATGTTGGGGAGACAATACATTGAGGGGGAGTAACCCATTGAGGGGGAGCATTGCATTCACAATTATTGCATGATGTTGTAGTTGTACTTAAATTCTTAGAATGCAAATGCTTGTTTCTGCTCTCACTTGATTCATCTCACTTTTTACTTGAATTGGAAAGTATAGAAACTTTGCTTTCAGGGATTGATTGATCTACAAGAGATTGAAGACTTCAAGATTTTTTTTAAATTATCTCTTTGTAATGTAGATAATCATTGCAGACCCGTAGTTTCTATTATATTGTGAGGAATCAATGTGAGTGGTGGTTTTGTCATGAAATAGCCAAAGGGGGAGATTGTAAGGATTCCCATATCTTGATTGGCTTATTTCGTGGACAAACCACGTGTTGGGGATTGTATGTAAGGGTAGCTTAAGTGATTCATAATCAAGCTCAAGACCCTCTCATGTCCTCAAAGTTGACAAGCACACCAAAGGTATATCTCTATGTGCTTAATTGATTTGAAGAGATAGTTGCACACACTCACAACTCATGCATACTGTTTAATTCGTGTATGCTATGTGTCTATATATGTGCATTAATGTTCATTAACATCTCTTCTTGCATGCTTTACATGATTGCATTTTGTATGACCAAAGTCATGTTCATTCTAGACTTAGGATTGCATTCGTGGTGTTGGCGCTGTACAAAGTGCTGTTGAAGGCGCTGTACGTACATCGCCTATATGAGACCTGGTTGAAAATGCATTTTTAATGCATCAGGTCTGATGCAATTTTGGAAGGCGTTGTATGAGCGTTGTACAAAGCGTTGTTCGTATAGCGCCCATCTTAGACCCGAAAGGATCAGTTTTGAGGCGCTGTTCAGGCGCTGTACAAAAGCGCTTTACGAACAGCGCCTATGAAGAATGTTCTTCATTTCCCAGGTAGGCGCTATACAAAGCTCTCTACAAAGCGCTGTACGTACAGCGCCAAAGGCAAATTTTGTGTCATTTATCAAAACGCACCACTTTGCTTTTGACACCCTATAAATATGCCTCTTTGACTTTAGGTCAAATGGCTGAGTTTAGAATATCATATTTTAATGAGAATATTTTTCAAGCAAAGAAAAATTCAAAAGAACTCACCTTTAACCACTCAAATCAAATCCTTTGTGCATCAAGTTTCATATTGCATCTTCTATGACTATATAGAATGCATGCATGATTGGGTTTGCATCATCACAACATGCTTGGTAAGATTTTTATTTAGTTCATCTTATTTTAGTATTTTTACTATCAAGCTTTCTCTTTTAATTTACTTGTATGTTTTAGATCATATGCTAAATACAAGAATAGAGAATTAATTGTGATGAATTGATTGAGTGTTGTATTGTGATAGCTAATTAGGTTTTTGTTTAATCTTGATTAGCTAAGCTATTTGACATGTCATTTAGCTATTGATATCTAGGGTTGATTTAATTGATTATATCATCATCCTAGATAAGCATCTAAGGTTCCCTAGCCTTGTTTGTTATTTGAATATTCATACATATTCACATAGGTTGCATAATCTCTTCATTCAGAATTAAGTCTTAAGGCTAAGATTGCTTAGGCATCAAGCAATTGGACTAGAGCCACTTTTAAAGGCCCGCGTGGTAGAAGTGGGGGGTTATAGACTGGAGTGTTAGACAAGGTCTACATAGGTTGTAAACTCCATTTCAATTAGTGGATTTCGAGGTCCGAGTGTGGCGCACTAAACAGCCCGTGGTTTTTCCCAGTGGTTGGGTTTCCACGTATACATCAAGTGTTATTTAAATTCTGCACTATATTACACTTGCTTGTATTTTTGACTAGTATGGGCATTTTCGTAAAATTGACTTGCATGCGAAAATTGGGTAATAATAGTTAAAATCTTTTCACCCTCCCCCCCTCTAGATATATTTATCATACACACCGAGCGTTATTGTATTACTTTCAGGCTTGTTCCCTTAATGTCCGCTATGGTCCATCCAATGGTGGCCTTATGCTTTTGTAGCACTTTCAACAGCCTCTCTTCTTTTTCTGCCTCTAAGTCAGAGGCTATGATCACTGGAAGAGTATCATTCGCCCCTAAGAAGGCATATTTGAGGTTAGATGGAAGTTGTTTGAGTTCTAATACAGTGGGAGAACTCACAGATGGGATTAACGACTTGTTGATCTCATCTTCTATTTCAGCACTTACTTCCTCAATGTCAGATTCTTCTTCTGAAACCTCACCCTATTGAATTTCTTCCTCATCTTCTAATGCATCACAAATCCAATCTAGTAGTTCTTCAGATATTTCTTCGGTCAACTCATCTTGTACTGCTGAATTCACTACTTCAATTGAACTACACTCAACTGAGTAACAATCATCTGTTGCTTCAGGGAATTTAAGAGACTTAAGGACTTTAAACTCTACTGTTTCATCTAACACAGTCATCGTTAGCTTTCCATTCTAGACATCTATAAAAGTCTTTGCAGTTGCCATAAAAGGTCTTCCCAAAAGAATAGGTTTGCAGTTCCTATCTTTAGCTCCTTCATCCATGTCTAGGACAACAAAGTCAGTAGGAATGATGAGATTATCTACTTATACTAACACATCTTCAACATAACCCCTAGGGTATCTAACAGAACCATCAGCCAACACAAGTGACATAGATATCTTCTTCAGGTCATTCAATCCCAGTTGCTCATAGATATAGTAGGGCATTAAATTAATACTGGCTCCTAAATCTAACATGGCTCTCTCCAAAGTGGTACCTCCTATAGTGATGTTGATGCAAAAACTACCTGGATCTTGTAATTTTGGCAGCAACGACTTTTGAAGGACTGCATTAGCACTTCCGGTCATGAATTCTTGATGATTCTCCCCAAATCTTGTCTTGTATGTATGAAGGCTTTTGAAGAACTTGGCATATGCTGGCATCTTCTGAATCATCTCCAATAATGGCAAGTTGACATTGACTTTCGAGAGAATGTCATATATGTCTTTGTATGATTTCTCTAACTTGCTCTTTTGCAACCTCCCTGGGAATGGAATTGGAGGAATGTATGGATTGGCTGACTTGTGTAGGAGTGGTGAAACTTTGGATTTTTCCACCACTATTTCTTCCTTCTGGGGCATGTTGTCATCTTTTGAAGGACCTGATACAGTAGTAGATTTATCAAAAAGTTCAGTAGGTCTATTATCAGTTAGAACCTTACCATTTCGAAGGACTGTCATAGCCTTAGCCTGTTCAGTGAAACTTGGAAATTTTCCCTGTTCCATCTTTTGTTGAGCTTTAGCTAATTGCCCAACTTGAGTTTCTGTCTTCTTCAATGAAGCATGAATGTTCTGAAACTGTACCTCATTACGTTGGTTCATTTGCTGCATTTGTTGGAACATATATTCTATTGATGGCTTTTTGGGTTGGGATTCAGAGTTCTGTTGGGCCTCGGTATTGAATTGCCTTTGATTGTTATTGTTGTTGTTTCCCCATTGGTTTCCAGTGGCTTGATTATTGTTTCCCCATTGGTTTCCTAAACTCTGATTGTTGTTGGACCACGAAAAATTTGGGTGGTTCCTCCACCCTGGATTGTAAGTGTTGGAATATGGATCATTCCGTGGTCTAGAATTAAAGTTGTTCATGGCTTGAACCTCTTCTTCTTCTTCTTCTTCTTCTCTAGGTCCAGGACTTCCTACTTGATGCTCTCCCATAAACACTTTTTGTTGCCAGCTCTTCATTTGTCCCAAATCGGTAGTAAGAGTATCCATCTTCTTCACTAGTTGTGCTGTCTGAATAGAGGTTTATGTGCTGGCATCTACTGTATAAATTCCCTTCTTCCTCGTGGAATTTTTGTGACGAGAGTTCTGCGACAACTTTTCAAAGGTAGAGTATACCTCATCAGGTTGTTTGTCATACATGGATCTTCCACAAGCATTGTTTACCAAAAGACCTGATACTTCAGTCAGACCATCATAAAACAACTGACATAGCTGATTAGTAAGAAATCCGTGCTGAGGACAATCTCTGGTATATTTCTTGAAACGCTCTCATGCCTCATAAAAAGTCTCATTGTCTTGTTGATAGAAACTTGAAATTTTGGCTCGAATCTCACTGGTTTTCTGAGGTGCATAGTACTGGTCAGTGAGTTTTTCTCTTACTTCATCCCATGTTCTCAAAGATGCTGGAGGCAATGTCAATAACCATGTCTTCACCTCATCTTTTAATGCATGTGGGATGCATCTCATGCGCAGCTGGTCTTCTGTAATCCTATGATTAGGTAAGGACTGTATTGCTGTGTAGAACTCTCTAAAGAACAAAAGCACATCTTCATCTGGTAAACCTCGGAACACAGGCAACTGGTTATAGTGGCTACTTCTCAGTTCATAATTCCTTGCTGCAGGTTCTAACACAATGCATAAGGGATGGTTGCTCACAACCGGCTTGCTGTAGTCCTTCATAATTCTGATGGGCTCTGGTTCTGGCTCATAAACCGGATTTGGAACAAAGTTGGGTATGGGATCAGGATCCTGGTTGAGCCTTTCTTGGTTCTGAATTTGCTCGTCTTCCATTGTTTGATTTCTGATGCGATGGATGTTATCGTTCAAAGGTAACAATTCTCCCTGTTGAGATCTTCTACCTTGCATCTACTGTTAGCACCTGAAACAAGAAAAGACAAGTAACAAGTCAACTGTAAAAAGAAAGAAAGAAAAAGAAAAAGAAAAATCTAAAAAGCTAAAAATTAATGACTCGACTACCTAAACTTAAGTTAACCTATTAACTAAAACTAAAACTAGAAATAACCAATAAATTCACTATTCCCCGGCAGCGGCGCTAAAAACTTGATGGATAAAATCGTGTTATAAAAACCTAACTCGCAAGTGCACGAATCGTGAGATAAGTACAGCGACAAGTAGGGATCGTTCCCACGAGAAAAAATGATTTACTAGTTGTAACTAATTCTAATTAAAGCTAAGCAATTAACAGTATCCAGAGATTTTGATTGATTGATTGATTGATTTAGAACAAAATTATCTAAGAAAGCAATTAACAAGAATATGTGAATGTGATTAAGAGGTGAGAGGACTAGGTTATCAATGCTTCCCAACTATGTTTACTGAATGCTTCGAATTGACTTTGATAAAAGATGTAACTCAAGTTAAGGGTTCGTTCTTATCTTATATATGATTGTTACCATATGATCCTGGGATGAATTAAGTATCCTCAATCCTAATTTACCCATAGATCAATGGCGCAAACTACAACCGAGAACCCATTAAGTGCAAGAATTGAAGAACCAAAACCTACTTGCATAGATCAATTCTAAGATCAGTTTTACCCATTCAATTGAATATTAATTAAGGTTACGTGTAGATCAACACTCTAAACTTAATTGTTTAATTATCAAAACCCTAGATTCATATCAGCGTATGATCATGCATTAACACAAATAAAGAATTAAGACTTAGAATGAATTGAATGAATCAGAACTTGAATTAAGAAAATATAGTAAATTCTAACAAAGAGTATTTATAGAGGTTCACATTGACTCCCTAGTATGGAGTTAGTTACACATATTAGAAACAAAAAGACAAGAGTAAGAGATGATAAAACCCATTGAAAAGCTTCAACAAATTCTTCAAATCTTCGATGTTGAAATCTCCTTCGTCTTCGAATCTTCTATGCGTAAGATGAATGAGGGAATTTGTGTGATGAGTTGTTGTGTATCTGAAAGAGAGCAAGAGAATGCCAGAGAGCCCCAAAACCTATTAAACTCTCCATATATATAGCTCCCAAATCCGAGACATGAAAAGACGCCTTACGTCAGGCGGAGAAGCCAAACCGTTGCCAAAGCCGCAGCGGTCTTGACGAAATACGGACAACCGCTGCCATAATAAGAGTGGTCCGGCAGCGGTCTTGACAGCAAACACCACTGATGTTGGAATGCTGCTGACCCGCTGCCAATTAATTAGTAGCGGTTTTTGACCTCATATTTTGGCCTTTTGCTAGAAAGTCCCTGGAATCTTCTGAAATAGCACTTTTTGCCTGATATTCTTCAAACTATTCAGCTGGATCCAAAATCCTGAAAATGCTCAAACACACACATTAAATCCCAAAAAGACTCGAGAAACAAGCAATTGATTGGAGGAATGGGGATCAAAAACATATACAATAAATGACCAATCATTACGGTGGATAGAGTCTTCATAACATCTGTAAGGCTAGTCTTGACCTTTTTGGAAATATATTGAAACAAATTATAGCACGGTGTGTATAAAACTGTCTAGAGAGGGGGGGGGGGGGGGGGGGGGGTGAATAGATTTTAAGCTTTTTACCCAATTTTTCGTGTTAGTCAAAATTACGAAATTACCCCTAAAAAGATAAAGCAATAAATCAAGTATAAAATGCGGAAATTAAATAACACTTGATTTTTACGTGAAAACCCTCACGGGAAAAACCATGGGCTAGTAAGTAAGCCACACTCGAACCTCGAATCCACTAAATGTGTAAAACGATTACAACCTAATCCCAGAAGCAATCATACACCTACCTAATCCCGGTATGAGTGAACCTAGTCCAATTTGCTTGAGATCTAAGCAACCTAATCCCGGAAGCTACACACAAGACTTACTTTCTCAATGAAGAGAATAAAACCCTAAGTGAATATATGAATATTCAAATGCAACATAGAGCAAGGGAAACCCTATATGCTTATCTAAGATGATTAATATGCAATTAGAACAATCTTAGATATTAAAAACTAAATGACATGTTCAATCAAATAGTTTAGCTAATCAAGATTAAGCACAAAACCTAATTAACTATCACAATACAACTTTTCAAACATACATCACACTAATCTCAATCTTGTATCAAAAGATATATGAAAATCATACAAGTAATAAATTGAGATTGCTTGTTAAGAAAAACGCAAAATATGTAAGATATTAGTGAAAAGCTTACCAAGCAAAGTATGTTGAAGAATCCATGCAAAGAGACATCTAGATGATCAAGGATGATGCTAGATGATGATTGATGATCATGAAAAAGTGTTTGAGTAAACTAAAAATGAGTTCTTTGGAATTTTTCTTCTCTTTGAAAAATATCCAAAGTATAGAATCTGAATATGAACTCTCTTAATTGACCTAAAGTCAAAGTGGCATATATATAGGGGGCCAAAACAAGGTGTGGTCGTTTTGATAAGTTGGCCTCATATTTGCCTTGGGCGCTGTACGAAGAGCGCTTATGTACAGCGCCCCTACTCTGTTCTCACGGGAAAACAGAGTGGCGCTGTACGTAGAGCGCTTTGTACAGCGCTTTGTACAGCGCCTGTACAGCGACCCAACAGCGACTGAATTAAATCGATCAGGTCTGAACATCGCTCAATGGGCGCTGTTCGTACAGCGCTTCTAAAGACCGCTTTTGGGAGCGCCCAATGCAAAAATGCAATCCTAAGTCTAAGCATGACAAGGCAATTGGATATGCAAGATGCAATGAAACTAACATGCAAGAAGAGATGTTAATGAACATTAATGCACAAAAATAAGACACACAACATACAAGTATTAAACATATGCATGAGTTGTGAGTGTGTGCAACTATCTCTTCAAGACAAGTAAGCATAAAGAAATATACCTTCGGTACTTATCAATACGAGGTCTTCAAAGGGCTTCGAACAATAAACCCGATACCTAGGCTACCCTTACAAAGAACCCCAACATGTGGTTTATCCACGAAATGAGCCAATCAACAAATGGGAACCTTACAATCTCCCCCTTTGGCTATTTCGTGACAAAACCACCACTCACATTGATTCCTCACATTAAAATAGAAACAACGGGATAACTATGATATTCTATAGTACAAAAAGATAAGAAAATAAAACTTCAAGTCTTCAATCTCTTGTAGAGTAATCAAGCCCTGAAAAGAAAGTTTCTAACATTTCCAATACAAGAAAAGTGTGAGATGAATCAAGTGAGAACAATACCAAGCATTTGCATTAAAAAATTAGGCACAACATTATGCAATGTATGTGTATGCAATGCTCCCCCTCAACGGGTTACTCCCCCTCAATGAATGTTCTCCCCAATATGCACAATTGCTTCTATATTTTGCAACTCCCCTTACCATATACTACTCCCCCTTTTTGTCATGATATAGGCAAAGGAGTAGTCCCCAACCGGGTCACTCATAGCAACGAGAGATAGTAGCATGCAAGATTTGCATAATTAATAGAAATCACTTTATGCACCTCAATTAATTGAAGAGAAACAAGGAGATTTATTTGAAAGAAAATGTGCGAATCAAACATGTTTTGCATACAAGACATGTAGCATTCAAGTCCAAAATATCATGGTATTTGGCAAAGCAAATGACAAGGTTTCTAAGAAGAATTCAAACCAATTTCACCATTGTCATGAGAAAAGCAAGGATATAGAGTTTTTATTGATTTTAATATATGAGCAACTATATCCAATTTTATAAGCGAAACATGGCATGAGCGACTTTGCACCCTATTAGATTTTTCCGGATAAATATCCGTATGATAGTAGCCATGTTCAACTAATAAAGAAAGAGAGACATTTGGAATATAAATTCCTTTGAACGGATACAAAATCCTTTATTCATTTTGAGTCTCATAAGCTTTCACACAAGTTTTGCATTTAAGAATATGCAATCATCAATTCATGCTTTTCATGTGAGCATGTTATATGAATTTCATGCTTTTTCATTTGACATTGGCATGTTATTTAAGAATCATCATGTCATGGAGATAATCATAGGTCATTCAAATCATACTTCCTACATACATCTCCTAGTCCAAAAATGCATGTTTGAACATAAATATGACATGGATTGTAAACAAGCAAGGTTCACACTTATTGAATTGAAAACATATATACATATGTGCAACCAAGCTTACTCAAACAATTAAAAGAAGAGGCATAAGTTTTTTGCAAGATACAAGAATGCAAAATAGCTCTCTTTGCTTGAGTTCCCCATATGGGGTCAATCATAGAACATCACTCCACAAGACATATCCCAACGGATCTACTAAGAGTTTTTAATCGAGTAGCATCTAAGGGTTTAGTAAATAAGTCCGCAAGTTGATCATTAGTACCTACATGTTCAAGTACTATGCATTTATTTTCAACAAGCTCTCTAATGAAGTGATGGCGGATGTCAATATGCTTAGTTCTAGAATGTTGTACCGGATTCTTGGAAATATTAATAGCACTCATGTTATCACAAAAGAGAGTGAGAGTACCTTGGTTGAATCTGTAGTATACTAGCATTTGCTTCATCCATTCCCCGCGGCTATGTACTCGGCCTCGGCCGTGGACAAGGAAATCGAGTTTTGCTTCTTGCAAAACCAAGACACCAAGTTGTTGCCTAGGAAGAAGCAACCGCCCGATGTGCTTTTCCTATCATCACAATTTCCTGCCCAATCCGCATCACTAAAGCCTACAAGACTAGTATTAGTGTTAAAAGAGTACCAAATCCCATAGTTGGAAGTCCCATTCACATAGCGAATGATTCTCTTTACGGAAGAGAGATGGGACTCCTTGGGATCCGATTGGTACCTAGCACACACACCCACACTAAAAGATATATCGGGCCTACTTGCGGTCAAATAAAGCAAGCTACCTATCATACCCCGATATAGAGTTTGTTCCACACTTTTACCACTAGCATCCTTGCTTAGCTTCAAAGTGGTACTCATGGGTGTATCACAATGTTTGGCATTCTCTAAACCAAACTTCTTCACTAGGTTTTTGGCATATTTGGCTTGGGTTATGAAAATCCCATCATCTAATTGCCTAATTTGCAAACCTAGGAAGTAACTAAGCTCACCAACAAGACTCATCTCAAATTCATGAGACATGACATCAACAAATTGTTGGACCTTGGTGTTGTTAGTAAAGCCAAATACAATGTCATCAACATAGATTTGAGCTATAAATAACTCATCTTTGTTTCTCTTGATGAACAAGGTCTTGTCAACACTACCTCTTGTGTAGTCATTGTCAACAAGAAATTGAGAGAGGCGCTCATACCAAGCCCTTGGTGCTTGTTTCAACCCATATAGTGCCTTCTTAAGGCGATAGACATGGTTGGGGTGGTGTGCATCCACAAACCCCTTGGGTTGTTCAACAAACACTTCCTCTTGCAAGAAGCCATTTAGGAAGGCACTCTTGACATCCATTTGGTGCAATTTGAACTTGTGCACACAAGAAATGGACAAGAGAAGCCTAATGGACTCTAAACGGGCAACAGGAGCAAAAGTCTCCTCAAAGTCGATACCCTCAAATTGAAAGTACCCTTGTGCTACAAGTCTAGCCTTGTTCCGCACTATGTTGCCATTCTCATCGGATTTATTCCTATAAATCCACATAGTTCCTATCACATGTGAGCTTTTAGGCCTAGGAACTAGAGTCCAAACCTCATTCCTCTCAAATTGGTTTAGCTCTTCTTGCATGGCTAGAACCCAAAATTCATCATTTAAGGCTTCATCAACCTTTTTGGGTTCAATTTGAGAGGTGTAGCATGTGTAGCTAATTAGATTAGCTATTTGACGTCTAGTTCTAACACCCTCATTCACATCTCTAATAACATCCTCTTTGTTATGGAGCCTTCTAACCCATGGAGCGGGTTCATTAGAGTCCAAGAGAGGGACTCTAGTAATAGGTTGTGTGACTTCATTAATGTCATTAGACGTCCCAACATTGGGAGTCACCACAACCCTCTTCAAAGGAGAATCATCATCTAAAATTTCCTCCTCCTCATGGTCATTAGACTTGAGCCTTGTATCATCAATGACAACATTCGATGATTCCATGACGGTTCGAGTCTTCAAGTTGAAAACTCTATAGGCTCTACTATTCAAGACATAGCCAATAAACATACCCTCATCACTCTTAGCATCAAACTTGCCAAGTTGATCACGGTCATTTAAAATGTAGCATTTGCTTCCAAATGTGTGGAAGTAGCTAACATTTGGCTTCCTACCCTTCTATAACTCATAGGAGGTGTTTCTAGATCCGGGCCTTAGGAAAACATGATTCTCTATATAGCAAGCCGTATTGACGGCTTCGGCCCATAGGTTCCTAGGGACGTTGTTGCTAAGCAACATTACTCGGGCCATCTCTTGAAGGACCCTATTCTTTCTCTCAACAACTCCATTTTGTTGAGGTGTCCTAGGAGCCGAGAACTCATGGGAGATGCCTAAGCTATTGCAATAGCTTTCAAATGAGGCATTCTCAAATTCCCTCCCATGGTCACTTCTAATCCGTTTAATGCTTTTAATGTTAGAATTCATTTCATTTTGTATTTTAGTCCAAAGCATTTTAAACTTATCAAAAGTTTCGGATTTTTCTCTAAGAAAATATGTCCATGTAAATCTAGAGAAATCATCAACACAAACAAAAATGTATCTCTTTCCACCTAAACTCTCGGTTTGCATAGGACCCATGAGATCCATGTGGAGAAGCTCTAGGGGCTCCTTGGTGGAGAGATACTTGCCCTTTTTGTGAATGCTTTTAGTTTGTTTTCCTTGTTGGCAAGGTCCACAAATACCATTGGCTTTCTTCCTAAGCTTAGGGAGGCCACGCACACACTCGAACTTTCCAAGGGTTCTTAAATCCCTAAAGTTCATGTGGCCAAGTCTTTCATGCCACAACTCTATTTACTCATCCATGGACACATTGTTTGAGACTATTCTAGCTTCAAGACAATAGCAATTGTCATTAGATCTCATACCTTTCAATAAGGTTTGTCCATCGGGTTTTAGGATTGAGCAATCATCTTTTCTAAACAAGACGGAATATCCTTCATCACTTAGATGTGAAATGCTTATTAAATTGGCTTTCAAGCCATCAACAAATAAAGCATCGGATAAGGAGGGTAATCTGGGAACGGAAATGGTTCATTTCCCTACAACTTTCTTTTTGGATCCATCACCAAAAGTGACATATCCTCCTTCCTCCATAACAATAGTCTCAAAGAAACTCTTGTTTCCCGTCATGTGCCTAGAGCACCCACTATCTAAATACCAAAAATTAGAAGAATTTGCCTTCAAGGCTATTTGAGAAACATGGCAAACATTTTCATTCTTTCTAATCCACCTAGAAACAATCTTAGCTTTCTTAGTGGTCTTTGGTACATGGGCTCTAGATGTTTTAGGATCATGCATAATCATATTATCATTCCTAGGAACATGCATTATGGCTCTTTTCTTTTTCTCCTCTATCATGCTTCTAGTTTTGCACATTTTTATATATCGAAAGCAATGTGGTCTAATATGACCATTAAATCCACAACAGTGACATATAGGAGTAAAATAAGGAATCATACCTTGTCCTTGTCTTTGTGGATGAAAAGGTTCAATCCGTCTTCGTTGTTGAACCGGTCTAGATTGCTTCCTAGCTTGAGGTTGCATGATAGGTCTCTTTCCTTTGTGAGCCAATTGTGGAGGAATGTTGGCTTGAGGGACCCTAGGGGGTTGAGCTTGAGTTTGCCTTCTTGGCCCTGTCTTCACTTGTGCATTTGAATATTGTCCTACTTCTAACTTCTTCCTAGGAATTTGCACATCTGAAGTTTCTTCGTTCTTCAAACTCTTGACAAACACGGTCTTGTTAGAGGTTGAGATCTTCTTGCCATCTTCATACCCAAGACCCTTCTTGTCACATGGACTCTTTCCAACACCAAGCATTTGGTCAAGCTTCTTGGTGCTAGAATCCATCCTAGTCATAGAATCTCTAACTTCTTCAAGCTTCATCTTTAGATTTTCTTCATTCCTCCTAGATAAGACTAACTCCTCTCTTAGCTTATCTTCCATCTTCTTCAATATTTCCACTTGTTCACCTAAGTGGTTATTATGAGATGCAAGCTCAAGATTTTCTTCTCTCAATATCTTGATCTTTCTTGTGCTCTTTATTGCTAAATCATTAAACTCGGCATGATATTTAGCAAGCACCTTTTTCTCCACAAATCCATTTATGGAGTTAGAAGAGGAATCATTTTCTTCTTCACTTGAGTCATTTTCCTCTTGACTCATTTCCTCTCTCTCACTAGCACTTTTGCTTTTATGGGAGGAGGCAAAAGCTAGGAGATTAGCCATGAGCTCTTCATTATCCGAAGACTCATCTCCCTCATAGGAGTCATCACTACTTCCACTCCAAGTGGCGGCCATCACTTTTTCCTTTTTCCTCTCATTGTGATTTGCACATTCGGGGGCAAAGTGACCTATGCCACCACACTCGAAACATCGGACCCCTTTCCTTTCGGTCCTTTCTTGCCTAGGTTCAAACTTCTTGAAAGAGCCATTTTCCTTCAAATCTTGACCTTTTGATCCAAAGCCCTTTCTTCTAAACTTCATAACCTTGTTGAACCTTTTTACAAACAAGGCAAGTTCTTCATCCGAGTCAACCTTCTTTGCCTCCTTTTCATCCTTGGAGGTTTTTAAAGCAATTCCTTTTCGCTTTTTAGTGGGTGTGGAGATAGGCCCTTTCCTAGACTCATAAGCTAGAAGTCTCCCAATCACCTCACTCGGCTTCATATCCTTATATCCACTATTTTCTTCTAAAGCCGTCACCTTCGATTCAAACCTATCGGGTAGAGATCTCATAATCTTTTGATTGATTCTCCTATCCGAATATGGATCACCAAGTTGATGGCTTTGGTTGACTATATCCATCAACTTGATCTCGAAGTCGTTGAAGCACTCATTCTCCTCCATCTTAAGCATCTCGAATTGAGTTTGGAGGACTTGAAGCTTAGTGTCTTTCACCACTTCGGTTCCCTCATATGCAATCTCTAGGATATCCCAAGGCTCCTTAGCTATCCTAGTATTTTGAATCAATTTATATTGATTTTCATCCATAGCACACAAGATGGCATGCATCGCCTTCCTATTCCACTTTGAAGCCTCAAACTCTTGCGCCTTCCAATGCACCTTAGGCTTCAATACTTCTTCTCCTCCACCATCGGGAGTCATCTTGGGTAGATCATATCCGTCTTCCACCGCCATCCATGCACGGTCATGAATTTGGCATATGTAGGATTCCATCTTCCCTTTCCATTGGGAATAGTTCAATCCGGTAAGAAGTGGAGGCCTTGTGCTAGAAGCACCTTCGTTGCCACCACCATTTCCACCGTTTCCACTCATAGCTTTTATGAATGAATGAAATGAATGCAAATGTATGAATGATCAAAAATAACACAAAATGCAAAACACACCAAAATAAGCAAGGATCACCTATGTATGTCTAGAAACCCGCTCTGATACCAATTGAAACAAATTATAGCACGGTGTGTATAAAACTATCTAGAGGGGGGTGAATAGATTTTAAGCTTTTTACCCAATTTTTCATGTTAGTAAAAATTACGAAATTATCCTTAAAAAGATAAAGCAATAAATCAAGTATAAAATGCGGAAATTAAATAACACTTTATTTTTACGTGGAAACCCTCACGGGAAAAACCACGGGCTAGTAAGTAAGCCACACTCAAACCTCGAATCCACTACATGTGTAAAACGATTACAACCTAATCCCGGAAGTAATCACACACCTTCCTAATCCCGGTATGAGTAAACCTAGTTGTAAGGATCCCATTTGTTGATTGGCTCATTTCGTGGACAAACCACATGTTGGGGTTCTTTGTAAGGGTAGCCTAAGTATCGGTCTTATTGTTCGAAGCCCTTTGAAGACCTCGTGTTGATAAGCACCGAAGGTAAATTTCTATGTGCTTACTTTTCTTTGAAGAGATTAGTTGCACACACTCACTTAACATTCATTGCATATGTGTGCATTCTCTTCACTTGTCACATTTCACACTTGCACTTATTTATTATATTTTGTTGTGTGTAATTGCGTCATGTTGTCATGTAATTCGTTTCCTGATAACTTTTGGAAACGTCCGCGCATGCACTAGATTGTGCTTGGTTTAGCGCGAGGACCGCCTATGGAGAATGCCCTTGGCTTCTCCTTGGTTTTCACCTTTCTAGGTGATCGGCGGCCTGGCCGCCGACTGAAACCACCGTTTCAGTCCATATTGGTCTGAAGCATTTCTACAGTTAAGATCGGTGGTCACGACCGCCGTTCGAAACCGCCGTTTCAAGACCTGATTGATTTATCTCTCAGTCTAATTCGGCGGTTGAATCGGCGGTCACGAAACCGCCGTTCGAAACCGCCGTTCATACCTGATTGATTTTAATCTCTCTATTTTGATTCGGCGGTTGGGATCGGCGGTCACGAAACCGCCGAATGAACCGCCGTTTATGCTCTTTTCTTCACGAGCTCAATTCGGCTGTCATGATCGGTGGCCTGGCCTTTGAAACTTACTTAAACGACCACACTTTGATTTGGCCCCCTATATATATGCCATTTTGTCTTTAGGTCAATAGAGAATTCATATTCAGAATTCATACTTAGGATATTTTTCAAAGAGAAGAAAAATTCCAAGAACTCATTTTCTATTACTCAAACACTTTTTCATGATCATCAATCATCATCTAGCATCATCCTTGATCTTCTAGATGTCATCTTGCATGGATTCTTCATCATACTTTGTTTGGTAAGCTTTTCACTAATATCTTACATATTTTGTGTTTCTCTTAGCTAGCAATCTCAATTAATTACTTGTATGTTATTTTATATACTTTGAATACAAGTTTGAGATTAGTATGATGTATGTTTGAGAAGTTTTTTTTGTGATAGCTAATTAAGTTTTGTGCTTAATCTTGATTAGCTAAACTATTTGACATGTCATTTAGTTTTGATATCTAGGATTGTTCTAATTGCATATTAATCATCTTAGGTAAGCATATAGGGTTTCCCTTGCTCTATGTTGCATTTGGATATTCATATATTCACTTAGGGTTGTATTCTCTTCATAGAGAAAGTAAGTCTTGTGTGTAGCATCCGGGATTAGGTTGCTTAGATCGCAAGCAAATTGGACTAGGTTCACTCATACCGGGATTAGGTAGGTGTGTGATTACTTCCGGGATTAGGTTGTAATCGTTTTACACATTTAGTGGATTTGAGGTTCGAGTGTGGCTTACTTACTAGCCCGTGGTTTTTCCCGTGAGTGTTTCCACGCAAAAATCAAGTGTTATTTAATTTCCGCATATTATACTTGATTTATTGCTTTATCTATTTAGGGGTAATTTCGTAATTTTGACTAACACGAAAAATTGGATAAAAAGCTTAAAATCTATTCACCCCCCCTCTAGATAGTTTTATACACACCGTGCTATAATTTGTTTCAATTGGTATCAGAGCTGGTTTTTAGACATACATAGGTGATCCTTGCTTATTTTGGTGTGTTTCGCATTTTGTGTGATTTTTGATCATTCATACATTTGCATTCATTTCATTCATTCATAAACACTATGAGTGGAAACGGTGGAAATGGTGGTGGCCACGAATGTGCTTCTAGCACAAGGCTTCCACTTCTTACCGGTTTGAATTATTCCCAATGGAAAGGGAAGATGGAATCCTACATATGCCAAATTCATGACCGTGCATGGATGGCGGTGGAAGACAGATATGATCTACCCATGATGACTCCCGGTGGTGGAGGAGAAGAAGTTTTGAAGCCTAAGGCGCAATGGAACGCGCAAGAGTTTGAAGCTTCCAAGTGGAATATGAAGGTTATGCATGCCATCATGTGTGCAATGGATGAGAATCAATACAAGCTTATTCAGAATACTCAGATTGCAAAAGTGGCATGGGACATCCTTCAAGTTGCACATGAGGGAACTGAGGTGGTGAAGGAGTCCAAGCTTCAAGTCCTCCAAACTCAATTTGAGCTACTTAGGATGAGAGAGGATGAATGCTTCAATGACTTCGAAATCAAATTGATGGACATTGTAAATCAAAGCCATCAACTCGGAGACCCGTATTCGGATAGGAGAGTCAAGCAAAAAATTATGAGATCTCTCCTCGATAGGTTTGAATCAAAGGTGACGGCCATAGAAGAAAATAGTGGCTACATGGATATGAAGCCAAGTGAGGTGATTGGACGTCTCCTTGCATATGAGTCTAGGAAGGCTCCTAGCACCACTACTCCTCTTAAAAAGTCTAAAGGAATAGCTTTGAAGGCATCTAAGGATGCAAAGGAGGCAAAGCATGACTCGGATGAAGACCTTGCCTTATTCGTGAAAAGGTTTAATAAGGTTATGGGGTTCAAGAAGAAGAAGGGATTTGGGTCAAGAGGACAAGACTTGAAGAAAAAAGGTTCCTTCAAGAAGTTTGAGCCTAGACAAGAGAGTACCGAAAGGAAAGGGGTCTGATGCTTTGAATGTGGTGGGATTGGTCACTTTGCCCCCGAATGTGCTAATCACAATGAAAAGAAGAAGAGCAAAGTGATGGCCGCCACTTGGAGTGGGAGTAGTGATGACTCCAATGAGGAAGATGAGTCTTCAAGTGAAGAAGAGCTCATGGCTAATCTCCTAGCTTTTGCCTCCTCACATAAGAGCAAAAGTGGTAGTGAGAAAGAGGAAATGAGTCAAGAGGAAAATGACTCAAGTGAAGTAGAAAGTGACTCCTCTTCTATTTCCATAAAGAAATTTGTGGAGCAAAAGGTGCTTGCTAAATACCATGCCGAGTTTAATGATTTAGCAATTAAAAGCACAAGAAAGATTGAGAGGTTGAGAGAAGAGAACCTTGAACTTTCGGCTCACAATGACCACTTAAGTGAACAAGTGGAAAGGTTGAAGAGGAGAGAGGATAAGTTAATTGAGGAATTAGACTTATCCAAGAGAAGTGAAGAAGGCTTGAAGAGGGAACTTGTAGAAGTTAAAAGGGTCCTTGGCTAGGATAGATTCTAGCACCAAGAAGCTTGACCATATGCTTGGTGTTGGAAAGAGTCCATGTGACAAGAGGGGTCTTGGGTATGAAGATGACAAGAAGATCTCTACCTCTAACAAGACCGTGTTTGTCAAGAGCTTGAAGAAAGAAGAAACTTCATTTGTGCAAGCTCCTAGGAAGAAATTAGAAGTAGGACAATGCTCTAATGCACAAGTGAAGATGGGGCCAAGAAGGCAACCTCAAGCTCAACCCCCTAGGGTCCCTCAAGCCAACATTCCTCAACAATTGGCTCACAAAGGAAAGAGACCAATCATGCAACCTCAAGCTTGGAAGCAACCTAGACCGGTTCAACAACGAAGATGGATTGAACCCACTTTTCCACAAAGACATGGATGAGCTCCCATACGTGCACAAAGACAAGGTATGATTCCTTTTTTCATCCCTATTTGTCACTTTTGTGGTTGTGATGGTCATATTAAACCAAATTGCTTTCAATATATTAAAATGTGTAGAACACGAAGCATGATTGAAAAGAAAGAATAGAGCCAAGATGCATGTTCCTAGGAATGATAATTTTATTTTGCATGATCCTAGGACATCTAGAGCCCTTGTACCAAAGACCAATTAGGAAACTAAAATTATTGCTAAGTGGATTAGAAAGAATGAAAATGTTTGCCATGTTGCACAAATAGCCTTGAAGGCAAATTCTTCTAATTTTTGGTATTTGGATAGTGGGTGCTCTAGGCACATGACGGGAAACAAGAGTTTCTTCGAGACTCTTGTTATGGAGGAAGGTGGAAATGTCAATTTTGGTGATGGATCCAAAAGAAATGTTGTAGGGAAAGGAACCATTTCCATTCTCGGATTACCCTCCTTATCCAATGCTTTATTTGTTGATGACTTGAAAGCCATTTTAATAAGCATTTCACATCTTAGTGATGAAGGATATTCCGTCTTGTTTTCTAAAGATTATTGCTCTATCCTAAAACCCGATGGACAAACCTTGTTGAAGGGCATGAGATCTAGCGACAATTGTTATTGTCTTGAAGCTAGTATTGTATCTAATCATATGTCCATGGATGAGCAAATTGAGTTATGGCATGAAAGACTTGGCCACATGAACTTTAGGGATCTACGGACCCTTGGAAAGTTCAATTGTGTGCATGGCCTCCCTAAGCTTGGGAAGAAAGCCAATGGTGTTTGTGGACCTTACCAACAAGGAAAGCAAACTAAAAGCATGCACAAAAAGGGTAAGTATCTCACCACCAAGGAGCCTCTTGAGTTTCTCCACATAGACCTCATGGGTCCTATGCAAACCGAAAGTTTGGGTGGAAAGAGATACATTTTTGTATGTGTTGATGATTTCTCTAGGTTCACATGGACATATTTTCTTAGAGAAAAATCCGAAACTTTTGATAAGTTTAAAATGCTTTGTAATAAAATACAAAATGAAATGAATTCTAATATTAAAAGCATAAAACGGATTAGAAGTGACCATGGGAGGGAATTTGAGAATGCTACTTTTGAAACCTTTTGTAATGGTTTAGGCATCTCCCATGAGTTTTAGGCTCCTAGGACACCTCAACAAAATGGAGTTGTTGAGAGGAAAAATAGGGTCCTTCAAGAGATGGCCTGTGTGATGTTGCTTAGCAACAATGTCCCTAGGAACCTATGGGCCGAAGCCATCAATACAGCTTGCTATATAGGAAATAGAGTTTTCCTAAGGCCCGGTACTAGAAACACCTCCTATGAGTTATGGAAAGGCAAGAGGCCAAATGTTAGCTACTTCCACACTTTTGGAAGCAAATGCTACATTTTGAATGACCGTGATCAACTTGGCAAATTCGATGCTAAGAGTGATGAGCGTATTTTTATTGGCTATGCCTTGAATAGTAGAGCCTATAGAGTTTTCAATTTAAAGACTCTAAGTGTTATGGAATCATCCAATGTCGTATTTGATGACACTAGGCTCAAGTCTAATGATCATGAGGAGGAGGTTATTTTTAGTGATGGTTCTCCTTTGGAGAAGGTTGTGGTGTCTCCTAATGATGGGACATCTAATGTCAACAATGATGACACACAACCTATTGATAGAGTTCCTCTCTTGGACTCTAAAGAACCCGCTCCATGGGTTAGGAAACTCCATGATAAAGAAGATATCATTGGAGAGGTTAATGAGGGTGTTAGGACTAGACGTCAACTTGCTAATCTTATTAGCTACACATGCTACACCTCTCAAATTGAACCCAAAGAGGTTGAAGAAGCCTTAAATGATGAATTTTGGGTTCTTGCCATGCAAGAAGAGCTAAACCAATTCGAAAGGAATGAGGTTTGGACTCTAGTTCCTAGGCCTAAGACCACTAATGTCATAGGCACTAAATGGATATTTAGGAACAAATCCGATGAGGATGGCAACATAGTGCGGAACAAGGCTAGACTTGTAGCACAAGGGTACTCTCAAATTGAGGGTATCGACTTTGAGGAGACATTTGCTCCCGTTGCCCGTTTAGAGTCTATTAGGCTTCTTTTGTCCATTTCTTGTGTGCACAAGTTCAAATTGCACCAAATGGATGTCAAGAGTGCCTTCCTCAATGGCTTCTTGCAAGAGGAAGTGTTTGTTGAACAACCCAAGGGGTTTGTGGATGCTCACCACCCTAACCATGTCTATCGCCTCAAGAAGGCACTATATGGGTTGAAACAAGCACCGAGGGCTTGGTATGAGCGCCTCACTCAATTTCTTGTTGACAATAACTACACAAGAGGTAGTGTTGACAAGACACTATTCATCAAGAGAGACAATGATGAGCTTTTCATAGCTCAAATATATGTCGATGACATAGTGTTTGGCTCTACCAACAACACCAAGGTCCAACAATTTGTTGATGTTATGTCTCATGAATTTGAGATGAGTCTTGTTGGTGAGCTTAATTACTTCCTAGGTTTGCAAATTAGGCAACTAGATAATGGGATTTTCATAACCCAAGCCAAATATGCCAAAAACCTTGTGAAGAAGTTTGGTCTTGAAAAAGCCAAACATTGTGACACTCCTATGAGCACCACTTTGAAGCTAAGCAAGGATGCTAGCGGTAAAAGTGTGGACCAAACCTTATATCGTGGCATGATAGGGAGCTTGCTCTATTTGACCGCAAGTAGGCCCGATATATCATTTAGTGTAGGAGTTTGTGCTAGGTACCAATCCGATCCCAAGGAGTCCCATCTCTCTTCGGTTAAGAGAGTCATTCGCTTTGTGAATGGGACTTCCAACTATGGGATTTGGTACTCATTTGACACTAATCCTAGTCTTGTAGGATATAGTGATGCGGATTGGGCAGGAAATTGTGATGATAGGAAGAGCACATCGGGCGGTTGCTTCTTTCTAGGCAACAACTTGGTGTCTTGGTTTTGTAAGAAGCAAAACTCGATTTCCTTATCCACGGCGGAAGCCGAGTACATAGCCGCGGAGAGTGGATGCACTCAACTTATATGGATGAAGCAAATGCTCCATTTAAACTCAAAATTCAGAGGATACCTCTTGTGGCTACAACCAACTAGGCCATTGTGGCGTTGCCGTTTCACTTGGGAGTTGTTGCGGTATGATAAGCACACCGTATGGTTCTCTTGAGTTGTGTGGTCCATCCGACCTGAAATTTCCTTTCCTTGCACAAACACAACTCAAACAACATTAAACGCATATGCTATAAAGAAAAATAGAAAAAAACAAGTGTTTATTTTCAACATATCTAAACATAATCCGCAAGCAATTAAATCTAAACATTTACAGAACCTAAGCTAAAACAAGAAACAATCAACGAATACGCCTCCCCGGCAGCGGCGCCATTTTGATACTGGCTTTTTCCGTCGTTAAGAAATCGCAAGGATCAAAAGATTAATTCATTTAAAAAGGGGTTTCCTACGCAATGTGCTCTAAACTAGCAAAAGACTAGTAAAGCGGTAAGCGAGGGTATCGTTCCGCAGGGAGGTGTGATTCGTCAACCATATCAAGTTCTAGAGTTTATTGTAAGCATGTAAATAGAATGTGGAAAGGTAAGAATGATGTGTGTGAAATGTATGTACAATGCGGTGTGTGTGTATAGAAAATGAAAATGCAAATAAATAAAAACAAAGAGAATATGGAAGGGTGAGAATGATGTTTAAAGTGATAAATAAAATGGTGGATAGGAGAGATGCATGAAAATGGCCACACAAGGTTCAACAAGTTCACCATACATAAGTGCACAAATAGTTGGTTGTTAGACATTAAGGACATCCAATTTTAGTTAAGGGTTCGTTCTTGCCTCCATCCGATTTATACCCACTCATAGAGCTAACGGTTGAAGAGTGTGCCGAGAACCTCTCAAACACGAAACCGCAACCAACATATGTGAACCAATTCTACAAACAAAACTACATTGAGCCCCAATGATTGCTTCGTAATGTAAAATGGCAACGTGAAAGTCTAATGAGTGTGGAAAGAGTGATTGTATCTCCGACCATAACTCACCTAGAGCCCCTAGCATGAGAAATAGCCAAAGACCAATAATTGTAACTCTAACCATGACTCACCTAGAGCCCCTAGAGTGAGAAATAGCTAAAGTCCAATTGTTTACAAGAACAATGAACCAAACCCTTCTAATATGACAATTTATAGGTTCACCCACTCTTCCTAGCTAATTAGCCAAAACTATGCCCGGAGAGCCCCTCCAAAAGCACAATCCTAACTCTAATTCACTCAAACCAATTCATGACATGCAATTTCGACCTTCCAAAGACATACATACACAAATGGGATATTTGATTACAACTACTCCTACAATTAAGTTAATCTACTCCTAATCCCATCCATGAACACATATCAATTTCCAATCATCCACAAACATGCATTTCAAGATAAGAGATATATTCAATAACAATCAAGAATGAATCAAAACACAAATTGGATATAAAAACAACCATATATATATTGAGCACAAAATAGGTTTACAAATATTCCCAAGTGGGGATTACACATTTAAGAAAACAAGAAATACAAAGAGATGAGTTAAAAGAGACAACCCTTGAAGAAAACCTCCTCCAAGTCCTCCATGAAACCCTAGCTCAAAATTGGTCCAAAGACCCTCCTTTCTCCTTGCAATCTACTCCTAAATGGGTGGATGATGGGTAGAAGATGAAGTGGGGAGCATCCATGGAGGAAAAACCTCCATGGATGCTCTAGAAAGCTTCTCTCTCTCTTATTAGGTGAAGAAGATGAAGATGAAGAAGAAGAGGAAGTGGTGGGAAGTGTGGATTCTCAAAGAATGAGGCAAAAAGGGTGTTTATATAGTGTTGGGAGTTTTAGGGCTGAAATGGGGATGAATTGACGAGTTTGCCCCTCTCATTTCACCCAAAATCGGCCTCTCGCTGGGCGATCGGCGGTTGAATCGGCGGTCTGGCCGCAGATTACAAACCGCAGAATGGAAAAATGACATACTGGAATTGATCGGCGGTTGAATCGGCGGTTGAACTGTGGCCGCCGAATTTGCTTCTGGACTCACTGATGTTGATCGGCGGTTTCAATTCTGCGGCCTGGCCGCAGATGTTGACCGCCGAATTTGGATTTTCTACACTTCATCCGTAAGCTGCTGGAATGCCGAGGGGGTTCTGCCGCAGTCTCGTTGTCGCATTCTATCTCGATGACGGATCAACCGTGGGTACGGCTAGGCTTAGATCACGTCGTTGTCTGTGTCGACGGAGAGGCACGACACTCAACATATACTCCATTTAATCCAATTTTGGCTCATTTTGCTTCCCTAACGTTCCTTTATGCTCAAACACCTATTGTAGGGAATATGTACCTACACATAGCTCAAACAAAACATTATATACAAAAATACGCTCGAAAACGAGACAAACGATCGGAAATGGGGGACCTCAAATAGGTATAAAATAGTCCGATCAAATACCCCCAAACCTATCATTTGCTCGTCCTCGAGCAAAACAAAGAGAACAAAAATACAAATAACAAATAACAAATAAAAAAAACTTATAAATAAAAAAAAACTAAAAATTAAGCTAGTCCACTTCCGTAGGAAACACGGTGGCACTTAGCATGTGCCACAAGCCTTTAAACCACTAGGCGATCCCTAGAGGAGGAGTTATAGTCTCCTGAGGGTTTACAGCTACGACACCCACAAACGTATACTCTGCAATAAAAGTTGAGAAGCAAATCCGCACATACCAAGCAAAGACTACACATGCATGCTAGAATCTCAAATATACCAATTAATAACAATGCATCACACAATGCAAGTATGCCAATACTTAGGATGTTTTCGGTTTACAAAACAACTACGCCCGTATGCCCAAGATAAAATTCGCCTCGACTCTAATCCTCACCGGATTTCAGTCATATTTTCACTCAGAACTTAGGCGCACTCTCTAGCAAACATATGTGATTTGGAGTTTAGGTATATAGAATCAAATATAATCACATATGAGTATTTTCCAATGACGCACATTTTCTGAAAATGGATCTCATGGAAGGAATTGAAATGCCACGAACGTGGAAAGACATGCATCGACTCACATTCCCAAGATAGACTTCCTAAGAGATCAAATGGGCTTTCCCTCACTTTTATTGGGGCCAAGGTGATTTGTGGTAGTGTTTGGGATGGAAGAGATGGTGGGAGCGGGAAGGATAAAGTTATTAACCATGCTAAGGTGTGTTTACACATTAAACTTTATAACAAAATTAGCTCTATTACATATTTACAATACAAGCGTCTTGGCTTTGTGCTACAATTGTACCCTTATTAGTGAGTAACTTTACCATTGGAGAACTAGAAGGCTTAAGTGTTTTATATTTCAACACTTATTCAATTTCTTTTTCTTTTTCTTTTTCTTTTCTTTTCTTTTTTTTTTTTTTTTTTTTTTTTTTGCAAGCCTTTTCCTAGCACAATTTACATATATTCGCCCAAGTACACGCTTTTACAAAATTTAGAGCTAGCTTCTCCTAAGCTATACACCTCAACATGATCAATAACTAGGGAATGGATATGTGTTTGGCTTCAATTTGCAATGAATATAGGGGTATGGGAGTGTTTAGGCTATTTTAGTAGTTTATGCACACACTCAAGCTCAAAATCATTTCTAAAAGTCCATCTACCAAGGGAATACAAGTTTTAACAAGCAGTCCACAAGATAAAGTTCTATGGCAATCAATGCAAAATTGATGTACAATGAGATCACAATTAACAAAACCAAAAAAATCGAAGAGTGTTTAAAGAGTAGAAACATAATATACCCTCAAATTTTCGCAATTTAGGCACAATGTAGCTCACGGGTAGTCTCCACTATTTTCCTAGGCTAAACAAACATAGAAGTCTCATCCACCTCAACATCAAAAGATTGGCACTGTACAAGCAAATTTAAGCGACGCACGGAGCTAAAAGCATACATGTGTCTCTACCGGCACACGAAGAAAAACAACTCAACAAAATGGACTCATTTCCATAAAAATTTAAAATTGATCGTTTTGTGCAGAGATTTGAAAATTTTCTAAACGTAACAAAAATAAAAACAATAACAAAAATAAAAACAAACAACGAAGGTGTCCACACCCCCAAACCTAAACTCAACATTGTCCTCAATGTTGTTCAAATCATAAAATATGGACAATGTTTAGCATGATTCGGTGATAAGAACGAAAATAAAAAAACTAACAACAAAACACAACAAATCCTAAGATCTAAGCACAATTCAAATCCACTCTTAGATCTAAACAAAAATAAAAGTTACAAACACTACAAGCATAGCATTTTAACATTAAGCTCATGGCCAATTTCCGCCTAAATCAACAACTAATCCACAAGTGCTCCATTTAAACTCAAAATTCAGAGGATACCTCTTGTGGCTACAACCAACTAGGCCATTGTGGCGTTGCCGTTTCACTTGGGAGTTGTTGCGGTATGATAAGCACACCGTATGGTTCTCTTGAGTTGTGTGGTCCATCCGACCTGAAATTTCCTTTCCTTGCACAAACACAACTCAAACAACATTAAACGCATATGCTATAAAGAAAAATAGAAAAAAACAAGTGTTTATTTTCAACATATCTAAACATAATCCGCAAGCAATTAAATCTAAACATTTACAGAACCTAAGCTAAAACAAGAAACAATCAACGAATACGCCTCCCCGGCAGCGGCGCCATTTTGATACTGGCTTTTTCCGTCGTTAAGAAATCGCAAGGATCAAAAGATTAATTCATTTAAAAAGGGGTTTCCTACGCAATGTGCTCTAAACTAGCAAAAGACTAGTAAAGCGGTAAGCGAGGGTATCGTTCCGCAGGGAGGTGTGATTCGTCAACCATATCAAGTTCTAGAGTTTATTGTAAGCATGTAAATAGAATGTGGAAAGGTAAGAATGATGTGTGTGAAATGTATGTACAATGCGGTGTGTGTGTATAGAAAATGAAAATGCAAATAAATAAAAACAAAGAGAATATGGAAGGGTGAGAATGATGTTTAAAGTGATAAATAAAATGGTGGATAGGAGAGATGCATGAAAATGGCCACACAAGGTTCAACAAGTTCACCATACATAAGTGCACAAATAGTTGGTTGTTAGACATTAAGGACATCCAATTTTAGTTAAGGGTTCGTTCTTGCCTCCATCCGATTTATACCCACTCATAGAGCTAACGGTTGAAGAGTGTGCCGAGAACCTCTCAAACACGAAACCGCAACCAACATATGTGAACCAATTCTACAAACAAAACTACATTGAGCCCCAATGATTGCTTCGTAATGTAAAATGGCAACGTGAAAGTCTAATGAGTGTGGAAAGAGTGATTGTATCTCCGACCATAACTCACCTAGAGCCCCTAGCATGAGAAATAGCCAAAGACCAATAATTGTAACTCTAACCATGACTCACCTAGAGCCCCTAGAGTGAGAAATAGCTAAAGTCCAATTGTTTACAAGAACAATGAACCAAACCCTTCTAATATGACAATTTATAGGTTCACCCACTCTTCCTAGCTAATTAGCCAAAACTATGCCCGGAGAGCCCCTCCAAAAGCACAATCCTAACTCTAATTCACTCAAACCAATTCATGACATGCAATTTCGACCTTCCAAAGACATACATACACAAATGGGATATTTGATTACAACTACTCCTACAATTAAGTTAATCTACTCCTAATCCCATCCATGAACACATATCAATTTCCAATCATCCACAAACATGCATTTCAAGATAAGAGATATATTCAATAACAATCAAGAATGAATCAAAACACAAATTGGATATAAAAACAACCATATATATATTGAGCACAAAATAGGTTTACAAATATTCCCAAGTGGGGATTACACATTTAAGAAAACAAGAAATACAAAGAGATGAGTTAAAAGAGACAACCCTTGAAGAAAACCTCCTCCAAGTCCTCCATGAAACCCTAGCTCAAAATTGGTCCAAAGACCCTCCTTTCTCCTTGCAATCTACTCCTAAATGGGTGGATGATGGGTAGAAGATGAAGTGGGGAGCATCCATGGAGGAAAAACCTCCATGGATGCTCTAGAAAGCTTCTCTCTCTCTTATTAGGTGAAAAAGATGAAGATGAAGAAGAAGAGGAAGTGGTGGGAAGTGTGGATTCTCAAAGAATGAGGCAAAAAGGGTGTTTATATAGTGTTGGGAGTTTTAGGGCTGAAATGGGGATGAATTGATGAGTTTGCCCCTCTCATTTCGCCCAAAATCGGCCTCTCGCTGGGCGATCGGCGGTTGAATCGGCGGTCTGGCCGCAGATTACAAACCGCAGAATGGAAAAATGACATTCTGGAATTGATCGGCGGTTGAATCGGCGGTTGAACTGTGGCCGCCGAATTTGCTTCTGGACTCACTGATGTTGATCGGCGGTTTCAATTCTGCGGCCTGGCCGCAGATGTTGACCGCCGAATTTGGATTTTCTACACTTCATCCGTAAGCTGCTGGAATGCCGAGGGGGTTCTGCCGCAGTCTCGTTGTCGCATTCTATCTCGACGACGGATCAACCGTGGGTACGGCTAGGCTTAGATCACGTCGTTGTCTGTGTCGACGGAGAGGCACGACACTCAACATATACTCCATTTAATCCAATTTTGGCTCATTTTGCTTCCCTAACGTTCCTTTATGCTCAAACACCTATTGTAGGGAATATGTACCTACACATAGCTCAAACAAAACATTATATACAAAAATACGCTCGAAAACGAGACAAACGATCGGAAATGGGGGACCTCAAATAGGTATAAAATAGTCCGATCAATAGTCTATCCTCGATAGTTTGGTGATATTCATTTGTTAATCGATAGAGGACTTCATTTATAGATATGGACATCGTGGCTCCATTTATTAAATGAGAGTAGAATATCATCATATGGATGTTTTGAGGTATTGGATATTGAATCTTAACGTTGAGTTTTCGATAGAGTCTATTGAAACATGGCTTCTGGACAAGTCAAAATATCCAAGTTCAAAATGTGGTCATATGAGTAAATATGGTAACTTGGAGAGCTATAGGTGGTCTATGAGCTCTTGGCGATTACTGATATTCTTCACGAGGATACACCATCTCCTATAAGATTGTCTAGGGTATGAATGAGAATCATTTACTTATTCCATCTTTATTTAAGAGTGCAATTTTAGTTCTTTAGTGGAATGAACTAAAATTAATAGATTGAACCTAAGTGGATCATTTGTTGATTGTGATTGGGTTATGTCTATTGGAGCTTAAATTTAGATAGGCCCGCCAAGATCCCCAATCCACACGGACTTGCATGGATCACTTGATATATTCTACCGGACCAATTTATGGGTCCATCTAGAATTGTATTTAATATATTAAGAATATAATTTGCACATTATTTATTTAATGGGCTGATCAATTATATTAATATATTAATGAAGGGCATGTGGGCTTGTTTCTTTTAGTAAGAATGGGTCTGGTTCACATGTGGGCCTTTTATTAAGGTCCAATGGATTTAATAAAATAAAAAAACAATATATAGATATATTAATATATAGATATATTAATATATATGGCACATGGCCGAGATATATATATGATATTATATTGTTTTATTTTTATTATTTGATTAAATGGAAATTAATTAATTGATTAATTAATTATTTAATTAAAAATCAAAATCTTTTTATGACTAGGAAATATGTTTCTTAGTAGTATACTATTATGGTAGTATAAATAAAATAAAAGACTTTATTTGGTAAGTAGATAATTAAGGGATTTATTTATCTAGTCAAATAAGGAAGTCTTTTATATAGTCACAAATACACTAAAGAGTTGGATTAGGGTTTGGAATTCTAAGAAAATCTACCTAAGGTTAGGATTTAAGTCAAAAGACACAAATCCTACATGGTAAATGATTTTCGGCCTCAATATATAGATATATATGAAATATATATGGCAATTAATTGCTGGAATATATATATATATATATATATATATATATATGTGTGTGTGTAAATGTATATATATTTATAAAGTATATGGCCGGCAATATATATAGATTATAAAAAGCATGCAGAATCCGCAATATAGATATGCATGCATAATGCGCAATATAAAGATATATATATATTTATTAATAGGCGTGCAGGTTTTATAAAAAAGAGACCTAATATATATATTTTGTAAAAAGAGTATTTGGCAGCCAATATGTATATATTCTTTGTATAGAATTTGGCTAACCCAAGAGTTCTTGCTTGAGAGAGTTTTTTCTTTTGCTAGAGAAAAATAGAATTCAACTCTTAAATTAATGTGAGAATTCGGCCAAGAGGAAAAGAGAGAAAAGTTTGTTCTTATTTCAATAGTGCACTAGTAACTTTTATATCACAAGGTTTTGTGCACTATTTCGAATAAGGTTCACGCGAGTTTCGATCTAACGATTGTGAATTCAAAAGTGACCGGAACATTCTTTGTAGCCTCTTGGAATTTGTTGTGACTAACGAAAAAGAAAAAGTTTTGTTAATCCATCCTCAGGTACACAATTCAAAGAGAAAGGAGACCACGCTCCTCGGTGATTCACGTTCGTGATTGGATTGGAAGATCTTGCGGATTACCATCGACGAAATGTCAATCGGATCACGCGACAAAGGTATGATATCTTTAGTGTTATATGTTAATTAATTAAAGGGTTAAGGTTAAAATTATGGAAAAATTTTAAACCACACTAAACCTTATTTTAGTCTCGCTTCCGCTACGTGCAAACGTTTTTTCCTACAATTGGTATCAGAGCCTGGTTGTACCCTTTGATTAATTAACATATATATACGTGAATCTATTTCTTTTTATTGTGATTATGCATGTTTTAGAAAGAGATGGCACTCTAGGTATTCTCATATATAATTACATGTTGAATGTATGGATTTATATATGTTGTTATAAAGTGAATTGTTGTTGCTCAATTTTGGTCCTAGAATTTCAATGTATTTTTGTTTCGGAACTGCAACAAGGGGGGTGGCCTTTTATCATCACAAGTTCCTTCTTGATAGTTGCTTAAAAAAAAAATTTATTGTAATTAAATAGTTCAGTTTTTTATGTATTAAAATATACTGCAGTATTTTTTATGTATTAAAATATACTGCTAGTATTTTTATTGTTAAAAATATTTTGTAATACATTCAAGTATCGAAGATTCGAAGATTTGAAGAATGGAAGCAACCGGAACCTAGAATGAGCACCAAGCGCACCCTTGGAGTGGATTGGGCTGCGCATGGCAAGCCCATATCATGGTGGGCTGCGCACGGCAGCCCTAGTATTCTCATGGGCTGCGCACGGCAGCCCTTTGTTGGGGTTGTGGAGTGCGCACGCCCATAGGGGCAGCCGTGGGATGCACAAGTGATCGATGACCACTTGAAGAGTTGTTCATCAAGAAGGAAGATCTTGTATTCCTAACAATTGTAATTTACTTGCTTTTCTATGATGGACCAAAATTGTGGCTATTTATTTTGTGTAAATATTACAATATTTATTATTGTATGATAACATGTCATATAGAATAGGAGTGCCACTCATATATCTCTTTTGGTATGAACATGCATTGAATGATTTAGGTATCTAAATTGGCATCTAGATAACTTGGTAAATCATTCTATGGGATTTAATCACACGCCTTAAATAATTGAGTGGGAGAAGGTGTTTTGCAACACCTATGGCCTCCAAGGTTAGTTGAGCTTTATTATTTATTGGTAATCCCCCCAAGGGGCGTCCATGAATGGAATTTAGCAACATACTTCCTTATAAGGATAGACTAAACAATTGACTCAAACGAGATCTACTCCCAAGGAGGGATTTTCGTGAGAGAAAATATTGAGGGTCAATATCTTGGTAACACACTCAATGTGATTTTATTGATATCCTCCCAAGAGTTCTTGTCAATAAAATCACAAGGCTAAAATTGAAAACGTTGGTTGTTATGTTAACAATTAGGTGGGACCTAGTCTAACTAGTAAATGGTGCGAACTCCTAAAGGAGGCGTAACATTTGTGGGTGTTAGATCACTGTTGAATTTAAATCAAGATAAATATTCAAAAGTGCTTTATCATGATTATTTACTCATATAAATTTTTGTTTTATTCAGAAATCATGACCCCATCACTTATGAACATCCTGAAAGATAACACTTTAACTGGAGATAATTATGTCACATGGAAAAGGAAAATTGGGTTGTTGCTGCAAAGTGAAAAACATAAGTTTGTTCTGACTACTCCTAAAAACCACCTGCTCCCACTAATGAATCTAAGGTGATGCAAATAGATGAGTATGAGCAGTGGAAGACCTTGAATGAGATGGCCAAATGGCTACTATCTCCGACGTGTTGCAACAGCAGCATGAAGGAATGGGGTCTGCTGCTGATATGATGATGTCCCTAGAAGAGATTCATGTGGTTGGTAAAGTTGCTACTGTTAAAACCCGTTAGAAGGTCAAGGAATAACAGAAGAAAAAGCAACTTGGGCCTACCAAGAAGGAAACTAAGAATGTAACCAAGATCAAAAGGAAGTACTTCTTTTGTGGTGAAAAAAGACATTGGAAAAGTAATTGCCCAAAGTCTCAGAATAAGAAGGAACAAGGTAATGTGAATTATCTTGAAACATGTTTACTGGCAGATTCTACAGATTCTTGGATCGTAGACTCAGCAGCCAATAATCATGTTTGTTATTCCTTATGGGGGTTTTCAAGAAATGAGAAGGCTGAATAAGAATGAAATCAACTTGCGTTTAGGCAACGGAGCGTTGGTGTCTACTAGTGCAGTGGGAGATATTAGAGTTAATCTAGATTCTAGTAGGCATTTAGATTTGATAGACATTTATTATGTACCTCAATTCAAGAGAAATTTAATTTCAGTTTCTTGTTTAAATAAATTTGAATATTCGGTTACTTTTAATAAATTTTTTATTATTAGTAAGGATGACAAATTTGTTTGCAAATGTACATTGGAAAATTGTCTATTCTATTTACATAGAAATATCTCTCACTTGTTAGACACATAATTAACTCAACCTAACCATAAAAGAGTAAAATTATCATAAGATGAAACCTACCTATGCCATTTGCGCCTAGGTCATATTAACCTTAATAGGATTAAAAGATTGGTTAGTGATGGACCTTTAAATGACTTAAAGGTTGATGATCTACCAACTTGTGAATCCTGTTTGGAAGGTAAAATGACTAAAAGGTCGTTCAGGACCAAAGGCACAAGAGCCACTGAATGTTTAGGATTAATGCATACTGATGTATGTGGTCCTATGAGCATTCAAGCTAGAGGTGGATATGAGTACTTCATCACTTTCACAAATGATTACTCGAGATTTGGATATGTGTGTCTCATGAGACATAAGTCGGATGCTTTTGACATGTTCAAAGCATTTAAAGTTGAAGTAGAAAATCAGCTAAAGAAACACATAAAAATCTTGAGATCTGATCGTGGTGGAGAATATCTATCTGGTGAGTTTCAGCAATATCTTATTGATAATGGAATTATATCTCAGTTTTCTACACTAGGTACACCTCAACAAAATGGGGTGGCAGAAAGGAGAAATAGAACTCTTTTAGACATGGTTAGGTCTATGTTGAATTATTCAACGCTTCATATTTCTTTTGGGGATATGCTTTAAAAACTGCAATATACATTCTAAACGATGTACCATCTAAGTCGGTTCCTCAAACACAGCATGAGTTGTGGACTGGGCGAAAGCCTAGTTTACAACACTTAAGGATATTTGGCTGTCCTGCGCATGTGTTAAAAGGAAAGACAGAAAAGATGGAGTACCGTTCGGAAACATGCATATTTTTGGGGTATCCAAAAGAAACTAAGGGATATTATTTATATAGTCCTTCAGATCTTAATGTATTTGTTTTAACAAATGCTAAATTTTTGGAGAAGGACTATATGAATGGTTTTGTACCCAAAAGTAGAATTGTCCTGAATGAGATGTCAGGAGATACAATTCCTGTTAGGATTATGCTCAATAGCAAGAGTGTAATGTTGTAATTAACAATCTTTTTCATATTAATAAAGTGATTTCTGGTTTAACAAATCTTATAGCATTTATAGTTTAATATTATAATTGTCAAAGTAAATAATCATAAGGTCTAAAGAATATGAGAAAAGAAGAATTGTTCGTACATCTGGATATGTATGTGGTAGACACAATTCTTTAGTTAGTCTTGAATATTGTTCACAACTTAAGTTAAAGGTTGGGCACCTTTATCTTGTTAAAGTTGTAGAATTCTTTTGCTAGCATTTGAGTGGGATCAAATGAGATATGATGAGTCTAAAATCATCGGAGTGTCTTCGAGCAAAAGAATCTAGTGCACTGGGTGCATTGAACTGGATCACAATGAAATACTTTATCTATAACCGTCAGTAGATAAAAGTCTTTTCATTATCAGGACAATCGGAGAGTCTGTCTTAATCCTGAGATAAATGATGGACTTATGGTTGCAAGTGATATCATTTGAGTTATCAATGAGTACGATTATATCGCATAGTCTATCCTCGATAGTTTGGTGATATTCATTTGTTAATCGATAGAGGACTTCATTTATAGATATGGACATCGTGGCTCCATTTATAAAATGAGAGTATAATATCATCATATGGATGTTTTGAGGTAATTGGATATTAAATCTCAACGTTGAGTTTTCGATAGTGTCTGTTGAAAACATGGCTTCTGGACAAGTCAAAATATCCAAGTTCAAAACGTGGTCATATGAGTAAATATGGTAACTTGGAGAGTTATAGGCGGTCTATGAACTCTTGGCGATTACTGATATTAATCACGAGGATACACTATCTCCTACTTGATTGTCTAGGGTATGAATGAGGAACATCTTCCTTTTCTGTCTTTATTTAAGAGTTCAATTTTAGCTCTTTAGTGGAATGAGTTAAAATTAATGGATCGGACCTAAGTGAATCATTTGTTGATTGTGATTAGATTATGTCTATTGAAGCTTAAATTTAGATGGCCCGCCAAGATCCCCAATCCACACGGACTTGCATGGATCACTTGATATATTCTACCGGACCAATTATGGGTCCATTAAGAATTGCATTTAATATATTAAGAATATAATTTGCACATTATTTATTTAATGGGCTGCTCAATTATATTAATATATTAATGAAAGACATGTGGGCTTGTTTCTTTTAGTAAGAATGGGTCTGGTTCACATGTGGGCTTTTTATTTAAAGTCCAATGGATTAAATGAAATAAGAAAATAATATAAGGCCCAATTTTAGACAAGTGGGGCGGTAAGGTTAATTTATTAGCCTATATATTATGTTGTTTCATTGTTTAATTAAATAAGAATTAATTAATTTATTAATTAATTGTTTAATTAAGAAACAAATCTTTTTCTGAATAGGAAATATATTTCCTAAAGTTATACTATTGTTAGTAGTATACTAAAAGTAAAAGACTTATTTGGTAAGAAAATAAATAATTAAGTTTATTTATTTAATCAAATAGGAAGTCTTTTATTTTGGTCAATAAAAGAATAAATATACTTATGAGTTGGATTAGGGTTAGGAGTCTAATTACATGTGAATTTGGGTACAACACAAGTCCTCTTTTGTAGAGGAAATTGCAGCAACCCTAGGTAATTCTATATGAAGATTTCGGCAACCCTAATTGGATGGGAGAAGAATTTTCGGCCACTATATATTAAATAGTATGTAGGGTTCGGCCACCCCAAAAGTTAATGACGACATGATACAATTTTCTTCTTCTTCTCAATTCATAGAAAAATATTAGATTTTATTCTACTAAAAACATAAAAGAGTGAATAGATTATTCTTTGATGGTACACTAATTGCTTGTTCATCAATAAGCTTGTGTGTACAACATCGATTGAGGTTCACGCGAGTTTCGATCAGAAGATTGAGAACTCAAAAGTGACCGGAATAATCTAAGTCTTTTTTTGATTGTTTTTGTGACTAACAAAGAAAAAGAAAAGTTTGTTTGTCCATTCTCAGGTTTGCAATTCAAAGAAAAGGGAGACCACGCTCCTAGGTGATCCACGTTCGTGCTAGGATTGAAGATCTTGCGGATTACCATCGACGTAAGTCAATCGGATCATGCGACAAAAGGTATTCTTCTTTTGTTAGATAATATATATGTTTAATTGATTAAAGGGTTTAAGGTTCATAAAAAGGAAAAAATTTAAAAGTTACTAAATCTATTTTTAGTCTCGCTTCCGCTGCGTGTACTACGGTATTTTTCCCTACAATTCCACAAGAGGTTACATAACCTAGCCCAATTGTAAGTTCCGCACCATCACAAAATCAACAACCTACCATTCCTCGTTGTAGTGGGAGGGTTAGTAGAAAACCCGAGAGATACATCGGTCTGGGAGAATCAATGGAGAATCTCTCGGACGACGATAATCCCTACACATATAAGGAAGCAATGGAGCATGTTGATGATCGCCATTGGCAAAAGGCAATGCAAGTTGCAAAAATCCAAATATGGATTAAAGCAAGCATCCTGATCCTGGAACATAAGGTTCGATCAAGCTGTGACGAACCTTGTGTATGCAAAAGGATTAATGGCGACAAGTTGGTTTTCCTAAATTCATTATGTTGATGATATACTACTCATCGGAAACGATGTAGGTGTATTGACATCAGTAAAAGAATGGTTAGCAAAACAATTTGATATGAAGGACTTAGGAGAAGCAAGTTATATTCTTGGTATCCAAGTAATAAGGGATAGAAATAATAGAACGATTGCACTATCCCAAGCTTCATACATAGATAAAATCTTGTCTAGATTTTCCATACAAGATTCCAAGAAAGGTATGTTACTTTTCAGAAATGGAATCAAACTTTCTAAGGAACAAGTTCCTAAGAATGAGCATGAAGAGCAATTCATGAGTAGGATTCCAAATGCCTCGGCAGTTGGAAGTCTCATGTATGCAATGCTTTGCACTAGACCAGATATTTGTTTTGTTGTGGGCATAGTTAGCAGGTTTCAATTGAAACCTAGTCCTGATCACTGGACGGCAATCAAGCATATTTTCAAGTATCTCAGCAGAACGAGAGATAATATGCTTGTATACTTATAAGGGGATTTGATTCCCGTTGAGTATACAGATTCTGATTTCCAGTCGAATTCTGACTACCAGAAAATCCACATCAGGATCTATGTTTACTATTGGAAGAGGAACAGTCATATGGAGGAGTATCAAGCAATCTTGTATTGCTGATTCCACCATGGAAGCTAAGTATGTTGCTGCATGTGAAGCTGCCAAAGAGGCTGTTTGGCTCCGCCAATTCTTGATTGACTTAGAAGTGGTTCCCAGTGTGAATGAGCAAATCACTATCTACTATGATAACAGTGGAACAGTGGCTAATTCGAGAGAACCAAGAAGTCATAAGAGAGGAAAACACATTAAAGGGAAGTATCATCTTCTTAGGGAGATTGTGCATAGGGGTGACGTGACGATTACCAAAATCGCGTCAGCAGAAAATCTAGCGTATCCCTTCACAAAAGCCTTACCACATAAGAGTTTTGATGGGCACCTAGAGAACATGGGAATGAGAGATATGACATATTTGCTATAGCGCAAGTGGGAGATTGTTAGGATTATGCTCAATAGCAAGAGTGTAATATTGTTTTTGACAATCTTTTCATATTAATAAAGTGATTTCTGATTTAAACAAATTTTATAGCATTTATAGACTGAATATTATAATTGTCAAAAGTAAATAATCATAAGGTCAAAAGACTATGAGAAGACTATGAGAAAAGAAGAATTGTTCGTACATCTGGATATGTATGAGGTAGACACAATTCTTTAGTTAGTCTTGAACAATGTTCGCAACTTAAGTTAAAGGTTGGGCACCTTTATCTTGTTAAAGTTGTAGAATTCTTTTGCTAGCATTTGAGTGGGATCAAATGAGTAATGATGAGTCTGAAATCATCGGAGGGTCTTCGAGTAAAAGAATCTAGTGCACTGGGTGCATTGAACTGGATCACAATGAAATACTTTATCTAGAACCGTCAATAGATAATAGTCTTTTCATTATCAGGACAATCGGAGAGTCTATCTTAATCGTGAGATAAATGATGGACTCATGGTTGCAAGTGGTATCATTTGAGTTATCAATGAGTACGATTATATAGCATAGTCTATCCTCGATAGTTTGGTGATATTCATTTGTTAATCGATAGAGGACTTCATTTATAGATATGGACATCGTGGCTCCATTTATTAAATGAGAGTACAATATAATCATATGGATGTTTTGAGGTATTGGATATTGAATCTTAACGTTAAGTTTTCGAAAGAGTCTATTGAAACATGGCTTCTGGACAAGTCAAAATATCCAAGTTCAAAATGTGGTCATGAGTAAATATGGTAACTTGGAGAGCTATAGGCGGTCTATGAGCTCTTGGCAATTACTGATATTCTTCACGAGGATACACCATCTCCTATAAGATTGTCTAGGGTATGAATGAGAATCATTTACTTATTCCATCGTTATTTAAGAGTGCAATTTTAGTTTTTTAGTGGAATGAACTAAAATTAATAGATTGAACCTAAGTGAATCATTTGTTGATTGTGATTGGGTTATGTCTATTGGAGCTTAAATTTAGATAGGCCTGCCAAGATCCCCAATCCACACGGACTTACATGGATCACTTGATATATTCTACCGGACCAATTTATGGGTCCATCTAGAATTGTATTTAATATATTAAGAATATAATTTGCACATTATTTATTTAATGGGCTGATCAATTATATTAATATATTAATGAAAGGCATGTGGGCTTGTTTCTTTTTGTAAGAATGGGTCTGGTTCACATGTGGGCCTTTTTTTAAGGTCTAATGGATTTAATAAAATAGAAAAACAATATATAGATATATTAATATATATGGCACATGGCCGAGATATATATATGATATTATATTGTTTTATTTTTATTATTTGATTAAATGGAAATTAATTAATTGATTAATTAATTATTTAATTAAAAATCAAAATCTTTTTCTGACTAGGAAATATGTTTCTTAGTAGTATACTATTGTGGTAGTATAAATAAAATAAAAGACTTTATTTGGTAAGTAGATAAATAAGGGACTTATTTATCTAGTCAAATAAGGAAGTCTTTTATATAGTCACAAATACACTAAAGAGTTGGATTAGGGTTTGGAATTCTAAGGAAATCTACCTAGGGTTAGGATTTAAGTCAAAAGACACAAATCCTACATGGTAAATGATTTTCGGCCTCAATATATAGATATATATGGCAATTAATTGCCGGAATATATATATATATATAAATATATATATATATTTATAAAGTATATGGCCGGCAATATATATATAGATTATAAAAAGCATGCAGAATCGGCAATATATATAGATTATAAAAAGCATGCAGAATCCGCAATATAGATATGCATGCATAATGCGCAATATATAGATATATATATTTATTTATTAATAGGCGTGCAGGTTTTATAAAAAAGAGACCTAATATATATATTTTGTAAAAAGAGTATTCGGCAGCCAATATGTATATATTCTTTGTATAGAATTTGGCTAACCCAAGAGTTCTTGCTTGAGAGAGTTTTTTCTTTTGCTAGAGAAAAATAGAATCCAACTCTTAGATTAGTGTGAGAATTCGGCCAAGAGGAAAAGAGAGAAAAGTTTGTTCTTATTTCGATAGTGCACTAGTAACTTTTATATCAAAAGGTTTTGTGCACAATTTCGAATAAGGTTCACGTGAGTTTCGATCTAACGATTGTGAATTCAAAAGTGACCGGAACATTCTTTGTAGCCTCTTGGAATTTGTTGTGACTAACGAAAAAGAAAAAGTTTTGTTAATCCATCCTCAGGTACACAATTCAAAGAGAAAGGAGACCACGCTCCTAGGTGATTCACGTTCGTCATTCGATTGGAAGATCTTGCGGATTACCATCGACGCAATGTCAATCGGATCACGCAACAAAGGTATGATATCTTTAGTGTTATATGTGTAAGTTTCCCATTTGTTGATTGGCTTATTTCGTGGACAAACCACATGTTGGGGGTTCCTTGTAAGGGTAGCCTAGGTATCGGTGTTATTGCTCAAGCCCTTTGAAGAGCTCGTCTTGATAAGCACCGAAGGTAAATTTCTATGTGCTTACTTTTCTTTAAAGAGATTAGTTGCACACACACACACTTAACATACATTGCATATGTGTGCATTCTCTTCACTTGTCACATTTCACACTTACACTTATTTGTTATATTTTGCTGTGTGTAATTGTGTCTTGTTGTCTTGTAATTCGTTTCCCGATTGTTTTCGGAAACATCCGCGCATGCACTAGAATGTGCTTGGTTATGCACGAGGACCGCCTACGGAGAATGCCTTTGGCTTCTCCTTAGTTTTCACCTTTGTTGGTGATCGGCGGTTATGATCGGCGGCCTGGCCGCCGAATTAAACCACCGTTTGCTTCCAATAGTGTATGGAGCAATTCTGCGATTATGACCGCCATTCGAAACCGCCGTTCAAGACCTGATTGATTTTATCTCTCGGCTTAATTCGGCGGTTGAATCGGCGGTTGAATCGGCGGTCATGAATGAAACCGCCGTTTTCATACCTGATTGATTTTTTAATCTCAAGTTTGATTCGATGGTTAGATCGACGGTCACGAAACCGCCGAATGAAACCACCGTTGGTCCCCTGTTCCTCTCAGGCCAATTCGGCGGTTATTATCGGCGGCCTGGCCGCCGATTGAAACCGCCGATCGATGCGTTTCAGGGGCAAACTTGTCTTTTCACATGCTCTGTTTTTCATGCCTATAAATACATCACATTCTCTTGTTCTGAATGTAACTCTTTAATCATCAAGAACCCTACTTTAAAAAGAGAGATTTTTAAGAGAGAAAGCAATCAAGTTTGCTCATCAAACACTCAAACCAAAATCCATTTACATCAAAGTTCATCTAGCATTCTCTAGCATATCTAGGATGCTTGCTTGCATAGGTCTTTCATCATCACACTTGCTTTGATAAGTTTTTCACTATTATCATACATAATTAGTGTTTATTTTATTATGGCATCTCTTTTATTACTTGATTGTTCTTAGATTATATTCTAATATTCAAGATAGAGATTGTTGTGTTGATTTGATTGAGTGTTGTTTTTATGATAGATATCTAGGTTTCTCTAAGCTATGATTATCTAAGCTAATTGACATGTCATTTAGTTTTAATATCTAGGATTGTTTTTAATTGCATATTCATCATCTTAGATAAGCATATAGGGTTTCCCTTGCTCTATGTTGCATTTGAATATTCATATATTCACTTAGGGTGTTAATCTCTTTTTAGAGAATTAAGTCTTGTGTTGTGACCGGGATTAGGTTGCTTAATTTGCAAGCAATCGGACTAGGTTCACTTATACCGGGATTAGGTAGGTGTGTGATTACTTCCGGGATTAGGTTGTAATCGTTTACACATTTAGTGGATTCGAGGTTCGAGTGTGGCTTACTTACTAGCCCGTGGTTTTTCCCGTGAGGGTTTCCACGTAAAAATCAAGTGTTATTTAATTTTAGCATTTTATACTTGATTTATTGCTTTATCTATTTAGGGGTAATTTCATAATTTTGACTAATCACGAAAATTTGGGTAATAAGCTTAAAATCTATTCACCCCCCCTCTAGATAGTTTTATACACACCGTGCTATAATTTGTTTCAATTGGTATCAGAGCAGGTTCCTAGACATACATAGGTGATCCTTGCTTATTTTGGTGTGTTTTGCATTTTGTGTGATTTTTGATCATTCATACATTTGCATTCATTTCATTCATTCATAAACACTATGAGTGGAAACGGTGGAAATGGTGGTGGCAATGAAGGTGCTTCAAGCACAAGGCCTCCACTTCTTACCGGATTGAACTATTCCCAATGGAAAGGGAAGATGGAATCCTACATATGCCAAATTCATGACCGTGCATGGATGGCGGTGGAAGACGGATATGATCTACCCAAGATGACTCCCGATGGTGGAGGAGAAGAAGTATTGAAGCCAAAGGCGCAATGGGACGCGCAAGAGTTTGAGGCTTCAAAGTGGAATAGGAAGGCGATGCATGCCATTTTATGTGATATGGACGAAAATCAATATAAATTGATTCAAAATACTAGGATAGCTAAGGAGGCTTGGGACATCCTAGAGATTGCACATGAGGGAACCGAAGTGGTGAAGGACTCTAAGCTTCAAGTCCTCCAAACTCAATTCGAGATGCTTAAGATGGAGGAGAATGAGTGCTTCAACGACTTCGAGATCAAGTTGATGGATATAGTCAACCAAAGCCATCAACTTGGTAATCCATATTCGGAGAGGAGAATCAAGCAAAAGATTATGAGATCTCTAGCCGATAGGTTTGAATCAAAGGTGACGGCTTTAGAAGAAAATAGTGGATATAAGGATATGAAGCCGAGTGAGGTGATTATGAGACTTCTAGCTTATGAGTCTAGGAAATGGCCTATCTCCACACCCACTAAAAAGCAAAAAGGAATTGCTTTAAAAACCTCCAAGGATGAAAAGGAGGCAAAGAAGGTTGACTCGGATGAAGACCTTGCCTTGTTTGTAAAAAGGTTCAACAAGGTTATGAAGTGTAGAAGAAAGGGCTTTGGATCAAAAGGTCAAGATTTGGAGAAAAATGGCTCTTTCAAGAAGTTTGAACCTAGGCAAGAAATGACCGAAAGGAAAGGGGTCCGATGTTTCGAGTGTGGTGGCATAGGTCATTTTGCCCCCGAATGTGCAAATCACAATGAGAGGAAAAAGGGAAAAGTGATGGCCGCCACTTGGAGTGGAAGTAGTGATGACTCCTATGAGGGAGATGAGTCTTCGGATGATGAAGAGCTCATGGCTAATCTCCTAGCTTTTGCCTCCTCCCATAAAAGCAAAAGTGCTAGTGAGAGAGAGGAAATGAGTCAAGAGGAAAATAACTCAAGTGAAGAAGAAAATGATTCCTCTTCTAACTCCATAAATAGTTTTGTGGAGAAAAAGGTGATTGCTAAATACCATGCCGAGTTTAATGATTTAGCAATCAAGAGCACAAGAAAGATCAAGATATTGAGAGAAGAAAATCTTGAGCTTTCATCTCATAATGACCACTTAAGTGAACAAGTGGAAAAATTCAAGAAGATGGAAGATAAGCTAAAAAAGGAGTTAGTCTTATCTAGGAGGATTGAAAAAAGTCTAAAGAGGGAGTTTGAAGAAGTAAAAGAGTCGATGACTAGGATGGATTCAAGCACCAAGAAACTTGACCATATGCTTGGTGTTGGAAAGAGTCCATGTGACAAGAGGGGTCTTGGGTATGAAGATGGCAAGAAGATCTCAACCTCTAACAAGACCGTGTTTGTCAAGAGTTTGAGGAACGAAGAAACTTCATTTGTGCAAATTCCTAGGAAGAAGTTAGAAATAGGACAATGTTCAAATGCACAAGTGAAGATGGGGCCAAAAAGGCAACCTCAAGCTCAACCCCCTAGGGTCTCTCAAGTCAACATTCCTCCACAATTGGCTCACAAAGGAAAAAGGTCAATCATGCAACCTCAAGCTAGGAAGCAATCTAGACCGGTTCAACAACGAAGATGGATTGAACCCATTCATCCATAAAGACAAGGACAAGGTATGATTCCTTATTTTACTCCTATATTTCATTTTTGTGGATTTGATGGTCATATTAGACCACATTGCTTTCGATATATTAAAATGTGCAAAACTAGAAGCATGATTGAAAAGAGAAAGAATAAAGCCAAGATGCATGTTCCTAGGAATGATAAAATTGTTATGCATGATCCTAGGACATCTAGAGCCCGATTACCAAAGACCACTAAGAAAGCAAATATTGTTTCTAGGTGGATTAGAAAGAATGAAAATGTTTGCCATGTTGCTCAAATAGCCTTGAAGGCAAATTCTTCTAATTTTTGGTATTTAGATAGTGGGTGCTCTAGGCAAATGATGGGAAACAAGAGTTTCTTCGAGACTCTTGTTATGGAGGAAGAAGGATATGTCACTTTTGGTGATGGATCCAAAAAGAAGGTTGTAGGGAAAGGAACCATTTATGTTCCCGGATTACCCTCCTTATCCGATGCTTTATTTGTTGATGGCTTGAAAGCCAATTTAATAAGCATTTCACATCTAAGTGATAAAGGATATTCCGTCTTGTTTTGTAAAGATGATTGCTCGATCTTAAAGCCTGATGGACAAACCTTATTGAAAGGCATGAGATCTAGCGACAATTGCTATTGTCTTGAAGCTAGAATAGTCTCAAACAATGTGTCCATGGATGAGCAAATAGAGTTGTGGCATGAAAGACTTGGCCACATGAACTTTAGGGATTTAAGAACCCTTGGAAAGTTCGAGTGTGTGCGTGGCCTCCCTAAGCTTGGGAAGAAAGCCAATGGTATTTGTGGACCTTGCCAACAAGGAAAACAAACTAAAAGCATGCACAAAAAAGGCAAGCATCTCTCCACCAAGGAGCCTTTAGAGCTTCTCCACATGGATCTCATGGGTCCTATGCAAACCGAGAGTTTAGGTGGAAAGAGATACATATTTGTTTGTGTTGATGATTTCTCTAGATTTACATGGACATATTTTCTTAGAGAAAAATCTGAAACTTTTGATAAGTTTAAAATGCTTTGTACTAAAATACAAAATGAAATGAATTCTAACATTAAAAGCATTAAACGGATTAGAAGTGACCATGGGAGGGAATTTTAGAATGCCTCTTTTGAAAGCTATTGCAATAGCTTAGGCATCTTCCATGAGTTCTCGGCTCCTAGGACACCTCAACAAAATGGAGTTGTTGAGAGGAAGAATAGGGTCCTTCAAGAGATGGCCCGAGTGATGTTGCTTAGCAACAATGTCCCTAGGAACCTATGGGCCGAAGCCGTCAATACGGCTTGCTATATAGGGAATCGTGTTTTCCTAAGGCCCGGATCAAGAAACACCTCCTATGAGTTATGGAAGGGTAGGAAGCCAAATGTTAGCTACTTCCACACATTTGGAAGCAAATGCTACATTTTAAATGACTGTGATCAACTTGGCAAGTTTGATGCTAAGAGTGATGAGGGTATCTTTATTGGCTATGCCTTGAATAGTAAATGTAAGGTTCCCATTTGTTGATTGGCTCATTTCGTGGACAAACCACATGTTGGGGGTTCTTTGTAAGGGTAGCCTAGGTATCGGTGTTATTGCTCAAGCCCTTTGAAGACCTCGTCTTGATAAGCACCGAAGGTAAATTTCTATGTGCTTACTTTTCTTTAAAGAGATTAGTTGCACACACACACTAAACATACATTGCATATGTGTGCATTCTCTTCACTATTCACATTTCACTTGCACTTATTTGTTATATTTTGTTGTGTGTAATTGTGTCTTGTTGTCTTGTAATTTGTTTCCCCGACATTGTTCGGAAACGTCCGCGCTTGCACTAATGAGTGCTTGGTTTCACGCGAAGACCGCCCACGGAGAATGCCCTTGGCTTCTCCTTGGTTTTCACCATTGTTCGTGATCGGCGGTTATGATCGGCGGCCTGGCCGCCGAATGAAACCGCCGTTTGCTTCCAGTAGTGTATGGAGCGATTCTGCGGTTATGATCGGTGGTCACGACTGCCGTTCGAAACCGCCGTTCAAGACCTGATTGATTTTATCTCTCGGTCTAATTCGGCGGTTGAAACGGCGGTCACGAATGAAACCGCCGTTTTCATACCTGATTGATTTTTAATCTCAGGTTTGATTCGGCGGTTAGTTCGGCGGTCACAAAACCACCGAATGAAATCGCCGTTGGTCCCCTGTTCCTCTTGGGCCAATTCGGCGGTTATTATCGGCGGCCTAGCCGCTGATTGAAACCGCCGATCGGTGCGTTTCAGGGGCAAACTTGTCTTTTCACATGCTCTGTTTTTCATGCCTATAAATACATCACTTTCTCTTGTTCTGAATGTGACTCTTTAATCATCAAGAACCCTACTTTCAAAAGAGAGATTTTTAAGAGAGAAAGCAATCAAGTTTGCTCATTAAACACTCAAACCAAAATCCATTTGCATCAAAGTTCATCTAGCATTCTCTAGCATATCTAGGATGCTTGCTTGCATGGGTCTTTCATCATCACACTTGCTTTGGTAAGTTTTTCACTATTATCAGACATAATTAGTGTTTAATTTATTATGGCATCTCTTTTATTACTTGATTGATCTTAGATTATATTCTTTTATTCAAGATAGAGATTGTTGTGTTGATTTGATTGAGTGTTGTTTTCATGATAGATATCCAGGTTTCTATAATCTATGATTATCTAAGCTAATTGACATGTCATTTAGCTTTAATATCTAGAATTGTTTTTAATTGCAAATTCATCATCTTAGATAAGCATATAGGGTTTCCCTTGCTCTATGTTGCATTTGAATATTCATATATTCACTTAGGGTGTTAATCTCTTTTTAGAGAATTAAGACTTGTGTTGTGACCGGGATTAGGTTGCCTAATTCGCAAGCAATAGGACTAGGTTCACTCATACCGGGATTAGGTAGGTGTGTGATTACTTCCGGGATTAGGTTGTAATCGTTTTACACATTTAGTGGATTCGAGGTTCGAGTGTGGCTTACTTACTAGCTCGTGGTTTTTCCCGTGAGGGTTTCCACGTAAAAAATCAAGTGTTATTTAATTTCCACATTTTATACTTGATTTATTGCTATCTATTTAGGGGTAATTTCGTAATTTTGACTAACACGAAAAATTGGGTAAAAAGCTTAAAATCTATTCACCCCCCATCTAGATAGTTTTATACACACCGTGCTATAATTTGTTTCAGTAGAGCCTATAGAGTTTTCAACTTGAAGACTCTAACCGTCATGGAATCATCGAATGTTGTTATTGATGATACTAGGCTCAAGTCTCATGACCATGAGGAGGAGGAAGTTTTAGATGATGACTCTCCTTTGGAGAGGGTTGTGGTGACTCCCAATGTTGGGACGTCCAATGACATTAATGAAGTCACACAACCTATTACTAGAGTCCCTCTCTTGGACTCTTATTAACCCGCTCCATGGGTTAGAAGGCTCCATAACAAAGAGGATGTTATTGGAGATGTGAATGAAGGTGTTAGAACTAGGCGTCAAATAGCTAATCTAATTAGCTACACATGCTACACCTCTCAAATTGAACCCAAAAAGGTTGATGAAGCCTTAAATGATGAATTTTGGGTTCTAGCCATGCAAGAAGAGCTAAACCAATTCGAAAGGAATGAGGTTTGGACTCTAGTTCCTAGGCCTAAAAACACTCATGTGATAGGCACTAAGTGGATTTATAGGAACAAATCCGATGAGGATGGCAACATAGTGCGGAACAAGGCTAGACTTGTAGCACAAGGATACTCTCAAATTGAAGGTATCGACTTTGAGGAGACTTTTTCTCCCGTTGCCCGTTTAGAGTCCATTAGGCTTCTCTTGTCCATTTCTTGTGTGCACAAGTTCAAATTGCACCAAATGAATGTCAAGAGTGCCTTCCTCAATGGCTTCTTGCAAGAGGAAGTGTTTGTTGAACAACCCAAGGGGTTTGTGGATGCACATCACCCCAACCATGTCTATCGCCTCAAGAAGGCACTATATATCGGTTGAAACAAGCACTGAGGGCTTAGTATGAGCGCCTCACTCAATTTCTTGTTGACAATGACTACACAAGAGGTAGTGTTGACAAGACCTTGTTCATCAAGAGAAACAAAGATGAGTTATTTATAGCTCAAATCTATGTTGATGACATTGTATTTGGCTCCACCAACAACACCAAGGTCCAACAATTTGTTGAAGTCATGTCTCATGAATTTGAGATGAGTCTTGTTGGTGAGCTTAGATACTTCCTAGGTTTGCAAATTAGGCAATTAGATGATGGGATTTTCATAACCCAAGCCAAATATGCCAAAAACCTAGTGAAGAAGTTTGGTTTAAAGAATGCCAAACATTGTGATACAGCCATGAGTACCACTTTGAAGCTAAGCAAGGATGCTAGTGGTAAAAGTGTGGAACAAACTCTATATCGGGGCATGATAGGTAGCTTGCTTTATTTGACCGCAAGTAGGCCCGATATATCTTTTAGTGTGGGTGTGTGTGCTAGGTACCAAGCGGATCCCAAGGAGTCCCATCTCTCTTCCGTTAAGAGAATCATTCGCTATGTGAATGGGACTTCCAACTATGGGATTTGGTACTCTTTTGACACTAATGCTAGCCTTGTAGGCTTTAGTGATGCGGATTGGGCAGGAAATTGTGATGATAGGAAAAGCACATCGGGCGGTTGCTTCTTCCTAGGCAACAACTTGGTGTCTTGGTTTTGCAAGAAGCAAAACTCGATTTCCTTGTCCACGGCCGAGGCCGAGTACATAGCCGCGGGGAGTGGATGCACACAACTCCTATGGATGAAGCAAATGCTAGTAGACTACGGATTCAACCAAGGTACTCTCACTCTCTTTTGTGATAACATGAGTGCCATTAATATTTCCAAGAATCCGGTGCAACATTCTAGAACTAAGCATATTGACATCCGCCATCATTTCATTAGAGAGCTTGTTGAAAATAAATGCATAGTACTTGAACATGTAGGTACCAATGATCAACTTGCGGACCTATTTACTAAACCCTTAGATTCTACTCGATTTAAAACACTAAGTAGATCTATTGGGATATGTCTTGTGGAGTGATGTGTTTTGTTATTTGACCCCATATGGGGAACTCAAGCAAACAGAGCTATTTTGCATTCTTGTATCTTGCAAAAAATTCTAAATAACTTATGCCTCTTCTTTTAATTGTTTGAGTAAGCTTGGTTGCACATATGTATATATGTTTTCAATTCAATAAGTGTGAACCTTGCTTGTTTACAATCCATGTCATATTTATGTTCAAACATGCATTTTTGGACTAGGAGATGTATGTAGGAAGTATGATTTGAATGACCTATGATTATCTCCATGACATGATGATTCTTAAATAACATGCTAATGTCAAATGAAAAAGCATGAAATTCACATAACATGCTCTCATAAAAAGCATGAATTGATGATTGCATACTCTTAAAATGCAAAACCTTGTGTGAAAGCTTATGAGACTCAAAATGAATAAAGGATCTTGTATCCGTTCAAAGGAATTTACATTCAAATTGTCTCTCCTTCTTTATTGGTTGAACATGGCTACTATCATACGGATATCTTATCCGGAAAAATCAAATAGGGTGCAAAGTCGCTCATGCTAAAGTTGGATATAGTTGTTCTTAAATTGTAATCAATATATTCTATATCCTTGCTTTACTCATGACATTGGTGAAATTGGTTTGAATTCTTATTAGAAACCTTTGTCATCTGCTTTGCCAAATACCATTGTATTTTGGACTTGAATGCTACATGTCTTGTATGCAAAGCATGTTTGATTCACACATTTTCTTTCAAATAAATCTCCTTGTTTCTCTCCAAATTAATTGAGATGCATAATGTGACTTATTTTAATTATGCAAATCTTGCATGCTACTATCTCTCGTTGCTATGAGTGACCCGTTTGGGGACTACTCCTTTACCTATATCATGACAAAAAGGGGGAGTAGTATATGGTAAGGGGAGTTGCAAAATATAGAAGCAATTGTGCATATTGGGGAGAAAATTCATTGAGGGGGAGTAACCCGTTGAGGGGGAGCATTGCATACACATAAATATCATAATGTTGTGCCTAATCTTTTACAAATGCAAATGCTTGTTTTTGTTCTCACTTGATTCATCTCACTTTTTACTTGTATTGGAAATGTTAGAAACTTTCTTTTCAGGGCTTGATTATTCTACAAGAGATTGAAGACTTGAAATTTTATTTTCTTATCTCTTTGTACTATAGAATATCATAGTTATCCCGTTGTTTCTATTTTAATGTGAGGAATCAATATGAGTGGTGGTTTTGTCACGAAATAGCCAAAGAGGGAGATTGTAAGTTTCCCATTTGTTGATTGGCTCATTTCGTGGACAAACCACATGTTGGGGGTTCTTTGTAAGGGTAGCCTAGGTATCAGTGTTATTGCTCAAGCCCTTTGAAGACCTCGTCTTGATAAGCACCGAAGGTAAATTTCTATGTGCTTACTTTTCTTTAAAGAGATTAGTTGCACACACACACACTTAACATACATTGCATATGTGTGCATTCTCTTCACTTGTCACATTTCACACTTGCACTTATTTGTTATATTTTGTTGTGTGTAATTGTGTCTTGTTCTCTTGTAATTCGTTTCCCGATTGTTTTCGGAAACGTCTACGTATGCACTAGAATGTGCTTGGTTAAGTGCGAGGACCGCCTACGGAGAATGCCCTTGGCTTCTCCTTAGTTTTCACCTTTGTTGGTGATCGGCGGTTATCCGCCGAATTAAACCGCCTTTTGCTTCCAGTAGTGTATGGAGCAATTCTGCGGTTATGATCAGTGGTCACGACCGCCATTCGAAACCGCCATTCAAGACCTGATTGATTTTATCTCTCGGCCTAATTCGGCGGTTGAATCGGCGGTCACGAATGAAACTGCCGTTTTTATACCTGATTGATTTTTTTAATCTTAGGTTTGATTCGACGGTTAGATCGGCGGTCACGAAACCACCGAATGAAACCGCCGTTGGTCCCCTGTCCCTCTCGGGCCAATTCGACGGTTATGAACGGCGGCCTGGCCGCCGATTGAAACCGCCGATCGGTGCGTTTCAGGGGCAAACTTGTCTTTTCACATGCTCTATTTTTCATGCCTATAAATACATCACTTTCTCTTGTTCTGAATGTAACTCTTTAATCATCAAGAACCCTACTTTAAAAAGAGAGATTTTTAAGAGAGAAAGCAATCAAGTTTGCTCATCAAACACTCAAACCAAAATCCATTTGCATCAAAGTTCATCTAGCATTCTCTAGCATATCTAGGATGCTTGCTTGCATGGGTCTTTCATCATCACACTTGCTTTGGTAAGTTTTTCACTATTATCATACATAATTAGTGTTTATTTTATTATGGCATCTCTTTTATTACTTGATTGTTCTTAGATTATATTCTAATATTCAAGATAGAGATTGTTGTGTTGATTTGATTGAGTGTTGTTTTAATGATAGATATCTAGGTTTCTCTAATCTATGATTATCTAAGCTAATTGACATGTCATTTAGTTTTAATATCTAGGATTGTTTTTAATTGCATATTCATCATCTTAGATAAGCATATAGGGTTTCCCTTGCTCTATGTTGCATTTGAATATTCATATATTCTCTTAGGGTGTTAATCTCTTTTTAGAGAATTAAGTCTTGTGTTGTGACCGGGATTAGGTTCACTTATACCGGGATTAGGTAGGTGTGTGATTACTTTCGGGATTAGGTTGTAATCGTTTACACATTTAGTGGATTCGAGGTTCGAGTGTGGCTTACTTACTAGCCCGTGGTTTTTCCCGTGAGGGTTTCCACGTAAAAATCAAGTGTTATTTAATTTCCGCATTTTATACTTGATTTATTGCTTTATCTATTTAGGGGTAATTTCGTAATTTTGACTAATCACGAAAAATTGGGTAATAAGCTTCAAATCTATTCACCCCTCCTCTAGATAGTTTTATACACACCGTGCTATAATTTGTTTCAATATGTTAATTAATTAAAGGGTTAAGGTTCAAATTATGGACAAATTTTAAACCACACTAAACCTTATTTTAGTCTCGCTTCCGCTGCATGCAAACGTTTTTTCCTACAGTCTTGCCCCGTTACAGATCTTACCAGGATTCTGGAAGCACCTGGTTAGGTTTTTAGTGCTTTGAAGGGAGCAATGTGAGATGGACAATGTAGCGAGGGAACCAGGATTTGAGGAATTCCGATATGTCTTACAAGTGATAGCCATCAAAGTGGAGCCCAAGGGCTATTTTTATTTTAGAGCGAAGAACTCTCTGAGGTTCATCATCCTTAGAGCTGCTAAAAAATTTCCTCGCCCTTGGTGCGAAGAGTGAGTCGTAGTAAGAGGCGATTGGGGAAACTCTGTTCTTATTGACAGGATTGATCACCCGGTTCCCACCCAGTTTAGCGGCTAAGACAAGTGGGGTAAGGGAAAAATTTTCCAAGAAGTCGCTAGGCATTCTGAAGAAAATCTTGGCCCAGTTTTACACCAAAGTGAAGTATCCCTCCTCTGATCCTTTTGACAATGCCAGAGTAAACCGGTATCTAAAAATCTCTTTGGCTCATCCGGGTACGTAATTTTCTACTTCATATCCCCGCTTTCTTTTGTTCTGTTAGTCTTTGGTCTAACGTTAACTTCTTGTCTGAAAGTATCTGCTATCCCCCTTGTGTCTTCGTTTCTTGCTCTTGCAGGTCCAGATATTCAAGATCCCTCATTTGCCAATTCTCCTATCCATTATCCTAATACTGACGCTGGCTCTGGCACTAGTGTCCTTCCTGAGCGTGATCAACCTACAGTTACTGTTCCTTCAACTCCGGTGGTGTTGTCTCTGAGTCTTCCTATCCCGCTTCCTACTTTGGCTCCAACGTGTCCCACCATAGGCAAGATGTTGGCTAGAGCTGCCAAGGCTTATGGTTCTTCTGTTCAAGCCCCGAAGCAGGCTCTTACTGTTTCCCCTGTTGGGCCTCCACTAGTGGATTCTCCTTCCATTCCAGCTCCTCCATCTGCGCATGCCCAACGGCACCATAGAATGGAGAAGGGGAATTAAATCATTTCTATATCCACCCTCTCTATTGATCTGTCTTCCAGATCAAGGTCGACAGATAAGAGTAGGCAAGAGATAATATCCCGCATTGCTGCAGCTTATACCGATACCAATGCTGACGCTATGGTCTCTATGTCAATGGACATGTTGTTCACAATAGGGGCTTCTATGCTTGCTGAGGTATGATTCTCACTCTTTCTGCTTTAGTTGAGTGATTCAAGGAAGGTACCTACCCTATTCAGACACAGCCACAGATCTAACCAGATCCTCCACAATCTCGCTGGATCGGGCCTGGTCCCTCCTAGCTTCCTCCAACTCAACTCTGGTCGCGATGTTAGCCTCCTGAAGGGACTTCATCTGCTTTTCCATTACCAAGTTAAATTTGAAAGCCTACAAACATAGAAGACAGGAAGATTTGGCAAGGGAAAAAACTATGCTTCTAGAGGAAATCCGAGTTTTGTGGGATGCTGTGCAGGCCCTGAATGCGAGGGTAGATGATTCCTTCGAGCTTGGGTACTTTACTACTTCCTATGAGGTTGTCCAAGCTCATCTCACTGACTTCGACATGCAGGCAACTTTTGGATGGAACCGGGACCAAATTTTAGCTAAGGCCAGCCAATTTTCTGACACTGCTCCAGTCCAAGCGGATCCCACTGCTACCCCGGCTCCTTATTTGCATAAAGAACCTACCCTGCCTATTTTTGATCCCGTGATAATAGGTGAAGACGGGCTTCTTGATCCCCCGTCCCTCAAGTTGATCAAACGCTTGATATCGAGGCCCCTGCTGATGTTGTGCCTGAACCGATGAAGGGAATGGAAGCTTCTGTTGAAGCCAAGATATCAAAGACCGGGGAGACTCAAATTGATCTAGAAGCTGTAAGAGTCAAGGAGGTTAAATGTGTTATAGGCCAAAGCCAGGAAACGAGAGATAAACAAGATGCTGCATGATCCTTTCTTTTTTCTTTATTTGTTACGTTCAATTTGTAGCCCGGGAAGTGGGGGTTGGGCACCCTGATTGATCAATAGAATTCTATTTTTTGTTTATCAGTATACTATTAGTATCTGTTCGTAGTAGGCCTCTATAGAATTTTGATGTTTGAATGCCTACTAGATCTTGGTAGGACCTTGCATAACCATAATCCAAATAATAACTTAGTTGGAACATCGTTGACACCTTGAACTTGCTTGATAGCCCCACAATTTGAGCAAAGCCTTCTTGATATGTTGTATTGATTAAGTCTTGGTGGCTGGATATTTAGTCAAAGGTATCCTGACGAGTAGTCCCTTTGTGAAGTTTGACTAGACTTTTCACAAGTAACACATGCAGTTTAAGTCTGGTGATTTAATCCTTGCAAGCCATTAGGGTTGTTTTGGTATCTGACTTGAACAATGTAAATTGAAGTGCCAGGTACCTTTCGCACAGAGGGTCTTGGTTCTGAATTGACTCTGGTTGTTGGTTAAGACCGATTCTTGGCTTTTTCAAGGCGAATCGGGATGCATGGTGACAATATCGGTTAATTATGCTACTCAACATACCTGTATTAAGGGGTCATGGTATCCGGATGATCTGCATCTGGTAGGTAATTAATATCACTCTGGCACCAGGTCTTCCGTGGCGAGACAAGGTATCAGGTATCTTTACCGGGTGTCCTGATGCATAGGCGGTCTTATCCTGGTAGGGAATTAAGGGCCATTTAGTACCAGTTCTTCGTATGGCGAATCCTCAGCACCAGGCATCCTGCTAGGGGATCCTGATCCTTCGGTGAAATGACCCTGGTAGGTAACTACATCATCTAGATCCTTTCTATCTGTTCTTTGAATAACCTGTTCACCAACCGTTGGTATGTGGCACCTGCATTTTGAAGACCGAAGGGCATTACCTTGTAGCAGTAGAGACCTTGTCCAGTGATGAAACTGGTCTTGTCTTGATCGGCAGGGTGCATTATGATTTGTTTGTACCCCGAGAAGGCATCCATGAAGCTTAGGAGCTTGTTTCCCGCAGTGGAATCAATCAGTTGGTCTATCTTGGGCAGAGGGAAACTATCGTTTAGGCAAGCCCGGTTGAGGTCGGTGTAATCCATGCACATACGCCGCTTCCCATTGGACTTGGTCACCATGACCACATTGGCGATCCATTCGGGGTACCAGGATTCCATGATGAATCTAGCTTTTAGGAGCTTATTGACCTCCTCTTGTACTGCGGTATTTCGCTCGATGTTGAAGTGCCTCCTCTTTTGCTTGATGGGTTTGAAAGTTGCATCCACTGCTAACCTATGAGTAGCTAAGTTGAGAGGGACACATGGCATCTTGTCATGGCTCCAAGTGAAGATATCATTGTATTCTTTAAGGAGCTACACCAAACTTCTCCTGACCTAGGGATCCAACGTTTCTCCTATCTTCACCACCTTGGTTGGATCGTCTTCTGTAACTGATATCTCTTCCAATTGATCTGCGGGGTGCCCACTAGTCCATCCTCGTTCTTCCTCCTCTGGCTCTTCTATAATCATATCTGGTTCTTCTTCTTCTTCTTCCTGGACATACTAATCTGGTCCTTACTCTGCCTGGCTTGGTTCACTGGTCACGTGTGCACACCGTTTGGCTAGCGCGGTAGGGTTGATGGATACTGTGTAACAATTACAGGCTGCTTGCTGATCCTCTATGATCCCCTCTAACAGTTTAGGACGTTGTCATAAATGGACAACACCCCCCTAATTCCCGACAGGAAAGGCCTTCCTAGGATTGCATTGTAGGCGGACGGGGTATCGACCGTGATGAACTCCGTCATCACGTTCTGCTGGAGCGCTGCCTCCCCAATTATTACTGGTAGGATTTTTGTCCCGATTGGTATCACCGAGTCCCTTATGAACCCGTATAGAGGTGTGGTACAGCTGTTGTAACATGAGTTCTTCAAGTTGAGCTGCTCGTGAGCCCCTTTGAATAGAATATCAACACTGCTTCCTGTATCTATCAGGATGCGGTGGACATAGCTGTTGGCAATCTGTACCGAGATTACCATCGAATCATCATGTGGTTGAACTGTGTTATAGACATCCTGCTTTGTCAAAATGATCTTGGTATCGCGGGACAAGTCTCGGGATTTCTTACCAATCCAGAGTACATCCAGACCGATATTGAGCCTAGGGATCTTCCTAGTATGGTTCTTTCTCGAGTTGTTGGAGGTTCCAGCCAAGATGGGTCCTCCACTGATGGTGTGTGAAACAAATAATGCACGTTGTGTATAAAACTATCTAGAGGGGGGTGAATAGATTTTAATCGTTATTACCCAATTTTCGCATGAATGTCAATTTTACGAAAATGCCCCTAACTAGTCACAATAATATAACAACTGTAATATGGTGTGGAATGTAAATAACACTTGATATTTACGTGGAAACCTTCACGGGAAAAACCACGGGCTGTTATGTGCGCCACACACGAACCTCGAATCCACTAATTGAAATGATTACAACCTAATCCCGGTTTAATGATCAAATCCCGATCAATAATCATCATAACTACCTAATCCCGGTATGAGTGGACCTAGTCCAATTGCATGCGAATTAAGTAACCTAATCCCGGTCACAACACAAGACTTAATTCTCTAAGAAGAGATAATACAACCTAAGTGAATATATGAAATATCCAAAAATGCAATTAGAGCTAGGTAACCCTATATGCTTATCTAGGATGATGATTTTGCAATTAATTCAATCCTAGATATTAAAAGCTAGATGACATGTGTAAGGTTCCCATTTGTCGATTGGCTCATTTTATGGACAAACCACATGTTGGGGTTCTTTGTAAGGGTAGCTTAGGTGTTGGTGTTATTGTTCAAAGCCCTTTGAAGACCTCATATTGATAAGCACCGAAGGTAAAATTCTAAGTGCTTACTTGTCTTGAAGAGATAGTTGCACACACTCACAACTCATTCATATGGTTAATTCTTGTATGTTGTGTGTCTTATTGTTGTGCATTAATGTTCATTAACGTCTCTTCTTACATGTTATTTTGATTGCATCTTGTATGTCCAAACGCCTTGCCATGCATAGCCTTGGAATTCTTGTATTACAAAAGGCGCTGTTCAAAGCGCTCTACAAACGGGCTGTTCGAACAGCACCCACTTCAGACCTGATGTAAATGGTCTTTTAAATGCATCAGGTCTGATGCATTTTAGGAAGGCGCTGTATGGTCGCTGTTCAGAAGCGCTGTACATACATCGCCCATCTCAGACCCAAGAAGAACAGATTTGAGGCGCTGTTCAGGTGCTATACAAAAGCACTCTACGAACAGCGCCAATGAAGAATGTTCTTCATTTCCCAGGTAGGCGCTATACAAGGAGCTCTACGTACAGCGCCCAAGGCAAAATTGGTGTCACTTTTAAAAATGACAACACTTCAACTTGACACCCTATATATATGCCTCTTTGACTTTAGGTCAATTTAGAGAGTTCATTTTCAGATTCCATACTTAGGATATTTATCAAAAGAAAGAAAAATACCAAGAACTCATCTTTGATTACTCAAACACCTTTTCATGTTCATTGATAGCTAGTATTTAGGACCATTTTGCCATCTAGCTAAGTCTCTATGCTTTGCATTTAGATATTAATGTGTAGGACTCATTGATTGCATTCATTAATTGCATATTTATTGTCCTTGCCATATTGTGTGACAACTTGTGTTGATTTGGTTTTGTTTGATGACTAGGTCTTAGACTTGCATGTTTTCATCTAGTTAGGTCTTTATAAACATACATATAGACATATTGATATCAAGGATTATTTTCATTGACATCTTGAATTCCTAGATAAGCATTTATTATAGCCTAGCATTATTTGCATTTAGAATATTGTCATATATTCACATAGGTTGTTGATCTCTTCATCGAGAGTTAAATCTTGTGACTACGGGTGTGTAGTGCACAAGCAATTTGGTCTAGAATCACTATAAAAGGCTTGCGGGTAGTTATGGTGGTTAGTGACCGAGAATGGTGTGACAAGAGTGTTAGGATTATGCTCAATAGCAAGAGTGTAATATTGTTTTTGACAATCTTTTCATTTTAATAAAGTGATTTCTGATTTAAACAAATCTTATAGCATTTATAGATTGAATATTATAATTGTCAAAAGTAAATAATCATAAGGTCAAAAGACTATGAAAAAAGAAGAATTGTTCGTACATCTGGATATGTATGAGGTAGACACAATTATTTAGTTAGTTTTGAATAATGTTCACAACTTAAGTTAAAGGTTGGGCACCTTTATCTTGTTAAAGTTGTAGAATTCTTTTACTAGCATTTCAGTGGGATCAAATGTGTTATGATGAGTCTAAAATTATCGGAGGGTCTTCGAGTAAAAGAATCTAGTACATTGGGTGCATTGAACTGGATCACAATGAAATACTTTATCTAGAACCGTCAATAGATAATAGTCTTTTCATTATCAGGACAATCGGAGAGTCTATCTTAATCCTGAGATAAATGATGGACTTATGGTTGCAAGTGGTATCATTTGAGTTATCAATGAGTACGATTATATAGCATAGTCTATCCTCGATAGTTTGGTGATATTCATTTGTTAATCGATAGAGGACTTCATTTATAGATATGGACATCGTGGCTCCATTTTTTAAATGAGAGTAGAATATCATCATATGGATGTTTTGAGGTATTGGATATTGAATCTTAACGTTAAGTTTTCGATAGAGTCTATTGAAACATGGCTTCTGGACAAGTCAAAATATCCAAGTTCAAAATGTGGTCATATGAGTAAATATGGTAACTTGGAGAGCTATAGGCGGTCAATGAGCTTTTAGCGATTACTGATATTCTTCACGAGGATTCACTATCTCCTATAAGATTGTCTAAGGTATGAATGAGAATCATTTACTTATTCCATCTTTATTTAAGAGTGCAATTTTAGTTCTTTAGTGGAATGAACTAAAATTAATAGATTGAACCTAAGTGAATCATTTGTTGATTGTGATTGGGTTATGTCTATTGGAGCTTAAATTTAGATAGGGCTGCCAAGATCCCCAATTCACACGGACTTGCATGAATCACTTGATATATTCTACCGGACTAATTTATGGGTCCATCTAGAATTGTATTAAGGCATGTGGACTTGTTTCTTTTAGTAAGAATGGGTCTAGTTCACATGTGGGCCTTTTGTTAAGGTCCAATGGATTTAATAAAATATAAAAACAATATATAGATATATGGCACATGGCCGAGATATATATATGATATCATATTGTTTTATTTTTATTATTTGATTAAATGGAAATTAATTAATTGATTAATTAATTATTTAATTAAAAATCAAAATCTTTTTCTGACTAGGAAATATGTTTCTTAGTAGTATACTATTGTAGTAGTATAATAAATATAAAAGACTTTATTTGGTAAGTAGACAAATAAGGGATTTATTTATTTAGTTAAATTAGGAAGTTTTTGATATAGTCACAAATACACTAAAGAGTTGGATTAGGGTTTGGAATTCTAAGGAAATCTACCTAGGGTTAGGATTTAAGTCAAAAGACACAAATCCTACATGGTAAAGGATTTCGGCCTCAATATATAGATATATATGAAATATATATGGCAATTAGCCAGAATATATATATATATATATATTTATTGACGCACCAGATATATATGATATATTATAGGTAAGTTGAATCCTAATATATATATATATTATTTATTTGGCAAGTGGTCGCCTAATATATATATATATATATATATGTGATTAATATGGCCGCTGGTGGCCGAACATATAATATATGTTAAGAAACGAATTCGGCCTATATATATACGAGACAAGAGAGTTCGGTGATAACACATTATATTATGTGAATAGAATTTGGCCAACCCTAATGTCTTGGACTTGAGAGTTTCTTCTTTTGCTAGAGAAAAATAGAATCCAACTCTTAGACTAGTGTGATTTTCGGCCAAGAGGAATAGAGAGAAAAGTTTGTTCTTATTTCGATAGTGCACTAGTTACTTTTACATCAAAAGGTTTTGTGCACAATTTTGAATAAGGTTCATGCGAGTTTCAATCTAAAGATTGTGAATTCAAAAGTGACCGGAACATTCTTTGTTGTCTCTTGGAACTTGTTGTGACTAACGAAAAAGAAAAAGTTTTGTTAATCCATCATCAGGTACACAATTCAAAGAGAAGGGAGACCACGCTTCTAGGTGATTCACGTTCATGATTGGATTGGAAGATCTTGCGGATTACCATCGACGCAATGTCAATCGGGTCACGCGACAAAGGTATGATATCTTTAGTATTATATGTTAATTAATTAGAGGGTTAAGGTTCAAATTATGGAAAAATTTTAAACTATACTAAACTCTATTTTAGTCTCGCTTCCGCTGCGTGCACGTATTTTACCCAACAAAGAGGTCAACCTAGGTTGTAAACATCAATACTCAATACATATAGTGAATTTGAGGATTGTGTGTGGCTAGCAGAATAGCTCGTGAGTTTTTTCCCAGTTGTGGGTTTCTTACGTAAATCAATCAACATGTTATTTATTGTTTTCGGCATTTTAATTACGTTGACTCTATTTTGATTATTTTGGGTTTTTCAGTTATGAATTATAATATTTGAACTATCAAGGTAATTGAAGAATATCTAAGCTCAAGATCAAGGAGTGCTGTCCGAATTTGGTGTGAAACTAATTGAAAGCTTGATCAAATGACCTCAAGGTTGCTTAGGGTTTGTAGAGGACTCCAATATGAAGATTTTCCAACTTGAATCACTCTAATCGGATGAAAGATGAGAGAGATATGGTGTTTAGAAGTTGGGAAAATCTTAGAGAAAATTCTGCACTTTTCTCTCTTAAAAATGGTTGAAGTGTGAAAGTGAGAGAGAGGTAATATTTAAAGGGGAAAGGGAAGGAAAACAAAAGAGAGTGGGATCCACTTGGGAGGGGCTTCTTTGCCTTTCCCATGGAAGTGCATGGCAACCACGGGGAGGCCGAGAGGCCTCAATCCCGTGGTGGCCACAAGCCTCCACGTGAAGACCTCCCATGTTTGTTTTCTTTCTTTTGTTCTTCTTCTCGCGCTCCCCTCGCATTCTTCGACCGTCATTTGGCCTCCAAACTTGGAATTCGAATTCATTTTTGGATTACGAACCATAACTCACTAACACGCGAGGAAGACTATGAAACTTTGACAAATGGATGTGAACTCGACTCGATACACGACGACGAAGACAATGCATTGTAAGAGAACGTAAAGTTTCATAACTTCTTAGTGTGAACTCGAAATCTAATAAGTGAGTATCTGAAACGACCGGAACTTAACAAGGAATCATTTGAGAACATATTCAAGTCCAAATCACTAACACACAAACAAATAAACATATGGCCACACAAGTATGCAATTTCATAGACATAGTCCTAGTACATGCATTTCTACAATGTTTGCCAATTTGAGAATAATGCATGAACATACTAAAACAAGTGTGAATGTTTTATACCAATTTAGCACTACTATGTAGGGACACATATGAATGAATTATGTGTGTGTGCACCTAAGCCTTGTAAGAGGAAAGAGGTCTTAATACCTTTGTAGACAACGACGCTTTCCTTGCACGAAGGCTTCACTTTGCTTGAGATGATGTCCTTCCTCTTTGAAGTTTGATAAACCATACAATTAGGACAGCATACTAATACAAAGGAAATACCGTTTTGATGTAGAATAATGCCAACTAGACTTAAAATCCTAATAATCTCCCCCTTTGGCAAATTCTATGTCAAAACACCTATACAAAATTCTAAACATTACAAAAGAAGATTGGTCACATAAACTCTCCCTCACATTACAAAGAGTTAACAACCTAAACAAATCTTCAACAAGTCTTGAATTTCTTCACATGAGCTTCTCTTGATATCACCTAAAAATAGTCTTGAAAGCACAAGAATATACAGGAGACCATATGGCAAATACATACTCAACAAGAATATGACATTTAAGTTCAAATGGAATATGACAATTAAGTACAAAAAGTACATGTATTCTCCCCCTTAATACATGCATACTCACAAAATATCCCAAATAATTTAAAATAACCTAATCAAGTTATTACATGCCATAAGAAGTTCAAAATACAAAAATATACAAAAAGAAGACAGATAAAAGCATATCATATTTCTACCCCTTTTGACATAATATGAAGCCAAAAAGAAATGAGAAATGACATGTATGCCACACGTTTTTCACAAAAATTTTCCAATGGTGGGAGAAGCACATCCTTCTCAACTCTCTTTACTCCATGTGCCATACATAAATAAGTAATAAACCCTAGAAAAGGAAGTTTCTTATCTACTCTAAGTGTGCAAGTCAAACTCTCAATGTGTTCAAGAAGAATCTCTCCTAGGTTTAAAGGCTTATTAGTAACCAAGGCATACACTATCTTGACCTTCTCCTTATTCAACTCGGTTGCATTAGTTGAAGGAACAAGATTTGTACAAACAAACAAATGCCAAAAAAAAAAAAAAAAAACAATTTGGATATTAAGATGACATCCATCCCGCTCCGTCCCCGAAATAATAGTATTTATCCCCATTTTAAATTTATTTACCCAAAAAAAAAAAAATATGCCAAAAGACACTAATTTTGGTCAATTCATTTTGACAAATATAAACCCGCTTTCTCCACTCAAACTTGTTGTCCTCACATAGAGTTCTTCCCATTCCATTAAGATCATCAATATCATCCACATCAAGTAATTCCGAAGATATGTCACATGAAAGTCCAAGGAACTTATTGATGTAATCCAAAGACACTCTAAACGTAACACCTCTAATGTTCACCAAAGCATTTTCATGGAATGTACATTGCTTGAATTCAAGGTAGAATTCTCTAACCATATTTTCATTTACTCCACCAAGCATATCAACCCACGAATCCCAATGTCTATCAACAATTCATTTGTGAACAAAAGATCCTTCACAATCACACAAATCTATCCTGAAAGAAATAATAGGTGTGTACAATATTAATCTAGGGGGGATGAATAGATTTTAATCGATTTTACCCAATTTTCGTGTATGGTCAAGATTACGAAAATACCCCTAATAGTCAATATAATATAGCAAGTGTAATATGGTGCGGAATGTAAATAACACTTGATATTTACGTGGAAACCCTTACGGGAAAAACCACGGGTTAGTAAGTGCGCCACACTCGAACCTCTAATCCACTAAATGTGTAAACGATTACAACCTAATCCCGGTATATAATCACACATCTACCTAATCCCGGTATAAGTGGACCTAGTCCAATTGCTTGTGATTTACGCAACCTAATCCCGGAAGCTACACAAGTCTTACTTCTCAATGAAGAGATAAAGAGCCTATATGAATATATGAAATATCCAAAATGCAATAAAGAGCTAGGGAACCCTATATGCTTATCTAGGATGACAATATGGCAATTAAAATACTCCTAGATATTAATAGCTAAATGACATGTCAAATAGCTTAGCTAAACATAGATTATAAAAACCTAAATAGCTATCACAATACAACATTCAATCATGTCAAACACAACAATCTCTATTTTGAATATTAGATTTTAATCTAAGAACAAGCAAATAATAAAAGAGATGCCTTGATAAATAAAACACTAATTATATACGCTAATAGTGAAAAACTTACCAAGACAAGTGTGATGATGAAAGACCCATGCAAGCAAGCATCCTAGATATGCTAGAAGATGCTAGATGAATTTTGATGCATATGAATTTTGGTTTGAGTGTTTAAATGAGCAAACTTGGTTTCTTTCTCTCTTAAAAATCTCTCTTTTAAAAGTAGGGTTCTTGATGATTAAAGAGTCACACTCAGAACAAGAGAAAGTGAAGTATTTATAGGCATGAAAAACAGAGCATGTGAAAAGACAAGTTTACCCCTAAAACACACCGATCGGAGGTTTCAATCGGCGGCTAGGCCGCCGTTTACAACCGCTGAATGGCTCCCGAGAGAAGCAGGGGAACAACGGTGGTTTCAATCGGCGGTGTCGAAACCGCCGAATCAACCGCAGAATCAAACCCGAGAGAATTAATCAATCAGGTATGAACGGCAGTTTCGAACGGCGGTCGTGGTCGCCGATCATAACTGTAGAATTGATCCAGAGGTCTCTAGACTCAAACGGCTGTTTCATTCGGCGGCCAGGCCGCCGATCATAACCACCGTTTCACCAAAAGAGGTGAAATCAAAGGAGAAGCCAAGGGCATTCTCCGTAGGCGGTCTTCCCGCAAACCAAGCACATACTAGTGCATGAGCGGACGTTTCCGAGCAATATCAAGAAAGGAATTACAAGGCACATAGGCACACATAAAATACAACGTCAAAGTGCAAGTGTGAAATGTGACATGTGAAGAGTATGCACACAAATGCAAGAATGCTAAGTGAGTGTGTGCAATCTAAATCTCTTCAAAGAAAAAACTAAGCACTAGAGATTATACCTTTGGCGTGCTTGTCCCTTGAGGTCTTGGAAGGGCCTTTGAGCTTGATTCTCAAACTCCTAAACTACCCTTACACAATAAACCCCAACATATGGTTTGTCCACGAAATAAGCCTATCAATAAATGAGAACCTTACGTATCCCTCTATCAAGAATAAGCTTTTTGGTTTCCATTACATCTAAAGGGTTTAACCTAGTAGGTTTGGATTTCTTAGAGGATGGTTTTGTGGATTTTGGATTTCCTATGGGTTTAGTCGAATTTTCAACACTAGATACTTTTGATCACCCTAAATCTTGTGCACTAACACCAAAACAAACCAAAAACATGAGTGGAACCATCAAAACAAGTTAGTGACCAAATATACAAAGGCAAATAATGATTATGAAAAATCACTATGTATATTAAGGAATAAAATTGCATCATTAGGATTTATCATAACATACTAAATGCCAACAAATAAACAACTTGAAATATGTGAACACATCATAAAAGAGAACAAAGTCAAGCATCTAATACTCCCCCTTGATAATTGCTTTATCAAATAGAAAATTGTTCACACAAATATCCACACAATCATATCTTCAAGCAATTTTAATAGATTTAACAAATAAGCTCCACAAACGATGAGAGTTACACCAAGATTTTCAATCTCTCTCATATTTCTTCAAAAATTGCAAGAGTATCAAAATACCAAATAAGCAAAAGTGAGTGTATGAAGATTTTGCTTCAAGTATATGAAAAGAAGTAATTTGATAATCATATATGCACATAATATCAACATCTATTTATCTTAAGCCTTTCCATAAAAAGGTCAAACCGATTATCATCCAGAATTTTTGCTTTAAAAGAGAATAGATTTCAACATATGAGTGTGTGTGTGCATGTGGCTCATTATTCCATTTCTATTTGACAACCCAAGCAATTTGAATATTCAACTATACTCCTATAAGCCCTTTTTGTTCTATTTTAGGCTTGAATCAAAGATTTTTTTTATATTATTATTATTGATTTGATTTCCAACACCCCAACCCCCCCCCCCCCTCCCCCCCCCCCCCCCCCCCCCCCCCCCCCCCCCCCCCCCCCCCCCCCCCCCCCCCCCCCCCCCCCCCCCCCCCCCCCTCTTCTTTGATTTTTCTAACATAAACTAATACGCCTCATGACAGCTTTCACTCATCACAATGGTGTAGCCCTTTCCTACATTGGGCGGCTGCACAACCAAGATGTGTAGCCCTTTTCATGAGAGTGCTCGTTGAGTTCTATGTAGTAGCCGAAGCAAAATGGATACCAACCATAGGTCATCTTTAAACATACTAGTCATAGGACTTCAAGGTGTATCCACAATGTTGAGAGGAAGAATAGGTCCTTCAAGAGATGGCCCGGTGATGTTGCTTAGCACAATGTCCCTAGGAACCTAGTGCCCGAACCGTCAATACAACTTGCTATATATGGAATCGTGTTTTCCTAAGGCCCGGTACTAGAAATACCTCCTATTAGTTATGGAAAGGCAAGAGTCCAAATGTTAGCTACTTCCACACTTTTGAAGCAAATGCTACATTTGAATGACCGTGATCACTTGGCAAATTCGATGCTAAGAGTGATGAGGGTATTTTATTGGCTATGCCTTGAATAGTAGAGCTTATAGAGTTTTCAATTTAAAACTCTAATGTTATGGAATCATCCAATGTCGTATTTGATGATACTAGGCTCAAGTCAATGATCATGAGGAGGAGGTTATTTTTAGTGATTTTCTCCTTTGGAGAGGGTTTGTGGTGACTCCCAATGTTGGACTCTAATGAAAATGATGAAGTCACACAACCTACTACTAGAGTCCCTCTCTTGGACTCTAATGAACCCGCTCCATGGTTAGAAGACTCCATAACAAAGAGGATGTTATTGGAGATGTAAATGAGGGTGTTAGGACTAGACGTCCACTTGCTAATCTTATTAGCTACACATGCTACACCTCTCTCAATTGAACCCAAAAAGGTTGAAGAAGCCTTAAATGATGAATTTTGGGGTCTTGCCATGCAAGAAGAGCTAAACCAATTCGAAAGAAATGATTTTGGACTCTAGTTCCTAGGCCTAGAACCACTAATGTCATAGGCACTAAATGGATATTTAGAACAAATCCAGAAGATGGCAACATAGTGTGGAACAAGGCTAGACTTGTAGCACAAGGGTACTCTCAATTGAGGGTATCGACTTTGAGGAGACATTGCTCCCGTTGCCCGTTTAGAGTCCATTAGGCTTCTCTTGTCCATTTCTTGTGTGCACAAGTTCAAATTGCACCAAATGGATGTCAAGAGTGCCTTCCTCAATGCTTCTTGCAAGAGGAAGTGTTGTTGAACAACCCAAGGGGTTTGTGGATGCACACCACCCCAACCATGTCTATCGCCTCAAGAAGGCACTATATGGGTTGAAACAAGCACCGAGGGCTTGGTATGAGCGCCTCACTCAATTTCTTGTTGACAATGACTACACAAGAGGTAGTGTTGACAAGACCTTGTTCATCAAGAGAAATAAAGATGAGTTATTTATAGCTCAAATCTATATTGATGACATTGTATTTGGCTCCACCAATAACACCAAGGTCCAACAATTTGTTGATGTCATGTCTCATGAATTTGAGATGAGTCTTGTTGGTGAGCTTAGTTACTTCCTAGGTTTGCAAATTAGGCAATTAGATGATGGGATTTTGATAACCCAAGCCAAATATGCTAAAAACCTAGTGAAGAAGTTTGGTTTAGAGAATGCAAAACATTGTAATACACCCATGAGTACCACTTTGAAGCTAAGCAAGGATGCTAGTGGTAAAAGTGTGGAACAAACGTTATATCGTGGCATGATAGGTAGCTTGCTCTATTTGACCGCAAGTAGGCCCGATATCTCCTTTAGTGTGGGTGTGGGTGTGGGTGTGGGTGTGTGTGCTAGGTACCAAGCGAATCCTAATGAGTCCCATCTCTCTTCCGTAAAGAGAATCATTCGCTATGTGAATGGGACATCCAACTATGGGATTTGGTACTCTTTTGACACTAATGCTAGTCTTATAGGCTTTAGTGATGCGGATTGGGCAGGAAATTGTGATGATAGAAAGAGCACATCGGGCGGTTGCTTCTTTCTAGGCAACAACTTGGTGTCTTGGTTTTGCAAGAAGCAAAACTCGATTTCCTTGTCCACGGCCGAGGCCGAATCCATAGCCGCGGGGAGTGGATGCACACAACTCCTTTGGATGAAGCAAATGCTAGTAGACTACGGATTCAACCAAGGTACTCTCACTCTCTTTTGTGATAACATGAGTGCTATTAATATTTCCAAGAATCCGGTACAACATTCTAGAACTAAGCATATTGACATCCGCCATCACTTCATTAGAGAGCTTGTTGAAAATAAATGCATAGTACTTGAACATGTAGGTACTAATGATCAACTTGCGGACTTATTTACTAAACCCTTAGATGCTACTCGAATAAAAACTCTTAGTAGATCTATTGGGATATGTCTTGTGGAGTGATGTTCTATGATTGACCCCATATGGGGAACTCAAGCAAAGAGAGCTATTTTGCATTCTTGTCACTTTCAAAAAATTTGAAATAACTTATGCCTCTTCTTTTAATTGTTTGAGTAAGCTTGGTTGCACATATATATATATGTTTTCAATTCAATAAGTGTGAACCTTGCTTGTTTACAATCGATATCATATTTATGTTCAAACATGCATTTTTGGACTAGGAGATGTATGTAGGAAGTATGATTTGAATGACCTATGATTATCTCCATGACATGATGATTCTTAAATAACATGCTAATATCAAATGAAAAAGCATGAAATTCATATAACATGCTCACATGAAAAGCATGAATTGATGATTGCATATTCTTAAAATGCAAAACCTTGTGTGAAAGCTTATGAGACTCAAAATGAATAAAGGATCTTGTATCCGTTCAAAGGAATTTACATTCCAAATGTCTCTCTTTCTTTATTGGTTGAACATGGCTACTATCATACGAATATCTTATCCGGAAAAATCAAATAGGGTGCAAAGTCGCTCATGCCATGTTTCGCTTATAAAGTTGGATATAGTTGTTCATATATTAAAATCAAAAACTCTATATCCTTGCTTTTCTCATGACATTGGTGAAATTGGTTTGAATTCTAATTAGAAACCTTTGTCATTTGCTTTGCCAAATACCATTGTATTTTGGACTTGAATGCTATATGTCTTGTATGCAAAGCATGTTGGATTCACACATTTTCTCAAATAAATCTCCTTGTTTCTCTTCAATTAATTGAGGTGCATAAAGTGACTTATATGTATATGCAAATCACTTGCATGCTTCTATCTCTCGTTTCTATGAGTGACCCGGTTGGGGACTACTCCTTTGCCTATATCATGACAAAAATGGGGAGTAGGATATGGTAAGGGGAGTTGCAAAATAGAGGCAATTTTGCATATTGGGGAGAACATTCGTTGAGGGGGAGTAACTTGTTGAGGGGGAGCATTGCATACACATACATTTCATAATGTTGTGCCTAAACTTTTAAATTGCAAATGCTTGTTTTTGTTCTCACTTGATTCATCTCACTTTTTACTTGTATTGGAAATGTTAGAAACTTTCTTTTCAGGGCTTGACTATTCTACAAGAGATTGAAGACTTGAAGTTTATTTTTTATCTCTTTGTATTGTAGAAAATCTATATTATCCCGTTGTTTCTAGTTTAATGTGAGGAATCAATGTGAGTGGTGGTTTTGTCACGAAATAGCCAAAGGGGGAGATTGTAAGGTTCCCATTTGTTGATTGGCTCATTTCATGGACAAACCACATATTGGGGTTCTTTGTAAGGGTAGCCTAGGTATCAGGTTTATTGTTTAAAGCCCTTTAAAGAACTCGTGTTGATAAGCACCGAAGGTATATTTCTTTCTGCTTACTTGTCTTGAAGAGACAGTTGCACACACTCACAACTCATGCATATGTTTAATACTTGTATGTTGTGTGTCTTACTTTTGTGCATTAATGTTCATTAACATCTCTTCTTGCATGTTAGTTTGATTGCATCTTGCATATCCAATTACATTGTCATTCTTAGACTTAGGATTGCATTTTTGCATTGGGCGCTCCCAAAAGCGCTCTACAGAAGCGCTGTACGAACAGCGCCCATTGAGCGCTATTCAGACCTTATCGATTTAATTCGGTCGCTGTTGAGTCGCTGTATAGGCGCTGAACAAAGCACTGTACAAAGCGCTCTACGTACAGCGCCACTCTGTTTTCCCGTGAGAACAGAGTAGGGGAGCTGTACAAGCGATGTACAAGAAGCGCTCTACGTACAACGCCCAAGGCAATTTTGAGGCAAACTTATCAAAACGACCACACCTTGTTTTTGCCCCCTATATATATGCCTCTTTGACTTTAGGTCAATTAGAAGAGTTCATATTCAGATTCCATACTTAGGATATTTTTCAAAGAGAAGAAAAATTCCAAAGAACTCATTTTTAGTTTACTCAAACACATTTCCATGATCATCAATCATCATCTAGCATCATCCTTGATCATCTAGATGACATCTTGCATGGATTCTTCATTATACTTTGCTTGGTAAGCCTTTCACTAATATCTTACATATTTTGTGTTTCTCTTAACAAGCAATCTCATTTAATTACTTGTATATTATTTTATATACTTTGAATACAAGTTTGAGATTAGTATGATGTATGTTTGAGAAGTTGTATTGTGATAGCTAATTAGGTTTTGTGCTTAATCTTGATTAGCTAAACTATTTGATTGACATGTCATTTAGTTTTGATATCTAGGATTGCTCTAATTGCATATTAATCATCTTAGATAAGCATATAGGGTTTCCCTTACTCTATGTTGCATTTTGGATATTCATATATTCACTTAGGGTTGTTATTCTCTTCATAGAGAAAGTAAGTCTTGTGTGTAGCATCCGGGATTAGGTTGCTTAGATCGCAAGCAAATTGGACTAGGTTCACTCATACCGGGATTAGGTAGGTGTGTGATTACTTCAAGGATTAGGTTGTAATCGTTTTACACATTTAGTGGATTCGAGGTTCGAGTGTGGCTTACTTACTAGCCCGTGGTTTTTCCCGTGAGGGTTTCCACGTAAAAATTAAGTCTTATTTAATTTCCGCATTTTATACTTGATTTATTGCTTTATCTATTTAGGGGTAAATTCGTAATTTTGACTAACACGCAAAATTGGGTAAAAAGCTTAAAATCTATTCACCCCCCCCCCCCCCCCCCCCCCCCCCTCCAGATAGTTTTATACACACCTTGCTATTATCTGCTTAGCATTCTTGCATTTATGTGCATACTCTTCACATGTCACATTTCACAATTGCACTTTGATGTTGTATTTTGTGTGTGTTCATGTGCCTTGTAATTCGTTTCCCGATATTACTCGAAAACGTCCACGCATGCACTAGTATGTGATTGGTTAGCACGAAGACCGCCTACGGAGAATGCCCTTGCCTTCTCCTTTGATTTCACCTTATTTGGTGAAATGGTAGTTATGATCAGCGGCTTGGCCGCCGAATGAAACCGCCGTTTGAGTCCAGAGACCTCTGGATCAATTCTGCAGTTATGATCGATGGCCACGACCACCGTTCGAAACCGCCGTTCATACCTGATTGATTTAATCTCTCGGGTATGATTCTGCGGTTGATTCGGTGGTTTCGACACCGCCGATTGAAGCCACCGTTGTTCCCCTGCCTTTCTCGGGAGCCATTCAGGGGTTTTAAACGGTGGTCTGGCCACCGATTGAAACCGCCAATTGGTACGTTTCAGGGGCAAACTTGTCTTTTCACATGCTCTGTTTTTCATGCCTATAAATACATCACTTTCTCTTGTTCTGAGTGTGACTCTTTAATCATCAAGAACCCTACTTTTAAAAGAGAGATTTTTAAGAGAGAAAGCAACCAAGTTTGCTCATTTAAACACTCAAACCAAAATTCATATGCATCAAAATTCATCTAGCATCTTCTAGCATATCTAGGATGCTTGCTTGCATAGGTCTTTCATCATCACACTTGTCTTGTTATCATATATAATTAGTGTTTTATTTATTATGACATCTTTTTCATTACTTGATTGTTCTTAGATTAGATTCTAATATTCAAGATAAAGATTATTGTGTTGATTTGATTGAGTGTTGTATTGTGATAGCTAATTAGGTTTTGCTTAATCTTAATTAGCTAAGCTATTTGACATGTCATTTAGTTCTTAATATCTAGGATTGCTTTTATTACAAAAGCATCATCTTAGATAAGCATATAGGGTTCCCTAGCTCTTTATTGCATTTTGGATATTTCATATATTCACATAGACTCTTTATCTCTTCATTGAGTAGTAAGACTTGTGTAGCTTCCGGGATTAGGTTACGTAAATCACAAGCAATTGAACTAGGTCCACTTATACCGGGATTAGGTAGGTGTGTGATTATATACCGGGATTAGGTTGTAATCGTTTACACATTTAGTGGATTCGAGGTTCGAGTGTGTCGCACTTACTAGTCCGTGAGGGTTTCCACGTAAATATCAAGTGTTATTTACATTCCGCACCATATTACACTTGCTATATTATATTGACTATTAGGGGTATTTTCATAATCTTGACCATACACAAAAATTGGGTAAAATTGGTTAAAATCTATTCACACCCCCCCCCCCCCCCCCCCCCCCCCTCTAGATTAATATTGTACACACCTATAATTTCTTTCAAGTAAATTGAACTATAATTGTATAAACATGATATTCAAAGCTTTAATAAATACTTATGTCCAAAAAGTCTCTCAAATCATCCCCCTAAAATGAGGGTTTAATTACACGTAATAACAAAGAAGAAAAGGAAGTAAAATGTTGAGAAATCACCTATGGGTCTCTCTTGTAAGCTTAATCCTTCCTTGAGCTTCCTTGCTTAAATTTTGTGCAAAGATTGGGTGATGAGGATATGTCTAGATAGGTGGAGTCAAATGGAAAGTGACAAAGGAATTGGGTGGAGAAGATGGAAAGAGAGGAGTGATTTAGGTGGAGTAATCTAAGTGTTTGTTGGAGAGGAGAGATGGTGGGATTAGGAATGGTGGAAGAAATGAGGTTTCTTGATTGTCAAGAGTTGATTGATCAAGAGTTCATTTCAAAGGAAAAACAGTGATGAATTTATAGGCCTTTCAAATTAGGTCTCAGGTGGTCAATTACCAAAACACCCCTCTTGCATGGCAAATTACCATTTTGCCCCCTCAAAGGGGGCATTTCCATAAATTTTAGACCAAAATCAGCCAATCAGAGTTGGTTCTCAGCTCATCTTTGCGGTTGCTATAATGGCGAAAATTGGGAGCGACATCATTAGGTGCAAAAACAACTCCCTGTTGCTGTGGCGACATTGAACTAGCAAATCGCGACAATTAATTTGGACCATTTTACGGATGCATCGCGATTTGGAAAGAGCGACAGTTTTGGGCGACGCCGGCGACTTTGAAGAGGAAATCGTGGCTCGAGCATGGTGGCGATTGGTGGACCGGAACGATGCCGATCTGGTTCACGCTGACCTCACCGCTCTTTTAGGACGGAAACTGGCTAGAGATAGGCCAAAAATGGTTGCTTTCTGGCAGCTGGAACGAACCTAGGGTTTACTAGTTCATGTGGTTTGAGGTTGAAGATGAAGTTAGGTGAAGGTAGGGTGTGTTTAGCAGTAGGCTGGGGTACATGTAGGCACAAGTGTTTTGCCTTCATTAGGGTGCGCTTAGCACTAGCCTGGGGGTGCACTAAGGCGCATGCCTTTTGTCTTCATTGGGGGGCGCTTAGCAGTGGGCTAGGGCTCAATAAGAGGCCCAAACCCAACAACAAAATGCACCGCATCACTTATGACATGGCACGGTTACCTATTTTTCCTAGTGAATTACTGATAGCCCCCTTGTTCTCTTACAAAACCACAATTTCTTCAATCTTCCTTCAATACTTACACTTTTGCCCCAAATTGACCAATATTACTCCAATGCCCTTGAACTTTGTAAGTACCTGAAAACACTTGATTTGCACAATTAAATCACGGGATATTGCCTGAGAATTAAGCAAAAAGAGAAGGAAATGAGGGCCAAAATCACACCAATTTTGGTTCGATCAAATACCCCCAAACCTATCTTTTACTCATCCTCGAGCAAAACAAACAATAAGCACCATGGACATGTGTCTAAATATCAAACAATCAGTCATTAAAGTGCCGATTCTTTGTGAAAGACTCAAAAGTCAACATTCGACTTTCAAAACCATAAGCGAAAAGATTTAAACAACGTTGTGCTCATTAGGAAAAATGCATGTAAGAGATGCTAAATGAAGATTAAAATCATGCCACTCTAAGTACACATTGCACGCAACGCGATCCTACATTCAAGATGCTAAAGCTTCACAAACTAGAGTGCCATATGGTAAGGAATGTAATTCGCCTCGACATCTAATCCTCATCGGATTCTCTCATTTTTGCATAGATCCTAGGCTTCACTCATAATCCATATGCAATATGAGTTTATGTTCAAGATATCAAATATAATTGCACATGATCATTTAAAAACACAATTTCTAAAAATATGTCTCATGAATGGAATTGAAAGCCATGATCCGGAAAGAACATGCATCAACCAAAATTTCCAAAGTGGACATCCCGAAAGATCAACTAGGTCTTTCATTTGGTTATAATGGGGCCTACTATGAATGGTGAGTCAATAAATAGGAAGAATTGATAACAAACACCCAAAGGTCACACTAAGGCATACATTCTAAATTTAGCACACTTTGCTCATTACAACTTTGCACATTCCACACTTTGGCGTCCAGGCTTACAATTTACGATGTGTATTTTCTACTCTTAATTTTCATTGAGTAACTAATTTTCTACTCTTAATTTCCAGGCTTACATAATTCATCTAGGCACTTAGTGCCTCATTCATCTTTTCTTTTCTTTCTTTTGCTTTGCTTTGCTTTTCTTTTCTTTTGCTTTGTTTTTTTCTTTTCAAGCATTGCATTTCATCTTTTTAATGTGTTTGCACATACATACATGCCTAAGTACACACCTTACATTTTAATACACCTCAAAGCTTACATTCAACCCCTAAGCCTTAGTAAACCATTTGGTACAAGGTAAGTCTAGTGTATAGGCTATATGGTTTATGTTGATGTGGTTCATGAATGAAAAGCTTAATTGTGTTTGGCTTTAAATGGGCATGGGAGCACATACATTAGAGGGATTGGAAGTGTTTAGGTCAATTTAGTGGTTTTTCACATGAATTGCCTAATATCATCTCTAAAGGTTTGTCCACAAAGTCAATTAAGGCACCCACAAGCAGTCCATATGTTTTATGGCAAACAACATTTAAGTGCAAATGAGACATTTTCAATATGCTTAACATGTATGTTTGAATGAGTGTTTAAAGAGTGAAAACTATCCCTCAAAATAAGCTTTTTAGATGTTTGTGAACCTCACGGGAAGTCTCCACTATTAATTCCTATTCTTGAATCACAATTGAATATTCACTCTAACATCAAAAGAAAAGAACTAGTGCGCTTTGTGCAATGCGACCCTAAATGGTATGAAGTTAATCTAAACTAAGCAACGCAAAGATGCACAATTCCTTACTCGTACACACAATGACACAATCTTAATAAGCAAAATATGCTTAAGTATGGCATTATCACAAGATTTTCAAAAAATTAGGCTCAAAATGTTTGCACACAATTGCAAACAAGAGATGATGTTGCGCACATACCCCCAAACAAAAATTAGACATTGTCCTCATTGTCTTTGGAGCATATAAAAACCGATAAACGCGGTGCAACACATATCCACAATCAAAGAGTTTAAAAACATATTTAATGTCCATTTAAAAATTTATCCCAAAGATTGGAATCAAGAGGTTCAATAACATCCTATATGCTCACAATCAACTCAAGATATATATCAATGTAAATTCATCAAGAGTAACCATCACAATCCATGTGGATTGACGAGCCACATGCACACACTTCGCTCACATATTGAGATCTATTCTTTTTAAAAGAAAAATTTCGGATGATGATCGGTTTGACCTTTTTATGGAAAGACTTGAGATGAATAGATGTTGAAAATGTTTACATGTTTGATTTTCAAAATACTTCCTTTTATATACTTGAAGCAAAATCTTCACACACTCACATTTGCTTATTTCGTATTTTGATACTTTAGCAATTTTAGAAGATATATGAGAGAGATTGAAAATCTAAGTGTGACTCTCATTGATTTATGGAGCTTATTTGAAAATCTAATATAAATTGCTTGTGATGTGAATGTGTGGCAACACATGTGAACAATTGTCTATCTAGATGTTAGATAGGGCATTTATCAAGGGGGAGCATTATATGCTATGTTTTGTTCTCTTGTATGATTTGTTCACATGATTCTTCAAAATTGTTGTTTGTTGGCATTATTCTTATTTTTGATAAATCTTGGAGATGCTATGATAATTTCTTATATTCATGTTGATTTGCTAAAAAATGATTTTTTTTTATTTTTTTTTGCCGTTGTATATGTTTATTGGTCACTAACTTGTTTCTATGTTTCCACTCATTTTGCTTTTAGTGTTTGTGTTGTTACAAGGTCATGGGAAAGGCTAAGAAAATTGGTGTTTCTAATTCTTCGAATCCTATTGACAAGTCTAAGTCTACTTCTTCGTCCAAAGTTTCCAAAGCTAGCAAGATGAAAAGTTTAGAAATCTTTGAAAGCAAAAAGATTATTCAAGAAAGAGGTATTGACTTGAACTCTTGTATTAACTCTTATGTTCATAAGGTAATTATGGAAAGAAAATGGGATACTTGGATTAACATGATAGGAATTGTTAGTGAGACAATGGTTAGAGAATTTTATCATGTATACCAATCAAGAACCACTGTTGAGGATGCGGTTTTGAACATGAGAGGAGTTGTCTTTAGAGTTTGTGCTTAGAAATTGAATGAATTTCTAGGTTTGCCCGAAGATATTGAGTCGGATTTCCTTGATGTTGATATCTTGGAAAACCTTGATTTAATAGGTAAGACTCTTTGTGATGATGTCAATTTTGTGTGGGGGAAACGTGCCTTTATTAGGCAAAGTGAGTTGACCAAAGTGAGTGCTTTTTGGCATTTATTTGTTTGTTCTAATCTTGTTGTCTCTACTAATACTTTCGAGCTTAATAGAGATAAGATCAGATTGTGTATGCTTTGGTGACAAACAAGCCTATTAATCTTGGAGAATTGCTTATTGAACATATTGAGATCGCGGCTTGTTCAAGTCGTTTGGATAGGAAATTAGCTTTTTCGGGGTTTATTTCTCAATTGTGTTTAGCTAAAGGGTTGAAGAATTATGACTATAATGTGTTACTTCCTCCCTTAGAGAATTTAAGTGAGAAACGTATGACAACCATGTCATACAAGGAAAAGGGAAAGCCTAGTGATATATTTAGGCTATTTGGTGAATTTGTTGATTCAAGCCATGTCCCTAGCACACCTATTCTTCCATGTTGGGCTATACAATTGAAGAAAGAGGTTGAAGAGTCACGAAGGATGATTGAGGCATCACAAAGGACGATTGAAGATCGTAATGCTAAGTTAGTTGTTCAAGATGAGAAGATCAAAGAATTAGAAGGAAAAGCAACTACAACAAAGCATTATGTGAGATCATCACATCGCACTACTTTCCTTGGTGGCACAAGTGGCTAGAGAGTATCTTGAGGTATATTTTCTTCCTCTTTCCTTTTGGCTTATATCATGTCAAAAAGGGGGAGAAATATGGGAGATATATATCTAGCTTACTTAGTCTCACATTTTTTGTTTTTTTGTTTTTGGTGTATTTAGCATCAAGTTTAAACTCTATGGCTTGTAATATTTTTTGTTGATTCTCGGCTAGAATACTTTGTTGGATTGCATGTATTTAGGGGGAGCATACATGATCCATTTGAACTTAAATGTTTATTTTTATTGCCTAAGAATGAATATTGCCATATGTGTTGTCTCTTGGATATTCATGTGCTTTCAAGCTTATTTTAGGTGATTTTAAGAGAAGACCAGGATGAAGTTCAAGACTTGTTGTTATTATTTGTGTCTAAAAATGTGTAACTCATTGTACTCATTGTGACCAAATTTTCTTTGTAATTGTTTTAGTATATGTATAGGGGTTTTGATATGGAATTCGCCAAAGGGGGAGATTATTTGGTTTTTGGTTTGTCTTGGCATGTATTCCATATCAAAACAATGTTGTCTTGTAATGTTTAGTGGTCTAAGATTTGAAGATTCAAGACTTCAAAGAAAGACTTGGCCACAACTCATGCAAGATGTCGGCTTCAAAGAGAAATGTGCTTCATCAGTCTACAAAGGTATATAAGACCTCATTTCTCTTACAAGCCTAGGCACACACACACATGGCATTCATATGTGTCCTTGCATGATTGAACAACATTTACATAAAACTTTCACACACTTAGGGTGTATGCTCATGCATTAGATTCAATTCGACAAACATTGTAATTTGCATGTTTTAGGACTATGTCTAGGAAATTGCATACGTGTGTGATTTTGTGCTTATATGTTTTTGCTTTTCATATTTTGGACTTGAACATGATCTCTTATGATTCCTTATTGAGTCCCAGTCATTTCAGTTACTCATTCATTAAGTTTCGAGTCCAAACGATGTAGCTACACTACTTTTCGTTCTCATTCATTGAGTTGTTTTCGTCATCGTATTTCGAGATGATTTCTCAACCTTTTGTCAAAGTTTTGTAGTCTTTCTTGTGCATGAGGGAGTCATGATTTGTAATCCAAAGACGAATTCAAAATCGGACATCGGAGGCCCAAATACGGCTGAAGAATGCGAGTGGTGTGCGGGAGAAGCAAGCGAGGCCAAGTGGCCAAGCTTGGCCACCCCGTGTGGAGGCCGTGGGCCACACGGCCAGGGCAGGCCTCTGCCCCCATGTGGCACACGCGCCCCACAAGGCCAGGGGGTGATATGGCACCTTCTGGTTGGCCGGAATCCTCCCTTCTCTCTCTTCCTTTTAAATACTCCCATTCCCTCCAATTCATTTTCAAAAAAGAAGAAAAAGATTGAAATCCCGTCAGATTTTCTCTCCAAGTTTTTCTCATCTTCCAAACACCATAACTTTCTCATACGAAGTCGGAATTAAGTGATTCAAGTTGGAGATTGTTTCTAATTGAGTTCTCTACCTTTTCCAAGTGGTTTGGCAGCTGTTTGATTGACGTTTCTGGTGGTTGCACATAGAAAACCGAACCAGCTCGAGAATCCAAGGTAGTGTTCATATCTTTGAGATTTCTTATTTTATAACTTTCAATTTGCTTGGGGTTTCTTTTTCTATATGAATGTGTATGTATGGTGAATGCTATTGAGAAAGATAGCTTCATAATCAATCTTAATCAAAAGTCTAATTAGAGACATATGTGAACTAGTTTCTTAGATTCTAGGTTTTTCACATGTTTGAGAGTTGTATTGTGATTAGATTGATATCTAGGATTATTTATGACTTGATTGAATCATTTTGTGATTAATAATCCTTGAAATGTATTTTGATCCTTTGATTGATAAAATCTAGGATTAATGCTCTTGTATGTGTATTTAGAGACAAATAGGATTTTAATTGATTATTCAATATATCCTTGCTCTAATTGTTGGCTAGAATATTCATTGAACATATTTAGTGATTCTAGCATTTTTGTGTATGTTGATAACATCTTGAATTTGTGTTTCATGCATATGAATTGTTCAAGTGTTATTTGTGTGAATGAAACTATGAGTTTTATGTGTTAGGTGTTTTCACATACTGTAGGTTTTTCTTCAAGTATTGCATCTAGACTTTTATTACTTGTGTTATCACATGTTTAGGTCTAGTTGTTCCATGGAATGTATTGATCACATGTTCTATGTTAAATTGATTGTTTGCATCATTTGCATTCTCATGATCACACTAGGAAATCCTTGTAAAAGGCATGAAGTCTTGACTAGGACGAGGAGTCCGGATAGTCAAGCAAGGAAGTTTTGGTTAGGACGTGAGATCCGGATAACCGAGCAAGAAGTCATGGCTAGAGTCGGGAGGACTCGGATAGTCATGCATGGGAGGCTCCCTAAAGGCAGGAGTGCCTTAGATAGGGAGTTGGCTTGTATGTTGGTAGGCCTAGGCGTATGGATAGGCATAGACTGCAAAAGAGCGGGGTACACGGGATGTGTATGCACTCTTGAGGAATTTCTAATCTTCCATCGATGTTGGTTTTGTATGTTGTCCAATATATGGTGGCTTCGCATCATTGAGGGATTTCATACTTTCCAATAGGGTTGGGTAGACATAGACTCCACTAGGTAGGTGAGCTAAATATTGGTCACTTTGTGGAATTTCTAATTTATCATCCAATATATATAGTACCCAATGGTTGTAGTTCAACCCATGGATGTTTTCTCCTTAGAGGTTTTACCACGTTAACAAATCTCTCGTGTTAATTCTTCCTATATCTATCTTCTATATTTGTATACGTGTATGTTGTTATCTTGTTGCATATTATTCACTTGTAATGTATATTGAAACAAGATTTTGTAAAGTGTGATTTGTGAACTTATTCAATTGATTTTATTTGTAAATATAATTTTTTTGTATATTGTATTTATTGTGTATAGTGTTTGGCTAGTCTCTTTTAGGACTCTCGCAATAGGACGAGGTCGAAGAGTAGCACAATGGTAAATAAGATTCATTCCCACAGGGATCGAGTGACCGATTACCGAAATTGATTAGTCTAGGTGCTATTCCAACAAGGGAAAAAGGATTTTCAAACTAAGCAAATTAAACTAATTAAACTAATCTAAAGGACTAAAGCTAATGCAATAATGAAATAACACGAAAATAAACTTGAATGTGATAATATAGAGAAATATGCTAGGACCTAACTACACCCCACCCTATGTCGACTTCCGTTTTAGACTCAATTATTCACCCACCACATGCTCATGCAATTTATAGATTCATGCACCCTAACATTAACCTACAATCTTGGTCAAGCTGTAGGGAAAAATACCGTAGTACACGCAACGGAAGCGAGACTAAAAAACAGATTTTAGTATAGTTTTAAAATTTTTCCTTTTTATGAACCTTAACCCTTTAAATTAATTAACCATATATAAAGTAACAAAAGTATAATACCTTTTGTTGCGTGATCCGATTGACATACGTCGATGGTAATCCGCAAGATCTTAAATCCTAGCACGAACGTGAATCATCTAGGAGCGTGGTCTCCCTTTTCTTTGAATTGCAAACCTGAGAATGGACAAACAAACTTTTCTTTTTCTTTTGTTAGTCACAAAACAATCAAAATAATACAAAGATTATTCCGGTCACTTTTGAGTTCTCAATCTAATGATCGAAACTCGCGTGAACCTAATTCGATGATGTACACACAAGCTTATTGATGAACAAGCAATTAGTGTACCATCAAAAGAATAATCTCTTCTCTCTTTTATGTCTCAGTAGAATAATCAAATACTTGTCTATGAGTTTTTGAAGAAGAAGAAAATTGAATCAATCAACCATTAGAGGTGGCCGAAACCTATCACAATAAAATAAAAAATAGGGTGGCCGAATTTCTCTTCCTTTTTACTTTAGGGTTGCCGAATTCTATGTGGTGTGGTATTAGGGTTGGCCGAATTTCATCACATCACCTATATAGGGTGACCGAAATTCAACCCTAATTCCCATCATCCTTTTAGACTCCTAACCCTAATTTAACTCGTAAGTATTTTTATTCTTTTATTGACTTAATAAAAAGACTTCTTATTTGATTAAATAAATAAACTTAATTATTTATTTTCTTATCAAACAAGTCTTTTACTTTTAGTATACTACTACCAATAGTATAACTCTAGGAAATATATTTCCTGATCAGAAAAAGATTTGTTTCTTAATTAAACAATTAATTAATAAATTAATTAATTCTTATTTAATTAAACAATGAAACAAAATAATATGTTAGGCCAATATTTTAACCTTGCCGCCCCACATGTATAAAATGGGCCATATATTATTTTCTTATTTCATTTAATCCATTGGACTTTAAATAAAAAGCCCACATGTGAACCAGACCCATTCTTACTAAAAGAAACAAGCCCACATGCCTTTCATTAATATATAAATATAATTGAGCAGCCCATTAAATAATTAATGTGCAAATTATATTCTTAATATATTAAATGCAATTCTGGATGGACCCATAAATTGGTCCGGTAGAATATATCAAGTGATCCATGCAAGTCCGTGTGGATTGGGGATCTTGGCGGGCTATCTAAATTTAAGCTTCAATAGACACAACCTAATCACAATCAACAAATGATTCACTTAGGTCTGATCCATTAATTTTAACTCATTCCACTAAAGAGCTAAAATTGAACTCTTAAATAAAGATAGAAAAGGAATATGTTCCTCATTCATAACCCTAGACAATCATATTGGAGATAGTGTATCCTCGTGATTAATATCAGTAATCGCCAAGAGTTCATAGACCGCCTATAACTCTCCAAGTTCTCATATTTACTCATATGACCACGTTTTGAACTTGGATATTTTGACTTCCAAAAGCCATGTTTTCAATAGTCATTATCGAAAACTCAACGTTGAGATTTAATATCCAATTACCTTAAAACATCCATATGATGATATTATACTCTCATTTAATAAATGGAGTCACGATGTCCATCTCTATAAATGAAGTCCTCTATCGATTAACAAACGAATATCACCAAACTATTGAGGATAGACTATGCTATACAATCGTACTCATTGATAACTCAAATGATATCACTTGCAACCATAAGTCCATCATTTATCTTAGGATTAAGATAGACTCTCCGATTGTCCTGATAATAAAAAGACTATTATCTATTGACAGTTCTAGATAAAACTTTTCATTGTGATATAGTTCAATGCACCCAGTGCACTAGATTCTTTTGCTCGAAGACACTCCGATGATTTTAGACTCATCATATCTCATTTGATCCCACTCAAATGCTAACAAAAGAATTCTACAACTTTAACAAGATAAAGGTGCCCAACCTTTAACTTAAGTTGTGAACAATATTCAAGACTAACTAAAGAATTGTGTCTACCACATACATATCCAGATGTACGAACAATTCTTCTTTTCTCATAGTCTTTAGACCTTATGATTATTTACTTTGACAATTATAATATTAAACTATAAATGCTATAAGATTTGTTAAACTAGAAATCACTTTATTAATATGAAAAAGATTGTTAATTACAATATTACACTCTTGCTATTGAGCATAATCCTAACAATCTCCCACTTGCGCTATAGCAAATGTATCATATCTCTCAAGCCCATGTTCTCTAGATGCCCATCGAAACTCTTCTGAGGTAAAGCCTTTGTGAAGGGATCCGCTAGATGTTCTGCTGACGCGATTTTGGTAATCGTCACGTCATCCCTTTGAACAATCTCCCTTAAAAGATGATACTTTCTTTCAATATGTTTTCCTCTCTTGTGACTTCTTGGTTCTTTCGAATTAGCCACTACTCCACTGTTGTCACAGTAGATAGTGATCTGCTTATTCGCACTAGGAACCACTTCCAAGTCAATCAAGAATTGGCGGAGCTAAACAGCCTCTTTGGCAGCCTCGCATGCAGCAACATACTCAGCTTCCATGGTGGAATCAGCAATACAAGATTGCTTGATACTCCTCCATATGACTGCTCCTCCTCCAATAGTAAACACAGCCCCCGATGTGGATTTTCTGGAGTCAGAATCTGACTGGAAATCAGAATCTGTATACCCAACAGGAATTAAATCCCCTCCAGAGTATACAAGCATATTATCTCTCGTTCTCTTAAGATACTTGAAAATATGCTTGACTGCCGTCCAGTGATCAGGACCAGGTTTCGATTCAAACTTGCTAACTATGCTAGCAGCAAAACAAATATCTGGTCTAGTGCAGAGCATTGCATACATGAGACTTCCAACTACCGAGGCATATGAAACTCTACTCATGAATTGCTCTTCATACTCATTCTTAGGAACTTGTTCCTTAGAAAGTTTGATTCCATGTTTGAAAGGTAACATACCTTTCTTGGAATCCTGCATGGAAAACCTATACAAGATCTTGTCTATGTATGAAGCTTGAGATAATGCAATCGTTTTATTCTTTCTATCCCTTATGACATGGATACCTAGTGTTGACGGTGAAATTTGGATTGCCACGCACTCAACAATTATATCAATTTAATATAAAACAAGAAAATTAAGAACGCATGCAAAAGACAGATTTTACGTGGAAAACCCTTGAATGGGAAAAAACCATGGCGCCCCTGAGGGCAGAAAAATCATACTAGGTTTTCGTTGCCTTATTACACGCTTAGATCTCTCTTACAGTTGCTCTCTTTTCTCTCTATTTTCTCTATTTTCTCTATTTTCTGAACCTCCTTCTCGAGGGATAGGTGGTTCTATTTATACATGATATTTAGGGTTTTTCCCTTGATTTTAGTCCTACTCATAGTAGGATCTCCTTTCAGATTCGTACTGGGAATCCCACGTTGTTACGGATACAGATAGGTCTTCACCTTTTCCTCCCTTGATTCCTTGTTGTTTATGGGTTTTCTAAAGTGTAGGGTTTATTTCCGTGTTTCTGCCGAGTCGGTTTAGGCCCAGTATGCTGGTGCAGCGAGTACATTTATTTCTGGGTTTCGTTTCTTCGGCGACCATATATCTATATTTGGCGAGTACATATCCAGTTTCAGCGAGCGTGTTTCTGACCTTTTTGGTTTCGAGGTACTTTGACATTGACTTGTCACATTTCCTTTATTGACCCGGTCAATGAGTGACGTGGCAATCTTTATTGACTCTTTTTGATGACGTGTCGGGTTGGCGAATTTATGCATACAACAATACCCCCATAAATACTCCGAGCTGGGCGAATGATTTGTTCTTCTTACTTCGTTTGTCTCTGCGAGTAGTATTTACTTTTATACTTACAAGGTTTCGATGCATTTTGTAATACCTCCTTCTTTCCTTTTTGTCACGCGCTGTATTGATTAATTGATTCTTCTGGTGCAAGCTTTCAACTTGGTCCACATAATTGTTGACGCACCTATTTACCTGACGGACGAAGAGACATTTTGACCGCTTGGCTTTCCCCGAGATGCCATATGTCTGTTTTCTGATGGTGGCTATTGCGGCTGGTCACTGTGGCTGTCATTCTCATTAATTGCATATCTTTTTACTTGATTTTCTTTTTTGAATTTCGAAACTCCCTCTTTTTAAGGCCCGATCGTTTCTTTTCTCCATTTCATTCTTTCCATTTTATTTCTCCACTGGTTTTCTTAGAGCAAAAAAGAACAGTTTGATTCTTCGTTGTTATCTACCTTGTTCCTTCGAGTGCTTGCTACAGTTCTTTCCCTGTGTTTTCTATTTATCAGACGGTTCACCGGAATCGATTATTCCTGCCTCTCTACGAATCTTTCGCGAATCTAGGGTTTTCCGGTGAGTTCCCATGGACCCTTCTTTACGCTCTTCTCTTTTTAATCGAATGATGCAAGCCATGGAGCTTGGTGATAAAAGTACTGCGGACAAAATTGAATCTCTGATTCGTAATTTTCGTCCAGATTCTCCGGTCCTAATTTTTGTTTATGTTCCGTCTTCTGGAGATGTTTTTATCCCTAACATCTCTCCTTCATCTTCTAACAGCGGTTCTCCAACAATGTCGAAATCTTCTAGACCAACAAGCAGTAGACGACGCGCTTCTAGGGTTCCACGTGAATCTCTGCTGGATGCGCAGATCTCTGCTGGATGCGCAGATCTCTGCTGGATGCGCAGACGATTGTTGACTCCGATGTTGAAGACCATCAGAGGGATAGGCTACGCTTCTCGCCAAACCATCCGTGTTCTTTTGATACGGAGGTAAATGTGGTCGGCGAGGTTGAGCTTTGTAAATACAAGAGTCATTTTGACCTGCCAGACTCAGTGAATCTCATTTTACCTGGCGACCGGGCTGTGTGGAATCCTCCCAAAAATACAGTCGCTATTTACGGGGCCATGCTTAGCTGTGGGGTGACTCTCCCTCTTCAGCCTTTCATCGCCAGATTTCTTGCGGAGGCTCAAATTACGCCGGCACAGCTCGCTCCAAATAGCTACAGAATATTGATGTGCATGTGCCTCATGTGGAAGTTGAAGGGTTACGGGCCCCCTACGCCTCGTGAAATCCACCATTTTTACACGCTAAGGCAAGCGGGCCATGGTGGTACGTATTTCCTTATCTCTTCGCCCGTGGAGAGCTGGATTCTTGAGGGCGTGGCGAACCCCGGTCAAGTAGAAATCTCTAGTGATGAGAAGAAAAAGGGGTTCATCTGGGGTTTTCCTACTTCGAACAAGAGGTGGAAGAACAGCTGGTTTTTCGTTGATGGCGAGTGGGGTCGTGATTTGCCTGCCAGTAGTCGCCATAATTTCTTGGCGAAGAAGGTTCTCAGGCACTTCACATCGCCTGAAGCTTGGTTGAAGGCGACCCCTGTTTTACTGAATAGAGAGGTTTCTCACCTCGCCGCAGCAGCTGTCCTCCCTTTGAGAGAAAGGGATAGGTCCTTCCTCTTGGATGAGGAAAAAATGATTTCCGAGGGGATTTTCACACGGCTACATGCAAGGCTTCCTCGCTGTAAGTCTTTGTCCACTCCTTCTTTGTTTTACTATCTTATTCTGTTAGTTGATACTTTGTTTATTTTTCTTGCAGTGTGCGATTTTGACACAGTTTGCGATCAACACGCCCGGGCAGTAAAGAATTCTGAGGCAACCAGTAGAAAACATGCTGCTGGTTTGGCCAAGGAAGGACTTGCTAGTTCGGATGGCAGCGATCCCTCCGATGGCGAGGAAGTTGGTGATATTCCTGAGGGTAGGGTCGAATCGGAACAACCCCCTGTGTACACAGAGGCTGCTGTGAACATTCCTGCTGCGAATACCTCTGCTGCGACCACCCCTGCAGCTACCTCCAGCCGCAAGGGAAAAGAAAAAGTTGGAGTTTCAGGGCCAGTCCATGATACTCCTATTTTTGACGCGGATGTCCCTGAAATTCCTCTTGATCCTGCGAATGATCTAACTCCTAGGACTGGTAGAGGAAAACGCCCGGCTGAGGGTACCCCTGACCATACTACTCGACCTTTGAAGCGGGCATCGTGCAGTATGTCGTTTCTTCTGACGAGGAGGGTGCTGATGGACCTGTGTTCGCCGGAATTCCCTCTACTCATCCAACTGTGCCTGAAGCCCCCGCTGAAGGGATGAGTGAGGTAGCGTCTCCACCTCCTGAAAGAGTTAGTGAATTGAATGTTCCTGCTTTCTCTCCAACTGGTGCAGCTTCTCCTCCAGCGACTGTAGATGAGCCGAACGTGTCGTCTGCTGATCAGCCTGGGCCATGTGGTCAGCCTGGGCCATGTGGTCAACCGAGGCCAGCTGATAAGTCGGGGCCATCGAAGCAAACTGGGGCTTCTGCGTCAGGTTCGGGTATTGCCCGTGAAGTTCCTCCCGTGGATCCAACCGGAGTTGGTGAGGGAGAGGGGTGTGTGTCCCTTTCAGATTTCACGGCTGTAGAGATTTGCTCACATATAATGAACAACAATGTTTATATTGATGAGGGTTGGGAGCACATGAAGAGCAGATCCTGCAACAAGAAGATGAAATTTTTCTTTGATTATCAGTCCCTGGTGAGTCTCTTGCGATATTCGTGTTTTGCGTTTTTCATTCGTATGTTTCCTGACTTGACTTTTTTTCTTTTTAGATGATGTCTGAGTTGACCGACGCTTACAGGCGAGGGAATTTCCTTTCGAGGGATGTGAAACGCCTGCGGGAACAGACTTCTATTTTGGCCGCTGAGAAACTTTCTGCTGAGGAAATCCATACTCAGCATCTCGCTCAGATGAGGGAATCTGTGGATGGCTATCTTTTAGCTCAACTTGTCGCTGAAGATAAATTAGCTGCTGCTGAGGAAGAGATTCGTTTACTGCGAGAGCAACTCTCCGCTAATCAAGAATCACTCGCAGCACGTTTTGAGGCTGAGCAACTAGCTGAGGAGGCAAAGGAGAAAGCTGAGCGTGAAGCTTTGGACTTGCACAACCAGTTGTCCTCGCATGAAGTTATTCTGAACGATCTCAAGGCTGTGCTGGAGGTTGAATCGGTTGATCGTTTCAAGAGATCCCCTGCCTATGATGCACTTTTATTGCGTGAATTTGAAAAAGGCATGAGGCAGGCGAAGAAATTCTTCGCCATGAAGGATCACTCCAATGAGAAGGCTCTGGGGCGTTTCGACCAGTCTTTTCAACAGCATATGGCCAACGGAGTGGACTCGATTAAAGAGCAGATAAAACGTTGGAAAGCCCACTGTCGCTACAACATGACTGAACCTCACCCTATGCATTTAGAAATCCCTAGCAAGCGTAACTTCAATACTTATTATTCGGGTCGGAAAGGCAGCTTTTCTGGTTCTGGTGCTGAGCCTGACTTGGGTCCTGTTGCGGGAAGGGATTATGAGAGTTTTATGCCAGAAGGGGATGAGGAAGTCGTCTGGCCTTCAGACGAGGAGATCAAAGATGAGGAAGATAGTAAGGGCCCTCCTGCAGCTAGTTGACTTTTTGTATTTTCATTCTTAATTCTTTAATTGTAAATAACTTTATTTATAAGAAGTTATAAACTTTTTCTTTGTTCAGCTGCTTTTACTGAATTTTCGACTTACTCAGTATTTCACCAAGTTTTTAGCATATTTTGTATTCAGCTGCCATTGCTGGATTTTGGCGTACTTAGCGTTTCACTAAGTTTTTAACTTATTTTGTATTCAGCTGCCATTGCTGGATTTTGGCGTACTTAGCGTTTCACTAAGTTTTTAACATATTTTGTATTCAGCTGCCATTGCTGGATTTTGGCGTACTTAGTGTTTGTCAGGACGTATCCGACCATACACCAAGTTTTTAACATGTTTTTATTTATTCAACTGCCATTGCTGAGTTCTGGCGTACTTGGTGCTTATTCAGGGCGTATTTGCCCACACCAAGTTTTTCTCCGGAGATCTTATTCTCCTTGTGGGGGCTATCCCCAATTTCTGTAGCTTGGGCTATGGCGACTAAGTCGCTTTTGGCTTGCTTTAATTTCGTTGAGTTGTCACTTATTCTCACTGCTGCGAGTACGAAACTCGTCTTTACACAATGGTATTGACATATGTCGGTAAGTGTCCTTTGTAATTGGCGAGTCAAGTCGCGATTTCTCAGTAATAAATTACTCTTTATTTGGATAATTCCTGCAACTTTGTTAACATAATCACAAAGAAAAGAAAACAAATACTAAAACGAAAACTGTTCTAAGAAAAAATAAAAGGCTCACACCAATTCTAAATTTGACCCCCAAGTTATGGATAATATATCTTCAAGTACTGCGCATTGCATGGACGAGGTAGTTCGCCAAAACCTTCTCGAGTGATGCGATATGCCCCGTGGCCAGCTATGCCTGTAATTTGATAAGGCCCCTCCCATTTGTCTGCGAGTGACTCTGCAACTTTGTCTTTTGTTCCTTGGTTCACTCTTTTCAGCACTAAGTCGCCTAGCGAGAACCTTCTTTCACGCACATGTGAGTTGTAATATCTGGCTACCCTATGTTGGTACGCAGTATTCCTTATTTGCACGCGCTCTCTTCTTTCTTCTAACTCATCTAGGCCGCACTTTAGCATATCAATGTTGATTTCTGGCTGAAAAAGTTGCACCCTCGGCGAAGAGAAAGATGTTTCCACGGGAATGACAGCTCCAGCTCCATATGCCATGGAATATGGGGTCTCGCCTGTTGAACTCCTTTCTGTGGTTCGGTATGCCCAAAGTACCTGTGGTAATTCGTCTGCCCAGCTGCCCTTTTTAACTGCCAATTTAGCCTTCAGGTTATGTTTTATGATTTTGTTTACTGCTTCAGTCTGGCCATTCGTCTGTGGGTGTGCTGGAGAGGCGTAGTAGTTGTTGATGCCGTACTTATCACATAGCTCCCTGAATTTCCTCCCGTCAAATTGGGTCCCATTGTCCGTGATGATGGTGTTTGGTATCCCGAATCTGTAAAGGATATTTTTCTTCACAAAGCTTACAGTGTTTGCTTCAGTTATGTGTACCAATGGCTCGGCTTCTACCCATTTTGTAAAATAATCCACAGCTACTATGGCATGTTTTGCTCCTCCAGTTGCTGTTGGCATTGGGCCGATCAAGTCAATTCCCCACATGGCGAACGGCCAAGGCGAGGTAATACTTTGCAAGAGTTCAGGTGGCTGTCGGATGTTATTAGCAATTTTCTGACAAGCCTCACATCTCGCTGCCACCCTTTTGGAGTCGGCGAACAGTGTTGGCCAGTAAAAACCCTGCCTTAATGTTTTGTGGGCTAGACTGGCGCCCCCAGCGTGGTTCCCACAATTTCCACTATGTATGCTTCTCAGGATACCTTCTGCTTCTTCAGGCCCAACACATCTCTGCAGTGCCCTCGAGTATCCCCTTTTGTACAGTTCTCCATTGAGTACTGAGTATCTTGTAGCTCTGTACTTCAGCCGCTTTGCTTCTAACAGGTCACTTGGGAGTACATCATTGATGAGATATTCTTTGATTGGTGTGATCCAGCTGTCCCTTTCGCCAAAGACTGCCCCAACTTCCTTTGTTTTAACTATACTCGGCTGCAATAAGCGGATCATAGAAATATTTTTGGGCCAGATGCTGATTGTGGCAGATGCCAGTTTAGCCAAGGCATCAGCTTTCTCGTTTTCTTCTCGGGGGACATGAACAATCCTGTATTCTTTAAATCTTTTTAATAGCTCCTTTGCCAATTCCAGGTAGGTGATCATGCTCTCATCTCTTGCTTGGTATTCATCTAGTACTTGATTGACAACAACTTGAGAGTCGCTAAAAACTTCCACTTCGTCTGCTCCTAGGACTGTGCTAATTTTTAAACCTGCTATGAGTGCCTCGTACTCGGCTTGATTGTTGGTAGCTTTGAAGTCAAAACGCAAGGCACATTCGACTGAATCTCCTTCTGGGGTTGACACTACTACCCCTGCCCCGCTGCCATGCGTGTTTGATGAGCCGTCAACGCGGAGTTGCCATTTGAATATTTTTTTATTTTGTTCCTCCATCATTCTCGCTACTTCCACGTTTGGTTCGGTGAACTCTACTACAAAGTCTGCCACTGCCTGGGCTTTAATTGCTGTCCTTGGGAGGTACTCTACATCGAATTCACTTAACTCGATTGCCCACTTTGTTAATCGACCGGATACTTCTGGTTTCTGCAGGATTAACTTCAGTGGGCAGTTGGTGTATACTCTGATTTTATGAGCCTGGAAATATGGCCTCAGTTTCCTCGCTGCGGTTATTAGAGCTAGTGCCAATTTTTCAGCCGGCAAGTATCTGGTTTCGGCTGGCAACAGTGCTTTGCTGGTGTAGTATATTGGTTTCTGGATCCCATCTTCCTGTTTTACTAGCACGGAACTTGTGGCTGCTCCAGAGACGGACAAGTACATGTACAATGTTTCTCCTGTTTCTGGTTTTGATAGCAGCGGTGCTTGCCCCAGGTAATCTTTCAAGGCTTGGAAAGCCTTTTCACACTCCTCATTCCACTCGATTCCCTTTCCCTTTTTTAGAGCTTTGAAAAATGGTAGGCATCGGTCTGTTGATTTGGCTATGAATCTGCTCAGCGATGCTAAGCACCCTGTGAGTTTTTGAACGTCTTTCAGAGTTCTTGGCAAGACCATTTTTGCTAGTGCTTGGATTTTTTCAGGGTTCACCTCTATTCCCCTTTGATGTACTTGATATCTGAGAAACCTCCCAGATGGTACGCCGAATACGCATTTTGCTGGATTCAACTTCATTCCATACTTGACCAGCACGTCGAATGTTTCCCTCAGGTCATCTGTATGTCTATCCGCTGTGGTGCTTTTTGTTAGCATATCGTCAACGTAGACTTCCATATTTCTCCCGATTTGTCTGGCGAACATTCTGTTGACCAAGCGCTGGTAAGTTGCCCCAGCGTTTTTTAGGCCGAATGGCATGACCGTGTAATAATACAACCCCTGATCTGTGGTGAACGCTGTCTTCTCTTCGTCTGGCTTGTGCATCTTTATTTGGTTATATCCTGAATATGCATCCATGAAGCTCAACGTTTCATGTCCAGCTGTTGCATCGACTAACTGGTCATTCCTTGGTAGCGGGAAGCTATCCTTGGGGCAGGCTTTGTTCAGATCAGTGAAGTCGACGCACATCCTCCATTGATTGTTTTTCTTTTTCACTAAGACCACATTCGCCACCCATTCTGGGTACTTAACTTCTCTGATTGACCTTGCGGCGAGCAATTTTGATACTTCCTCCTTTATTGCTGCACTTCTTTCTAGGTTGAAACTTCTCCTTTTTTGCACAACCGGCTTGCATTTCTCATTCACAGCCAGATTGTGCGAAATTACACTTCTATCAATCCCTGGCATGTCTTCGTGGCACCAAGTGAAAATCCCCCTATATTCCTTCAACAAGTTTGTCACATCTTTCTTAACTTGGTTAGCCAGCCTTGCTCCGATCTTTACTGTTTTGTCTGGTTCCGCTTCGTCTAGAATAACTGACTCAGTTGGTTCTTCTTTCTCTCTGCTCGTTTTGTCCCTTGGGTCCAGTTCGAAGTTTCCCGGACTATCTTCCTGCACCTCCCTGTCCACTTCGAATATGTTTAAGGTTTCCATCCCTGCTTTATCTTTGAAGATTGATAGGTTGGCGCGGCGAGCCATCTCCTGTGACCCTCTCAATTCTCCGACACCAAATTTTGTAGGGAATTTTATTTTCAATGCATGGGTTGAAGTGACAGCTCGAGCTTTGTTAAGAAACGGTCGGCCAAGTAAAGCATTATACGGCCAATTGTGGATGTCAACCACGACAAAGTCCAAAAGGATTGTTTACCGGCATGGTGCTGTACCAAATCTCACCGTCAGTTTAACAGTTCCTAACGACCTAACTGCTGCGCCACCAAATCCCTTTAGTGGTACATGGAATGGTTCGAGATCTTTTTTGTCCAGCCGCAATTCATCATATACTCTGGCACTTAAGATATCGGCTGAACTTCCATTGTCAATCATCACCCGAAGGACATCCCTATGGGCTATTCGAACCCCCACGACGATTGCATCGTTAGGTTTTGCATCTATCCCGTCTGAGTCTTCTGCTGTAAATGTTATAGGATCATGTCCTTCTCTTCCCTTTTTGGGGCTTCTCTGTACGGAATTAATCTCCATGCTTCTGCTTTCATACATTACTTCTCGAACTTCTGACATCCTTTCTCAATTGCTTCTCCCAGTATGAGGTCCGCCAAAAATGGTGTTTATGGTGGCGTTAGGCTGTTCCCCCTTGGACTTTTCCTCTCCTGCCCGTTTCCTTTACGGCTATCCTGGCGACCACCATATATATCTCCCTTCAAAGCAAAATCCTTCAGGTGCCCATCTCTGATCAAACTTTCAATGTGGTCACGCAGCTGGAAACACTTTGAGGTTTCATGCCCGTGATCTTTGTGGAATCGGCAGTACTTAGTTGTGTCTCTCCTAGCATTCGCTGACTGCTGTCGAGGGTATTTAGCGAGTCCTTTGTCTTCCACCACAGAAAATATCTCCTCTTGATCGCCGGTTAAAGGGGTGTAATGGTTGTACCTTCCTCGAAACCTACTGGCTCGAGGATTTCCTTTGCTTTCTCTCGAGTGCCCCTTTTGGCCTTTCTCGTCTCTCTGGCGATCACGTGATACTGTCTTCTTGTCATCCTTTCGATCCGATTTTGAGTCAGGTTTGTGTCCACGCACGTAGCTACCCCCTTGTGCTACTTCTTCTTCTTCTGTTAATGCATAGTCGCTAGCTATTTCCATCATCTCCTCATAAGTTTTTGGTCTCTCTCTTCGCAGGTCAAAAGATAATCGCCCGCTTTGTAACCCATTGGTGAAAGCGGCGATCACAGCTACATCGCTGGCATCTTCAATTTGAGCAACTTCCTTACCAAATCTTGCTAGGTACTTCTTGATTGACTCATTGTGCTCCTGTTTCAAATTTGATAGATGAGCGAGTGACTTCCTTCTCTGCACGCTCCCCATGAACTGTCTTATGAACGCCTTGCTGAGGTTTGAGAAACTGCTTATACTTCCGGGCGGAAGACTTCTAAACCACCTAGAGGCGAGATCACCGAACGTTTGAGGGAAGGTGAGGCATAAAAGCCAGTCATTAGATGAATACTGGGCCATGATGTTGCGGAATCGGCGAACATGCTCCTTCGGGTCCCTGTTCTCCTTGTGCTGCTCAATGGTTGGCATTCTAAATCTGTCTGGGAACTGGGTGCGAGCAATATCTTTAATGAATGAGCTGTCTGACTCATCATCTGAAGATACGTTACGATCGTACCTTCGTGTCATCGCTGAAACCTTTCTTGATAGCTATTGTAAGGTGACATCTCGCTGACCAGTCGGCTCTCCTACTGGATCAAGTCTGCTCTTAATTGTCATTCTCCCATGGTTGTTTCTATTATCCGGGCTCCTTCGATCTTCTGTGCTTTCGGATCTCCTTCACCGTGCTCTTTTGGACCGTAACTCTCTTTATGGACGTGGACCCTTATCTTCAGACGAGATAGAACGGTGTCTCCGTCGGTTCCGTTGGTATGTGTCACTGGAATTGACCCCATGTGTCCGCGCCTGGTCTCGCTCCTCTCTGGATTCTTCATTCATCACACCTTTTCCTTTCCTTTGTTTTCTCCTTTCGAAATACTCTGGGTGGTCCTGGGGAGTCTCCTCGGCGGATTGTCTTGCTTGAGTATCAGGGATTACGATGTGAACTTCTGATCGTAGCTTTCCGGGAGGATGGATTCCAGGGGTGGTTAACTCATAAGGAGATGAAACTCCCAAACCGATGGGAAGCGAAAGTCCTATCTTGTTGGCTTCGCTGATTAGGTTTACCAACGCAGCTTGGAAGTGCTGCAGAATCCCAGGGTCGGCGGCCCTAGTCCCTGGTGTTGCCGCCGATTGTTCCCCGATCGTTACTGCCCTATCTCCTGTCGGCACAGCTGGTTCAATAACCTGATCTCCGCTGGAGTTAACGTCTCTGTCACTGTCGTTGTTCATGTTCATGTTCATGTTCATGTTCTTTAATTCGTAAGGGTTCCTCGAAGTTTTTCTGTAACCCCCCTCCTTCTAGCGCCAATTGTTGACGGTGAAATTTGGATTGCCACGCACTCAACAATTATATCAATTTAATATAAAACAAGAAAATTAAGAACGCATGCAAAAGACAGATTTTACGTGGAAAACCCTTGAATGGGAAAAAACCACGGCGCCCCTGAGGGCAGAAAAATAATACTAGGTTTTCGTTGCCTTATTACACGCTTAAATCTCTCTTACAGTTGCTTTCTTTTCTCTCTATTTTCGCTATTTTCTCTATTTTCTGAACCTCCTTCTCGAGGGATAGGTGGTTCTATTTATACATGATATTTAGGGTTTTTCCCTTGATTTTAGTGCTACTCATAGTAGGATCTCCTTTCAGATTCGTACTGGGAATCCCACGTTGTTACGGATACAGATAGGTCTTCACCTTTTCCTCCCTTAATTCCTTGTTGTTTATGGGTTTTCTAAAGTGTAGGGTTTATTTCCGTGTTTCTGCCGAGTCGGTTTAGGCCCAGTATGCTGGTGCAGCGAGTACATATATTTCTGGGTTTCGTTTCTTCGGCGACCATATATCTAGATTTGGCGAGTACATATCCAGTTTCGGCGAGCGTGTTTCTGACCTTTTTGGTTTCGAGGTACTTTGACATTGACTTGTCACATTTCCTTTATTGACCCGGTCAATGAGTGACGTGACAATCTTTATTGACTCTTTTTGATGACGTGTCGGGTTGGCGAATTTATGCATACAACACCTAGAATAAAACTTGCTTCTCCTAAGTCCTTCATATCAAATTGTTTTGCTAACCATTCTTTTACTGATGTTAATACTCCTACATCGTTTCCAATGAGTAGTATATCATCAACATAAAGAATCAGAAAAACCAACTTGTCGCCCTTAATCCTTTTGTATACACAAGGTTCGTCAGGATTCTGAATAAATCCAAAACCTTTGACAGCTTGATCGAACCTTATGTTCCAGGATCTGGACGCTTGCTTTAATCCATATATGGATTTCTGCAACTTGCATACTTTTTCCATTTGGCCCTTTTCAATGAATCCTTCTGGTTGCATCATGTAGATGCTTTCGTCAAGACTTCCATTAAGGAAAGCTGTCTTGACGTCCATTTGCCAAATCTCTAGATCTAAAGATGATGCAATGGACAAGAGTATCCTAATGGATTGAAGCATGGCCACAGGAGAGAAGATTTCCTCGTAATCGATACCTTCTTTCTGTGTATACCCTTTAGCTACCAATCTAGCTTTAAAGGTTTCCACCTTTCCATCTATACCTCTTTTCCTCTTGTATACCCACTTGCACCCAATGGGTTTTATCCCTTTAGGCAAGTTTACAAAGGACCAGACTTTGTTATCGAACATAGATTCAATCTCAGATTGCATTGCCTTTTGCCAATGGCGACTATCAACATCCTCCATTGCTTCCTTATACGTGTAGGGATCATCGTCGTCCGGGAGATTCTCCACTGATTCTCCCAGACCAATGTATCTTTCGGGTTGTGTTCTAACCCTCCCACTACGACGAGGAATGGTAGGTTGTTGATCTTGTGTTGGATCAGAACTTACAATTGGGTTAGGTTGTGTAACCTCTCGTGGAATTGTATCTCCTGACATCTCATTCAGGACAATTCTACTTCTAGGCACAAAATCATTCAAATAATCCTTTTCCAGAAATTTAGCATTTGTCGAAACAAATACTTTAAGATCTGAAGGACTATAGAAATAAAATCCTTTAGTTTCTTTTGGATACCCTACAAATATACATGTTTCTGAACGGGACTCCATCTTATCTGTCTTTCCTTTTAACACATGCACAGGACAACCAAATATCCTTAAGTGTTGTAAACTAGGCTTGCGCCCAGTCCACAACTCATGCGGTGTTTGAGGAACAGACTTAGATGGTACATCGTTTAGAATGTATATAGCAGTTTGTAAAGCATATCCCCAAAAAGAAATAGGAAGTGTTGAATAACTCAACATAGACCTAACCATATCCAAAAGAGTTCTATTTCTTCTTTCTGCCACCCCATTCTGTTGAGGTGTTCCTGGTGCAGAAAACTGAGAAACTATCCCATTATCAATAAGATATTGCTGAAACTCACCAGATAGATATTCTCCACCACGATCAGACCTCATGATTTTTATGTGTTTCTCAAGCTGATTTTCTACTTCAGCTTTGAATGCTTTGAACATGTAAAAAGCATCCGACTTATGTCGCATGAGATACACATAGCCAAATCTCGAGTAATCATCTGTGAAGGTGATGAAGTACTTATATCCACCTCTAGCTTGAATGCTCATAGGTCCACATACATCAGTGTGTATCAATCCTAAACATTCAGTGGCTCTTGCACCTTTGGCCGAGAACGACCTTTTGGTCATTTTACCTTCCAAACAAGATTCACAAGTTGGTAGATCATCAACCTTTAAGTCACTTAAAGGTCCGTCACTTACCAATCTTTTAATCCTATTAAGGTTAATATGACCTAGGCGTAAATGCCATAGGTAGGTTTCATCTATTGATAATTTTACTCTTTTATGATTAGGTTCCGTTATTTATCTGTCTAACGAGTGAGAGATATTTCTATGCAAGAAGTATAGACCATTTTCCAATGTACCTTGGCAAATAATTTTGTCATTCTTACTAATAATAAAAACTTTATTAAAAGTAACCGAATATCCAAATTTATTTAAACAAGAAACTAAAATTAAATTCCTCTTGAATTGAGGTACATAATAAACGTCTATCAAATCTAAATGCCTTCTATAATCCAAATAAACTCTAATATCTCACACTGCACTTGCAGACACTAACGTTCCGTTGCCCAAGCGCAAATTGATTTCATTCTTACTCAGCCTTCTCCTTTCTTGGAACCCTTGCAAGGAATAACAAACATGATTAGTGGCTCCAGAGTCTATGATCCAAGAATCAGTAGAATCTGCCAAAAAACATGTTTCAAGATAATTAACATTACCTTCTTCCTTCTTATTCTGGGACTTTGGGCAATTTCTTTTCCAATGTCCATTTTCACCACAAAGGAAGCATTTCCCTTTGATCTTGGTTACTTTCTTGGTCTCCTTCTTGGTAGGCCCAAGTTGCTTTTTTTCTGTTGTTTCTTGACCTTCTGACGGGTCTTAACAGTACCAACTTTACCAACCATATAAATCTTTTAACCTTTGCTTTTCACAAGGATCTTTTCAGCACTTTGAACATCTTGCATCAGGCCTTGTAAGATGTATTCCTTTTTGTTCAAAGTGTAGTCCAATTTGAACTGATCAAAGGAATCTGACAATGAATTGACAACCATATCAATTTTTGTCTCACCATCTATCTCAGCGCCAAGCAGTTCAGCAATGTTGAGATGTGCTATAACTTTCATCATGTGATCCTTCACAGCCTGTCCAGGTTTCATCCTAAGATTCATAAAAGCAGTCACTGCCTCTCTCTTAGTCGTCCTGGACTTCATAGCAAACATCTCCTCTAGAGACATCATTATATCAGCAGCGGACTCCATTCCTTCATGCTGCTGTTGCAACTGTAGGGAAAAATACCGTAGTACACGCAGCGGAAGCGAGACTAAAAATAGATTTAGTAACTTTTAAAATTTTTCCTTTTTATGAACCTTAAACCCTTTAATCAATTAATCATATATATTATCTAACAAAAGAAGAATACCTTTTGTCGCGTGATCCGATTAACTTACGTCGATGGTAATCCGCAAGATCTTCAATCCTAGCACGAACGTGGATCACCTAGGAGCGTGGTCTCCCTTTTCTTTGAATTGCAAACCTGAGAATGGACAAACAAACTTTTCTTTTCTTTGTTAGTCACAAAAACAATCAAAAGAAGACTAAGATTATTCCGGTCACTTTTGAGTTCTCAATCTAATGATCGAAACTCGCGTGAACCTAAATCGATGTTGTACACACAAGCTTATTGATGAACAAGCAATTAGTGTACCATCAAAGAATAATCTATTCACTCTTTTATGTTTTTAGTAGAATAAAAAACCTTTCTATGAATTGAGAAGAAGAAGAAAATTATTCAATCAAGCCTTATGCATGTGGTGGCCGAATTCTATAAGTACATATATATAGGTGGCCAAATTTTCTTTTCTTCTTTCTATTAGGGTTGCCGAAAATACTACACTAAAAGGGACTAGGGTTGCTGCAATACTCAAGCCAAAAAAGAGTTTGTATTGCACCCTAATTCATATTTAGTTTAAGACTTCAAACCTTAATCCAACTCATAGATCTTTTATTCTTTTATTTGACTAAATAAAAAGACTTCTTATTTGATTAAATAAATAAAATTAATTATTTATTTTCTTATCAAACAAGTCTTTTAATTTTAGTATACTACTACCAATAGTATAACTCTAGGAATCATATTTCCTAATCAGAAAAGATTTGTTTCTTAATTAAATAATTAATTAAACAATTAATTAATTCTTATTTAATTAAAACAATGAAACAAAATAATATATTAGGTTAAAATATTAACCCTTGCCACCCCACTTGTCTAAAATAGAGCCTTATATTATTTTCTCATTTCATTTAATCCATTGGACTTTAAATAAAAAGCCCACATATGAACCAGACCCATTCTTACTAAAAGAAACAAGCCCATATGTCTTTCATTAATATATTAATACAATTGTGCAGCCCATTAAATAAATAATGTGCAAATTGTATTCTTAATATATTAAATGCAATTCTAAACGGACCCATAAATTGGTCCGGTAGAATATATCAAGTGATCCATGCAAGTCCGTATGGATTGGGGATCTTGGCGGGCTATCTAAATTTAAGCTTCAATAAACATAACCTAATCACAATCAACAAATGATTCACTTAGGTCCGATCCATTAATTTTAACTCATTCCACTAAAGAGTTAAAATTGAACTCTTAAATAAAGATAGAAAAGGAAGATGTTCCTCATTCATACCCTAGACAATCATGTTGGAGATAGTGTATCCTCGTGATTAATATCAGTAATCGCCAAGAGTTCATAGACCGCCTATAACTCTCCAAGTTACCATATTTACTCATATGACCACGTTTTGAACTTGGATATTTTGACTTGTCCAGAAGCCATGTTTTCAATAGACACTATCGAAAACTCAACGTTGAGATTTAATATCCAATTACCTAAAAACATCCATATGATGATATTATACTCTCATTTAATAAATGGAGCCACGATGTCTATATCTATAAATGAAGTCCTCTATCGATTAACAAACGAATATCACCAAACTATCGAGGATAGACTATGCGATATAATCGTACTCATTGATAACTCAAATGATATCACTTGCAATCATAAGTCCATCATTTATCTCAGGATTAAGATAGACTCTCCGATTGTCCTGATAATGAAAAGACTTTTATCTACTGACGGTTATAGATAAAGTATTTCATTGTGATCCTGTTCAATGCACCCAGTGCACTAGATTCTTTTGCTCGAAGACACTTCGATGATTTTAGACTCATCATATCTCATGTGATCCCACTCAAATGCTAGCAAAAGAATTCTACAACTTTAACAAGATAAAGATGCCCAACCTTTAACTTAAGCTGTGAACAATATTCAAGACTAACTAAAGGATTGTGTCTACCACATACATATCTAGATGTACGAACAATTCTTCTTTTCTCATAGTCTTTAGACCTTATGATTATTTACTTTGACAATTATAATATTAAACTATAAATGCTATAAGATTTGTTAAACCAGAAATCACTTTATTAATATGAAAAAGATTGTTAATTACAACATTACACTCTTGCTATTGAGCACAATCCTAACAATCTCCCACTTGCACTATAGCAAATGTGTCATATCTCTTAAGCCCATGTTCTCTAGATTACCATCGAAACTCTTCTGAGGAAGAGCCTTTGTGAAGGGATCCGCTAGAGTTTCTGCTGACGCGATTTTGGTAATCGTCACGTCACCTTTTTGAACAATCTCCCTTAAAAGATGATACTTTCTTTCAATGTGTTTTCCTCTCTTGTGACTTCTTGGTTCTTTCGAATTAGCCACTGCTCCACTGTTGTCACAGTAGGTTGTGATCTGCTTATTCGCACTAGGAACCACTTCCAAGCCAATCAAGAATTGGCGGAGCCAAACAGCCTCTTTGGCAGCCTCGCATGCAGCAACATACTCAGCTTCCATGGTGGAATCAGCAATACAAGATTGCTTGATACTCCTCCATATGACTGCTCCTCCTCCAATAATAAACACGGCCCCGGATGTGGATTTTCTGGAGTCAGAATCTGATTGGAAATCAGAATCTGTATACCCAACAGGAATCAAATCCCCTCCAGAGTATACAAGCATATTATCTCTCGTTCTCTTGAGATACTTGAAAATATGCTTGACTGCCGTCCAGTGATCAGGACCAGGTTTCTATTGAAACCTGCTAACTATGCCAACAGCAAAACAAATATCTGGTCTAGTACAGAGCATTGCATACATGAGACTTCCAACTTCTGAGGCATATGGAACTCTACTCATGAATTGCTCTTCATGCTCTTTCTTAGGAACTAGTTCCTTAGAAAGTTTGATTCCATGTCTGAAAGGTAACATACATTTCTTGGAATCCTGCATGGAAAACCTAGACAAGATCTTGTCTATGTATGAAGCTTGGGATAATGCAATCGTTTTATTCTTTCTATCCCTTATTACTTGGATACCTAGAATAAAACTTGCTTATCTTAAGTCCTTCATACCAAATTGTTTTGCTAACCATTCTTTTACTGATGTCAATACACCTACATCGTTTCCAATGAGTAGTATATCATCAACATAAAGAATTAGGAAAACCAACTTGTCGCCTTTAATCCTTTTGTATACACAAGGTTCGTCAGGATTCTGAATAAATCCAAAACCTTTGACAGCTTGATCGAACCTTATGTTCCAGGATCTGGATGCTTGCTTTAATCCATATATGGATTTCTGCAACTTGCATACCTTTTCCATTTGGCCCTTTTCAATGAATCCCTCTGGTTGCATCATGTAGATGCTTTCGTCAAGACTTCCATTAAGGAAAGCTGTCTTGACGTCCATTTGCCAAATCTCTAGATCTAAAGATGCTACAATGGATAAGAGTATCCTAATAGATTTAAGCATGGCCACAGGAGAGAAGGTTTCCTCGTAATCGATACCTTCTTTCTGTGTATACCCTTTAGCTACCAATCTAGCTTTAACGGTTTCCACCTTACCATCCATACCTCTTTTCCTCTTGTATACCCACTTGCACCCAATGGGTTTTATCCCTTTAGGCAAGTCTACAAGGGACCAGACTTTGTTATCGAACATAGATTCAATCTCAGATTGCATTGCCTTTTGCCAATGGTGACTATCAACATCCTCCATAGCTTCCTTGTACGTGTAGGGATTATCGTAGTCCGGGAGATTCTCCACTGATTCTCCCAGACCGATGTATCTTTCGGGTTGTGTTCTAACCCTCCCACTACGACGAGGAATGGTAGGTTGTTGATCTTGTGTTGGATCGGAACTTACAATTGGGTTAGGTTGTGTAACCTCTCGTGGAATTGTATCTCCTGACATCTCATTCAGGACAATTCTACTTCTAGGCACAAAATCATTCATATAGTCCTTTTCCAGAAATTTAGCATTTGTTGAAACAAATACTTTAAGATCTGAAGGACTATAGAAATAATATCCTTTAGTTTCTTTTGGATACCCTACAAATATACATGTTTCTGAACGGGACTCCATCTTTTCTGTCTTTCCTTTTAACACATGCGCAGGACAACCAAATATCCTTAAGTGTTGTAAACTAGGCTTGCGCCCAGTCCACAACTCATGTGGTGTTTTAGGAACAGACTTAGATGGTACATCGTTAGAATGTATATAGCAGTTTGTAAAGCATATCCCCAAAAAAAAATAGGAAGTGTTGAATAACTCAACATAGACCTAACCATATCCAAAAGAGTTCTATTTCTTCTTTCTGCCACCCCATTCTGTTGAGGAGTTCCTGGTGCAGAAAACTGAGAAACTATCCCATTATCAATAAGATATTGCTGAAACTCACCAGATAGATATTCTCCACCACGATCAGATCTCAAGATTTTTATGTGTTTCTCAAGCTGATTTTCCACTTCAGCTTTGAATGCTTTGAACATGTCAAAAGCATTCGACTTATGTCGCATGAGATACACATAACCAAATCTCGAGTAATCATCTCTGAAGGTGATGAAGTACTCATATCCACCTCTAGCTTGAATGCTCATAGGTCCACATACATCAGTGTGTATCAATCCTAAACATTCAGTGGCTCTTGCACCTTTGGCAGAGAACGACCTTTTGGTCATTTTACCTTCCAAACAAGATTCACAAGTTGGTAGATCATCAACCTTTAAGTCACTTAAAGGTCCGTCACATACCAATCTTTTAATCCTATTAAGGTTAATATGACCTAGGCGTAAATGCCATAGGTAGGTTTCATCTATTGATAATTTTACTCTTTTATGATTAGGTTCCGTTAATTCTGTGTCTAACGAGTGAGAGATATTTCTATGCAAAAAGAATAAGCCGTTTTCCAATGTACCTTTGCAAATAAATTTGTTATTCTTACTAATAATAAAATCTTTATTAAAAGTAACCGAATATCCAAATTTATTCAAACAAGAAACTGAAATTAAATTTCTCTTGAATTGAGGTACATAATAAACGTCTATCAAATCTAAATGCCTGAAAGAATCTAGAGTAACTCTAATATCTCCCACTGCACTTGCAGACACTAACGATTCGTTGCCCAAACGCAAGTTGATTTCATTCTTATTCAGCTTTCTCCTTTCTTGGAACCCCTGTAAGGAATAACAAATATGATTTGTGGCTCCAGAGTCTATGATCCAAGAATCTGTAGAATCTGCCAGAAAACATGTTTCAAGATAATTAATATTACCTTGTTCCTTCTTGTTCTGGGACTTTGGGCAATTTCTTTTCCAATGTCCCTTTTCACCACAAAGGAAGTATTTCCCTTTGATCTTGGTTACTTTCTTGGTCTCCATCTTGGTAGGCCCAAGTTGCTTTTTCTTCTGTTGTTCCTTAACCTTTTGACGGGTCTTAACAGTAGCAACTTTACCAACTATATGAATCTGAGATTCATAAGTAGGAGCAGGTGGTTTAGGAGTAGTTAGAACAAACTTATGTTTTTCACTTTGCAGCAACAGCCCAATTTTCCTTTTCCATGTGACATAATTATCTCCAGTTAAAGTGTTATCTTTTAGGATGTTCATAAGTGATGGGGTCATGATTTCTGAATAAAACAAAACATATATAAGTAAATAATCATGATAAAGCACTTTTAAATATTTATCTTGAATTAAATAAATAACTCAATCATAAAAATTCAACGGTGATCCAACACCCATAAATGTTACGCCTCCTTTAGGAGTTCGCACCATTTACTAGTTAGACTAGGTCCCACCTAATTGTTAACATAACAACCAGCGTTTTTAATTTTAGCCTTGCAATTTTACTGACAAGAACTCTTGGGAGGATATCAATAAAATTACATTGAGTGTGTTACCAAGATATCGACCCTCAATTTTCTCTCACGAAAATCCCTCCTTGGGGAGTAGATCTCGTTTGAGTCCATTGTCTAGTCTATCCTTGTAAGGATGTTTATTGCTAAATTCCATTCATGGACGCCCCTTGGGGGGATTACCAATAAATAATAAAGCTCAACTAACCTTGGAGGCCATAGGTGTTACAAAAACACCTTCTCCCACTCAATTATTTAAGGCATGTGATTAAATCCCATAGAATGATTTACCAAGTTATCTAGATGCCAATTTAGATACCTAAATCATTCAATGCATGTTCATACCAAAAGAGATATATGAGTGGCACTCCTATTCTATATGTCATGTTGTCATACAATAACAAATATTGTAATATTTAAGCATAAATTAAATAGCAACAATTTTGGCCCATCCTAGAAAAACAAGTAATTTACAATTTGTTTTAGAAATACAAGTCGTCAAGTGGCCCATCAACCATACGCTCATCCTTCGGCCTCCACCCATGGGCGTACACAGCCTACAACCCCACAAAGGGGCTGCCGTGCGCAGCCCATGAGACCAGCTATGGCTGCCGTGCGCAGCCCACCATGTAATGGGCTTGCCATGCGCAGCCCAATCCACTCCTAGGGTGCGCACGGTGCTCGTTCTCGGTTCCGGTTGCTTCCTATTCTTCGTGTCTTCGAATCTTCAAAGCTTGAACATTCTACAGCAGTATTTAAACTAATAAAATACTGCAGTAATTTTTTTTTTTTTTTTTTAATCACTGCAGTACTTTTTACAAAAAAAACTGCACATAAATTAAATAAAAAAACTGCAGTAAAAAACTGCACTTAATAATTAAAATAAAAATAAAACCTAGCAACTACCAAGAAGGAATTATGGCGATGATAGACCACCCTTCTTGTTACAATTCCATAACCAAAAATTACATTGAAAATCTAGGACCAAAATCGAGCAACAACAATCCACATAAAACATATATAAATCCATACATCACATGTAATTATATATGCGAATACCTAGAGTGCCATCTCTTTCTAAACATGCATAATCACAATAAAAAGAAATAGATCCACGTATATATACGTTAATTAATTAAGAGGGTTCAACCTAGGCTTTGATACCAATTGTAGGGAAAAATACCGTAGTACACGCAGCGGAAGCGAGACTAAAAATAGATTTAGTAACTTTTAAAATTTTTCCTTTTTATGAACCTTAAACCCTTTAATCAATTAAACATATATATTATCTAACAAAAGAAGAATACCTTTTGTCGCGTGATCCGATTGACTTACGTCGATGGTAATCCGCAAGATCTTCAATCCTAGCACGAACGTGGATCACCTAGGAGCATGGTCTCCCTTTTCTTTGAATTGCAAACCTGAGAATGGACAAACAAACTTTTCTTTTCTTTGTTAGTCACAAAAACAATCAAAAGAAGACTAAGATTATTCCGGTCACTTTTGAGTTCTCAATCTAATGATCGAAACTCGCGTGAACCTAAATCGATGTTGTACACACAAGCTTATTGATGAACAAGCAATTAGTGTACCATCAAAGAATAATCTATTCACTCTTTTTATGTTTTTAGTAGAATAAAAAACCTTTCTATGAATTGAGAAGAAGAAGAAAATTATTCAATCAAGCCTTATGCATGTGGTGGCCGAATTCTATAAGTACATATATATAGGTGGCCAAATTTTCTTTTCTTCTTTCTATTAGGGTTGCCGAAAATACTACACTAAAAGGGACTAGGGTTGCTGCAATACTCAAGCCAAAAAAGAGTTTGTATTGCACCCTAATTCCTATTTAGTTTAAGACTTCAAACCCTAATCCAACTCATAGATCTTTTATTCTTTTATTTGACTAAATAAAAAGACTTATTATTTGATTAAATAAATAAAATTAATTATTTATTTTCTTATCAAACAAGTCTTTTAATTTTAGTATACTACTACCAATAGTATAACTCTAGGAATCATATTTCCTAATCAAAAAAGATTTGTTTCTTAATTAAACAATTAATTAATTCTTATTTAATTAAAACAATGAAACAAAATAATATATTAGGTTAAAATATTAACCCTTGCCGCCCCACTTGTCTAAAATAGGGCCTTATATTATTTTATCATTTCATTTAATCCATTGGACTTTAAATAAAAAGCCCACATGTGAACCAGACCCATTCCTACTAAAAGAAACAAGCCCACATGTCTTTCATTAATATATTAATACAATTGTGCAGCCCATTAAATAAATAATGTGCAAATTGTGTTCTTAATATATTAAATGCAATTCTAAATGGACCGATAAATTGGTCCGGTAGAATATATCAAGTGATCCATGCAAGTCCGTGTGGATTAGGGATCTTGGCGGGCTATCTAAATTTAAGCTTCAATAGACATAACCTAATCACAATCAACAAATGATTCACTTAGGTCCGATCCATTAATTTTAACTCATTCCACTAAAGAGCTAAAATTGAACTCTTAAATAAAGATAGAAAAGGAAGATGTTCCTTATTCATACCCTAGACAATCATGTTGGAGATAGTGTATCCTCGTGATTAATATCAGTAATCGCCAAGAGTTTATAGACCGCCTATAACTCTCCAAGTTACCATATTTACTCATATGACCACGTTTTGAACTTGAATATTTTGACTTGTCCAGAAGCCATGTTTTCAATAGACACTATCGAAAACTCAACGTTGAGATTTAATATCCAATTACCTAAAAACATCCATATGATGATATTATACTCTCATTTAATAAATGGAGCCACGATGTCCATATCTATAAATGAAGTCCTCTATCGATTAACAAACGAATATCACCAAACTATCGAGGATAGACTATGCGATATAATCGTACTCATTGATAACTCAAATGATATCACTTGCAACCATAAGTCCATCATTTATCTCAGGATTAAGATAGACTCTCCGATTGTCCTGATAATGAAAAGACTTTTATCTACTGACGGTTATAGATAAAGTATTTCATTGTGATCCTGTTCAATGCACCCAGTGCACTAGATTCTTTTGCTCGAAGACACTCCGATGATTTTAGACTCATCATATCTCATTTGATCCCACTCAAATGCTAGCAAAAAAATTTTACAACTTTAACAAGATAAAGGTGCCCAACCTTTAACTTAAGTTGTGAACAATATTCAAGACTAACTAAAGAATTGTGTCTACCACATACATATCTAGATGTACGAACAATTCTTCTTTTCTCATAGTCTTTAGACTTTATGATTATTTACTTTGACAATTATAATATTAAACTATAAATGCTATAAGATTTGTTAAACCAGAAATCACTTTATTAATATGAAAAAGATTGTTAATTACAACATTACACTCTTGCTATTGAGCATAATCCTAACAGCAACACGTCGGAGATAGTGGCCATAATGTAACATTTGGCCATATCATCTGAAGTCTTCCATTGCTCATACTCATCTTTATACATTATGCTAGATTCATTATTAGGAGCAGGTGGTTTAGGAGTAGTTAGAACAAACTTATGTTTTTCACTTTGCGGCAACAACCCAATTTTCCTTTTCCATGTGACATAATTATCTCCAGTTAAAGTGTTATCTTTCAGGATGTTCATAAGTGATGGGGTCATGATTTCTGAATAAAACAAAACATATATAAGTAAATAATCATGATAAAGCACTTTTAAATATTTATCTTGAATTAAATAAATAACTCAATCATAACAATTCAAACGGTGATCCAACACCCATAAATGTTACGCCTCCTTTGGGAGTTCGCACCATTTACTAGTTAGACTAGGTCCCACCTAATTGTTAACATAACAACCAGCGTTTTCAATTTTAGCCTTGCAATTTTACTGACAAGAACTCTTGGGAGGATATCAATAAAATTACATTGAGTGTGTTACCAAGATATCAACCCTCAATTTTCTCTCACGAAAATCCCTCCTTGGGGAGTAGATCTCGTTTGAGTCCATTGTCTAGTCTATCCTTGTAAGGAAGTATGTTGCTAAATTTCATTCATGGACGCCCCTTGGGGGGATTACCAATAAATAATAAAGCTCAACTAACCTTGGAGGCCATAGGTGTTACAAAAACACCTTCTCCCACTCAATTATTTAAGGCATGTGATTAAATCCCATAGAATGATTTACCAAGTTATCTAGATGCCAATTTAGATACCTAAATCATTCAATGCATGTTCATACCAAAAGAGATATATGAGTGGCACTCCTATTCTATATGTCATGTTATCATACAATAACAAATATTGTAATAATTAAGCATAAAATAAATAGCAACAATTTTGGTCCATCCTAGAAAAGCAAGTAAATTACAATTGTTTAGGAATACAGGATCTTCAAGTGGCCATCAACCATACGCTCATCCTTCGGCTTCCTCCCATGGGCGAACACACCCCACAACCCCACAAAGGGGCTGCTGTGCGCAGCCCATGAGGCCACATAGGGCTGCCGTGCGCAGCCCACCAAGATTTGGGCTTGCCATGCGCAGCCCAATCCACTCCTAGGGTGCGCACGGTGCTCGTTCTTGGTTCCGGTTGCTTCCTTTTTCTTCAAGTCTTCGAATCTTCATTACTCGAACATACTACAACAGTATTTAAACTAATAAAATACTGCAGTATTTTTTTTTTTTTATTCACTGCAGTACTTTTACAAAAAAAAAAAAAAAAAAACACTGCACATAAAATTAAATAAAAAAACTGCAGTAAAATTACTGCACCAAAAAAAAAAAAAATTAAAAGAAAACCTAGCAACTACCAAGAAGGAATTATGGCGATGATAGACCACCAAGAAGGAATTATGGCGATGATAGACCACCCTTCTTGTTACAATTCCATAACAAAAATTACATTGCAAATCTAGGACCAAAATCGAGCAATAACAATCCACATAATAAAATAATAACATATATAAATCCATACATTCACATGTAATTATATATGCGAATACCTAAAGTGCCATCTCTTTCTAAACATGCATAATCACAATAAAAAAAAATCGATTCACGTATATATACGTTAATTAATTAAAAGGGTACAACCTAGGCTCTGATACCAATTGTAGAGAAAAATACCGTAGTACACGCAGCGGAAGCGAGACTAAAAAATAGATTTTAGTATAGTTTTAAAATTTTTCCTTTTTATGAAACCATATATAAAGTAACAAAAGTATAATACCTTTTGTTGCGTGATCCGATTGACTTACGTCGATGGTAATCCGCAAGATCTTCAATCCTAGCACGAACGTGAATCACCTAGGAGCGTGGTCTCCCTTTTCTTTGAATTGCAAACCTGAGAATGGACAAACAAACTTTTCTTTTTCTTTTGTTAGTCACAAAACAATCAAAATAATAAAAAGATTATTCCGGTCACTTTTGAGTTCTCAATCTAATGATCAAAACTCACGTGAACCTAATTCGATGATGTACACACAAGCTTATTGATGAACAAGCAATTAGTGTACCATCAAAAGAATAATCTCTTCTCTCTTTTATTTCTTAGTAGAATAATCAAATACTTGTCTATGAGTTTTTGAAGAAGAAGAAAATTGAATCAATCAACCATTAGAGGTTGCCAAAACCTATCACAATAAAATAAAAAATAGGGTGGCCGAATTTCTCTTCCTTTTTACTTTAGGGTTGCCGAATTTTATGTGGTGTGGTATTAGGGTTGGCCGAATTTCATCACATCACCTATATAGGGTGACCGAAATTCAACCCTAATTCCCATCATCCTTTTAGACTCCTAACCCTAATTTAACTCATAAGTATTTTTATTCTTTTATTGACTTAATAAAAAGACTTCTTATTTGATTAAATAAATAAACTTAATTATTTATTTTCTTATCAAACAAGTCTTTTACTTTTAGTATACTACTACCAATAGTATAACTCTGGGAAATATATTTCCTGATTAGAAAAAGATTTGTTTCTTAATTAAACAATTAATTAATAAATTAATTAATTCTTATTTAATTAAACAATGAAACAAAATAATATGTTAGGCTAATATTTTAACCTTGCCGCCCCACATGTATAAAATGGGCCATATATTATTTTCTTATTTTATTTAATCCATTGGACTTTAAATAAAAAGCCCACATGTGAACCAGACCCATTCTTACTAAAAGAAATAAGCCAACATGCCTTTCATTAATATATAAATATAATTGAGCAGCCCATTAAATAATTAATGTGCAAATTATATTCTTAATATATTAAACGCAATTCTGGATGGACCCATAAATTGGTCCGGTAGAATATATCAAGTGATCCATGCAAGTCCGTGTGGATTGGGGATCTTGGCGGGCTTCTAAATTTAAGCTTCAATAGACACAACCTAATCACAATCAACAAATGATTCACTTAGGTCCGATCCATTAATTTTAACTCATTCCACTAAAGAGCTAAAATTGAACTCTTAAATAAAGATAGAAAAGGAAGATGTTCCTCTTTCATAACCCTAGACAATCATATTGGAGATAATGTATCCTCGTGATTAATATCAGTAATCGCCAAGAGTTCATAGACCGCCTATAACTCTCCAAGTTACCATATTTACTCATATGACCACGTTTTGAACTTGGATATTTTGACTTGTCCAAAAGCCATGTTTTCAATAGTCACTATCGAAAACTCAACGTTGAGATTTAATATCCAATTACCTCAAAACATCCATATGATGATATTATACTCTCATTTAATAAATGGAGCCACGTTGTCCATCTCTATAAATGAAGTCCTCTATCGATTAACAAATGATTATCACCAAACTATCGAGGATAGACTATGCTATATAATCGTACTCATTGATAACTCAAATGATATCACTTGCAACCATAAGTCCATCATTTATCTCAGGATTAAGATAGACTCTCCGATTGTCCTGATAATGAAAAGACTATTATCTATTGACGGTTCTAGATAAAGCTTTTCATTGTGATCCAGTTCAATGCACCCAGTGCACTAGATTCTTTTGCTCGAAGACACTCCGATGATTTTAGACTCATCATATCTCATTTGATCCCACTCAAATGCTAACAAAAGAATTCTACAACTTTAACAAGATAAAGGTGCCCAACCTTTAACTTAAGTTGTGAACAATATTCAAGACTAACTAAAGAATTGTGTCTACCACATACATATCCAGATGTATGAACAATTCTTCTTTTCTCATAGTCTTTAGACCTTATGATTATTTACTTTGACAATTATAATATTAAACTATAAATGCTATACGATTTGTTAAACCAGAAATCACTTTATTAATATGAAAAAGATTGTTAATTACAATATTACACACTTGCTATTGAGCATAATCCTAACACAAGCAAAGTAGATTACACCCGAAACATACCCAAGCTTATCTCTCGATGACCCGGAATATACGAAATGAGTTCATTAAGAGCATTGGTACACTAAACGAATCCTATACGCTAGCCTAAGTAGGTCTACTTTTCTAGACATGCATAGAGGGCATTTTATCGAACATGTGGTGTGCGTCTCCGGTCAGTACATAACACACCACAATAATTCATTCAAATGGAGATCAATCACTTGAAAGCTTTAAGCATACAAAAATACCCATACAAACTACAAGTTGCACATAAATGGGTAAATAAGAATCAATATATATATAGTCATTGGGTGGGGTTTCATCAAATCCTAGCAATATATATTTAGCTCATATTACAACCACTAGCCATATAACAAATTAAATGAGTTAAATGCATGGCTAGGAAAAAGAATAAAAGAGAAAGAGTTTAGAGAAAACTAAATGGAGAGCTTCTTCTTCTTCTTTGAATTTTCTTCTCCTTCTATCTTTCTTGAACTCTCTTTTGCCCAAAAGGTAGAGTGATGGTAGATGTGGTAGATGGAAATGGGAGATGTGATGGTGTGTGGAAGAGATGGTGAAAAGAGAGGGTTTTTGGGTGAGTTGGATAGAATTTTTGGATCTTTGTTTGTGCCCCCTCCTCCTCTCATGAAAGAACATAATATGTATTTATATGGGCTCAAAATAGGGCAAGAAACACGTCCAAAACGACCCCAAGATGGACTGCCGCGGTCTGGGGTTTTCACGGTTGAAGGCCGCGGCAGTTGGACCGCGGCAAGCTCAAAAAATTATTGTCGCTCAGGTTGCTGTGGTACTTCAACCACGGCATCGAATGGGGATTTTTTATCGCTCAGGTTGCCGCTAGAATGCCGCAGTTGGGAGAAACGAAGCTTGGAAGCCATGGAAGCTTGGGAGACTTGGAGGCTTGGAAAAAGTGTTGCATGGGGGCTTGGAAATGGTGCCAAACGGATGAGGAGGAGACCGACCTGTGATCTGGGCTGAACACCGCCGGAAAAGATGTCGAAAAGTGGCCAGAAATCACCGGGTCTTCATTCAGGTCGCAACCGGGTCGGGTCGACCCGGTCGAGTTACAGCCTGGTTGCTGCAGCTTGAAAATGAAGCTGACGTCAACGTGATGTGGCGGGGTACATTTAGAAGCATCCTGGGGTGCACTCAACCGCTGGGTTTGTCTTCTTGTGGTGGACCGGATCTGGGCCGGGCCGGCCAGGCCAGGCCGGGTCGGGTCGGGTCGGGTCCACGAGTGAAACGCACCGTGTCACTAATCCACGTGGCACGCTGCGCGTGCTTGCTGGAAAATTACAGAAGGAAGCCCTGACTTCTCCTTTAATTACAGAATCTTCAATAATTGCTCCAATGTTGCACTTTTACCTCTGATTCACCAAAATTACTCTAATGCCCCTGAACTCCATAAAATACCTGAAGCACTTATTTTATCATATTAAATACCCGATTTTACCAGAGAAACGAACTCAAAATGACACGGAATCGGGGCTACACTTTGTGTAGAATTAAAGCAATCAGTGTTATTTGGTTATACTTGTAATACATTGAACAAATATTGAAATACAAGTATTCTTTGATGTTTAGTTTATGTGTTCTTATACCTCATACAACTAATTGATATTCATAGACTATGCTTATATGATCATATGCTTATCTTGTCTATGTATAGATTTATGGTTTATGTGTTGTATGTAAGGCTACCTTGAGGGACAAACGAAAGTTTGTTCAATGGATTGAAAAAGGCGTAAAAACCTATTCACCCCCCCCCCCCCCCCCCTTTAGGTATGCTTTAACCTATTTAACCTTGTTTGTATACTTTCACTCTACATTCTCACCATTCCAAGGGATGGTGGTAGCTTCTTCTAGCATCAGTGGACTTGGGAACTCTTGGCTCTCTTGCGTTTGCGTGGCTTCCATGATGGCTCCAAAGTGCACTTCTATTCTTCTTAATGAAGCTACTAATCCTGAAAACCTAAGTGCACTTGCCTCCAAACATTCGTACAAAGCTTGCTCGTATGACATTTGTGATGCTCGGATGGCCTCTAGCATTTCTTCCTCGGGATTCCCATCCTTCGGCCCCATATTAGAAGAATTCGAGTCATGAGCTCTTTCTTCCCTTGAGTGCCTTGAGGCAAATAACTCCATGTCCCGGTTGAATATGGCCAATTGCAAGTCAAAAGGATCCATTGTTCTTGAAAAGAAAAATAAAAGAAAAACGACAGAAGACACAAGATACAAAAGAAAACAAAACTAGAAAATCTAAACATAACAAAAATGACACACTACCTAAAAAAAATCTAACTACAAAAAGAAATAATACAAATCAACTACTCTAAACACCAATCCCCGGCAGCGGTGCCATTTTGATGACTCATTTTTTGTGTTGTTACCAAATTGCGAATTATCAAAAAATGTTTATAAATAAATTCTTACGCAATATACTTTATGTTTTGAAAACTAGTAAAGTGGTAAGCTTAAGATTCGTTCCACATTGATTAGGTTAGATTAATCGATTTGCTATCTAATCTACGTTAGTCAAACTAGTGTGCAAGAAAATAAATCATGTTAAGTTTGAATGGTGTGTGGTTTGAGAAACCACCAAACATACATGTAAAGTAAATATACAAAAATGTAAAGAGAAAATAAATAGAGACAGGAATCCAATACAAACAACCTAGATAAGAAAATGGATTAAACAATTAATAGGAATTCTAGGGAGATGATAGAGTAGCTATGGACTATTGAGCAATTCATACATGGCTTCATTAACGTGCAATCTACACAATCAAATACCGATCTCATTGGGAATTGCTGTTTAGGCCATCCCAACAAACCCTAAACAACTTCCTACCAAAATGTCTAACCGATTAAGGAAAGGGGGTCAAGGTAGGATCGGTTAGTGACGATCGAATGGCCTAGGCAATCGGGGTGATATCCCCACCAACAACCTAACATATTCACTATGTGCTACAATCAATCAAGTGTGTCAATAACTCAATCAATTTTATCACAAATAAATCCTACAGCATATTGTAATCAACAAGTGTGTCAATAACTCATTTAATCACATAAGTGCAAGATCTAATTAAAAAGTAAACAGAACTATAATTATTCAAATATAATATTCAAAGCTTTAATAAATACTCAATATCCAAATAGTCTCTCAAATCATCCCCCTAAAATGAGGGTTTAATTACACATATTAGCAAACAAGAAAAGGAAGTAAAATGTAGAAAAATCACCCTTGGGTCTCTCTTGTAAGCTTAATCCTTCCTTGAATCTTGTGCAAAGATTGGGTGATGATGATATGTCTAAATAGGTGGAGTCAAATGGAAAGTGACAAAGGAATTGGGTGGAGAAGATGGAAAGAGATGAGTGATTTAGGTGGAGTAATCTAACTATTTATTGGAGATGAGAGATGGTGGGATTAGGAATGGTTGAAGAAAGGTTTCTTGATTGTCAAGAGTTGATTGATCAAGAGTTCATTTCAAAGGAAAAACAGTGATGAATTTAAACATAACAATTGCAAGTCAAAAGGATCCATAGTTCCTGAAAAGAAAAATAAAAGAAAAACGACAGAAGACACAAGATACAAAAGAAAACAAAACTAGAAAATCTAAACATAACAAAAATGACACACTACCTATAAAAAAATCTAACTACAAAAAGAAATAACACAAATCAACTACTCTAAACACCAATCCCCCGCAGCGGTGCCATTTTGTTGACTCGCTTTTTGTGTTGTTACCAAATTGTGAATTATCAAAAGATGTTTATAAATAAATTCTTACGCAATATACTTTAAGTTTTGAAAATTAGTAAAGCGGTAATCTTAAGATTCGTTCCACAGGGATTAGGTTAGATTAATCGATTTGCTATCTAATCTACGTTAGTCTAACTAGTGTGCAAGAAAATAAATCATGTTAAGTTTGAATGGTGTGTGGTTTGAGAAACCACCAAACATACACGTAAAGTAAATATACTAAATTGTAAAGAGAAAATGAATAGAGATGGGAATCCAATACAAACAACCTAGATAAGAAAATGGATTAAACAATTAATAGGAATTCTAGGGAGATGATAGAGTAGCTATGGACTATTGAGCAATTCATACATGGCTTCATTAACATGAAATCCACACAATCAAGGACCGATCTCATTTGAAATTGCTATTTAGGCCGTCACTATGAACCCTAAATAACTTCCTACCAAAATGCCTAACCGATTAAGGAAAGGGGGTCAAGGTAGGGTCAGTTAGTGACGATCGAATGGCCTAGGCAATCGGGGTGATATCCCCACCAACAACCTAACCTATTCACTATGTGCTACAATCAATCAAGTGTGTCAATAACTCAATCAATTTTATCACAAATAAATCCTACAACATATTGTAATCAACAAGTGTGTCAATAACTCATTTAATCACATAAGTGCAAGATCTAATTAAAAAGTAAATAGAACTATAATTATGCAAACATAATATTCAAAGCTTTAATAAATACTCAATGTCCAAATGGTCTCTGAAATCATCCCCCTAAAATGGGGGTTTAAATACACATAATAGCAAACAAGAAAAGGAAGTAAAATGTAGAGAAATCACCTTTGGGTCTCTCTTGTAAGCTTAATCCTTCCTTGAGCTTCCGAGCTTGAATCTTGTGCAAAGATTGGATGATAAGGATATGTCTAGATAGGTGGAGTCAAATGGAAAGTGACAAAGGAATTGGGTGGAGAAGATGGAAATAGATGAGTGATTTAAGTGGAGTAATCTAAGTGTTTATTGGAGAGAAGAATGGTGGGATTAGGAATGGTGGAAGAAAGGACGTTTCTTGATTGTTAAGAGTTGTCTAAAAGGGGAAAATAGTGATGTATTTATAAGGTTTTCAATTTAGGTCACGGATGGTCAATTACCAAAACACCCCTAGACTTGTTAAATTGCCATTTTGACCCCTCAAAGGGGTGCATCTTGTAATTTACCCACCAAAATCAGACATTCAGAGTTGGTTCTAAGCTCATCTTCGCGATTTCTTCAATGGTGACAATTGGGAGTGACATCATGAGGTGCAAAAACAACTCCATGTCACTGTGGCGACATCGAACGAGTAAACCGTGACAATTAATTTGGACTATTTTACGGATGCGTCATGGTTCAGATTGGGTGATAGCTTTGGGCGACGCCGGCAACTTTATAGAGGAGATCGTGGCTTAAGCACGGTGGCGATTGGTGGATCGGAACAATATCGATCTGGTTCGCGCTGACCTCGCCGCTCTTTTGGGCTGGAAACCTAGGGTTTGCTAGTTCGTGTGGTTGGAGGTTGAAGATGAAGTTAGGTGAAGGTGGGGTGTGTTTAGCAGTAGGCTGGGGTGCATGCATGCACAAGTATTTTGCCTTCATTAGGGGTGCGCTTAGCACTGGCCTGGGCTGCACTAAGGCGCAAGCCTTTTGTCTTCATAAGAGGCCTAAACCCAGCAGCAAAACGCACTGCATCACTTATGACGTGGCGCGGTTGCCTGTTTTGCCGGGTGAATTACAAATACCCCTCCTGTTCTCTTACAAAACCATAATTTCTTCAATCTTCCTTCAATACTTACACTTTTGTCCCTAATTGACCAATATTACTCCAATGCCCTTGAATTTTGTAAATACCTGAAAACACTTGATTTGCACAATTAAATCACGGGATATTGCCCGAGAATTAAGCGAAAAGAGAATGAAATGAGGGCCAAAATCATACCAATTTTGGTTCGATCATTACCTTTTCTAGTTGAACTATATCTTTTTTTTTAAATGTTTCAGTTTTATTCTTCTTTCTTTTTTAGATGGGATTTTTTTGGGTAAAAGTTATGTGTGTCACAAATTAGCAAAATGTATAAGATGATTTTTGTTGCTTCCACTTTGGGTTAGTAAATCCCAAATTATATATATATAATTTAATATTTGCTAGAGAGAGCTTTAATATGTGCCAACATATCAAATTGAAAAAATTTACTTGTTTTAATTTCTTATTATGAGGATTAAAAAAAGGGCAAATTTATAATTTCAATTAAACCAAAAACCAATCCCTCTCTTCTCTCCAATTTTCCTCCCATTTTTGTGAGGATTAAAATTAGTGGGTCCCACCCAAAAAATTTCCTAAAATGTTTTCCCTTCCTTCCATTTTTCTCTCCATACCAAACACATACTTCTCCATTTTCTTCTCCCTTTTCTCTATTCCTCTCCCTCTTCATCCCTACCAAACACACTCTAAAATATTCCCTCTCTCTCATTTGGCATTCTAAGAAAAGAAAAGAAAAGAAAGAAAACGTGCAGAAATTTTCCATGAGATTCTCTCAACTTCCAAACACCATATCTTTTTTTTTTTTGGGTAAATAAAATATATATATGATCCAAACTTCCAAACACCATATCTCTCTCATCTCTTATCCTATTTGAGTGATTCAAGTTAGAGAATATTCGTATTAAAGTCCTCTATCATCGCCTTGGGGTCGTTTATTCAAGTTTTGTGTTGGTTCAACACTAATTTCGTGGCTGAACTTCTAGATCAAGGTGATTGTCTTATCTTTTGTGTTTTGTGCTTAATGATCTTCAATTACCTTGGGCTTTCTTCATCTATATATGTATGTTACTTGAAAAAATGTTATTGACAAGTAGAGCTTCAATTAAAAGTTAATTGTGCTTAATAGAAACTTGAATATGAGTTAGGTTTTTCTAAAAACCTATGTTTTCACATGTTTGTGTGTTGTATTGTGATTAGCTTGCTATCTAGGACTATTTGAGCTTTGATTGAGAATATATGAATGTTTAATAGTTCCTATATGTGCTATCTTTGATTGATCATACTTAGGAATAGCACGAGTTGTTATGTATTTAGAGCCTTGTAGGATTAAATTGATTGATTTTGTGAATATGTGCTCTAATTAATTACTAGAAGATTTTATTGATTATATCTCATATCTCTAGTATTTTAGTTTTAGTTACTAAAGTCTTGAATATGTGCTTCATGAACATGTTTATTTCAAGCTTTAGTTACATGAACATAATCTAGGATAAAAAGTATGTTTGGTGTTTTTTGGCATGCTCTAGATTGTTGTTTATGCATTAGACCTAGACAACCTTGTTTATGAACTTTGTTGCCTATGTATAGATCTTCATGGAGTGTACTTAATCCATACATTTCATATGCTTATGCATCATTTTGTGTGGTGTCATATTTTGGAATATAAACTAGAAAAATATACATTGTGTGCTCATTAATTATTTCTAGTTTCCATGGGACGTATTAATCATATATTCTATGTTGCATGTGTTTGCATCATTTGCATCACTTAGATCATTTGGTTTGTAAAATGTGGAAGTCTCATGTTGGAATGGATTCTTCAATTTGAGCAAGGAGTCTTAACTAGAGGCATGAGATGTGTCTCGGTTAGTTAAGCAAGAAGTCTTAGTTAGGGGTGTGAGGCTTCGGTTAGTCAAGTAAGGAAGACTTGTCTAGGAGTGTGAGGCTCTGGTTAGACAAGCAAAGAAGTCTTAGCTAGAAGTGTGAGGCTTCGGTTAGTCAAGCAAGGATACTTTCTAGAGGCATGCAGTTTGTCTCGGTTAGAAAGTTGAGGCAAGTCTTTTGCTAGTAAAAGACCTAAGGGTAGAATGGGAGGGATATTCAAGAGAGAGTGTATCATGTGGTTTGGTTACTTTTGAGGGTGTACTTCTATTCAACTAGTGAAAGGTGGTGTTGTCGGTGGTTGTGGATTCAACCTGTGAATTTTCCTCTTCGGAGGTTTTACCACGTAAAATAAATCATGTGTCAAATATCTCTATCCTTATCTCTTTGATTTTTTTTTTTATGTGGATGTTTAAATCTTGTTTGGACTCTTATTGATTAATATCTTTATAAGACAAGATCATTGTAAACATTATTCTATTGACATGTACTTGGTCATATAAGCAATATATATATATATATATATATATATATATATATATACATATAAGAATTCAAGTACCTGTTGATTTATGTTTTAGTATAAATCTCTTCATGGAAATCATAGACAATGTTTGATCATTTGAATAGAATATACTTTTTATAGTCTATATGTGCTTGTATATGCTTATTGAGATGTGATACAAGCTATCTGGAGGGACAAACTTATGTTTGTTCAAGCTTAAAACCTACCTATTCACCCCCATGCAATTTAACCGCGATTGTATTTACAAAGTTTATTACGCAATCTAATTAAGCCAATGAGTTATTTAAACTTAATGCTAGTTGACTAGATACTTGGTTAATTAAGTTAAGTAAATTGCTCAGCTTAAGTAAGAAACTAATAAAGACAGTCATCATGGATAAAATAATAAAAAATAATCTATTGTTATTTTTGTGAATGTATAGGATTACAAAGATTGATTACAAAATGACAGAGAGGAGGGCCGAGGGGCTACAAATTAAGATTTTGATGAGCTCGAAGGGCTACTAGCTCTAGAACCAACAGAAGGACTACCGTTGGATTCGTATCGAAATATTAAAGAATCCACCATGGACGAAAAAATTTATTTCGTTGCCAAAAGATATAGTTTTAAGGAAAACGTTTGCACAAAAATATCTCCAATCGCTTCTGACCTTTGACTAAATAATTGATCATAACTTTCAAAATACCGCCCATAATTTTATGTTCTTTATACCGTTGGATTCGTATCGAAAAATCAAAGAATCCAACATGGATGAAAAAATTTATTTCATTGCCAAAAGATACAGTTTTAGGGAAAGAGTTTGTACAAAAATATCTCCAGCAAAACACAAAACCACACAATAAAAAATGAAATGAAAAATAAATCCACCAATAAAATTTATTTAATATATAAATGTTTGTAGTAGAAATTAAAATTTTGATTACTCAAGTACATTTAAATTTATCAAACAAGTTATTTATTTATTTATTTATTTCTAACAACTCCTATAGGTTATATATAAATATTGTGCAATTGTTAATACATCCAATCTTGTAGTCAGGCGGTAAAGGCTTACCACTTTGACTTTGAGGTTGCAAGTTCGATTCCTCATAATGACAATTAATTGTCATTATTATCAGAGTTGGGGTTGGCCGGACGGTGAGGCGGGCTGGCGATGGTGGGACTAATTTGTCTTTTGCACTTTTTTTCTAAAACACTAAAAAAGACATCGGTTTTAAAAATTTCAAAAACCGATTTCTTTTGCATTTTTTGTAGTAGTGACGACAGGGTATGTATGTGTAATTATGAGAAAAAGTTGTAAATATGTGCAATTTGATCTAATGTCAAGGCAAGTTTGTGCAATTTGCTTGAAACAAATTAAGAGGATAAAAAATTAGTTGGAAAAATTGAGTGGAATAATTTTAGGTGAAAAATAATGGAAAAATTACAAGTAATTATTGTTTTTTGGGAAAATATCATTTTAGTCCATATGGTTTACCCTATTATCCGTTTGGGTTCCCGTCGTTCCGGTATTGGCCATGCAGGTCCCCGTCGTTTACTTTAATCGTTTTTTTGATCCATACCGTCAGGTTCTGTTAGGGTTCCGTTAAACAAATGAGGGTATATTGGTAAATGGTTAGTTAATTACTTAATCAAATTAATAAATATAATTAAATTAAATAATACAAATTAAAATATTTTAATAAAAGATTAATATTAAAAAAAATTAAAATGTAATATTAAATATTTATTAAGTTAATAAAAAAAATTAACTTCAAAAAAAAAATTAAAAGTGGAAACCGTAATCTCCATTTTTCTCTCTCTCTGTCTACCACCTCTCCCTCTCTCTTTCTTTTCTTCTTCACATCCTTCATGTTCTTCTTTCAACATCTTTTTTTTCCTTTTTCCCCAAATTCCATTCTTCCTTTTTCCCCAATTTCCATTCTTCCCCAATTTCCCTTCTTCCCCAAATTCCCAAAATTCAATTAGGTTTTTGTCTCCCTTTTTTTCAAATCAAATCGCCGGCGGAGGGGGGCTCCGACGACGACGACCAAGACGTGAACCACGACGACGACCGACCGACACAGACCACCGACGCACGAAGCAGCAGCGAAGAATGACGACGGCAGCGATGGCTGGGCGTGAAGCGCAACGGTCGTTTATGTTTCACGAAGCCACGCAACGCACGCCGGTGAATCACGACGGCGCTGTGGCTGTGGCGAAGCCGAGAAGCTCGCCGGCGCGACAGTCGGAGACGAGGCAGCGACCACCATCCCTCGTGCAGATCGATCGGCGGTGACTCTTCTCTTTGAAACACTTTGGTGCCGATTTGAAGTTGATGATTTGGGGTTTGGGGTTTTTGATTTGGGGGTGTGGTGGTTTTTGAAGGTTTGATGGTGGAAGATGATGATGATAAATTTAGGCGATTTGGTTTTGGGTCGATTAGGTTTCAAATGTGGTGGTGGCTGGATTTTGGGTGGGTTGTGGTTCACGGCGGTGGCTGGTTTGGGGGTGGTGATGGGTGGTTCACGGTTTGGGGTTCACTGATCTCATGGGTGTGTTGTGTATGTGTGGTGAATCGGTTTCGATTTGATTTAAATTTGGGTTGATTGTTGTATGAAAATTGTTGAATGTTGTTTGTTGGTTTTGATATATTGCAGGAAGAAAAATTGATTAATCTAGTGTTAGTGATGATGATGATATGTTAATCTATCCATATTTATGGGAATTGTAGTGTATATGTTGAATTATTGTGCTGGAATTTTATGGGTTTGTGTGTTTTGTTCTTTAGGTTTACTGTTAGTGACGATGATGTTAATCCGTTTTTTCTCCTTAAATTATTAGATAATAATTTAATTTATATTTTTCCCTACAAAAATAGATAATAATTTAATTTATATTTTTAAAATTAAATAAATAATAATAAAAGATATCTCCACCATCCATCTCAAAGATGCACGGTGGAGATCCATCTTCTTTTTCTTAAATATTTATTATTATTATTATTATTATTATTATTATTATTATTATTATTATTATTATTATTATTATTATTATTATTATTATTATTATTATTATTATTATTATTATTATTATTATTAAATTTAAATAAAAAATAAAAAAGAGAAAGTGAGGTTTTTAATTTTATTTATTATTATTATTGTTTTAATTTGTTTTATATAATTTTAAAATTATTATTTTTATTATTTTTAAAATTTAATTAAAACGGATTTTTAATTATTATTTTTAAATCGTTATTAGGGGCATAATGGTCATTTGACCTTCTGCACATGTCAGGTCGTCAGATTTTCACGGAAAATGTCACAGAAGGACTAAACGGGCTAATACTGGAACGACGGGGATTAAAACGGATAATAGGGTAAACCATAGGGACTAAAATAATATTTTCCCTTGTTTTTTTTATAGTATATTAATAATTATTTAAGAATAATATTTTTATGTCAAATAAATTAATTAATATTATATAAATTAACTAATAAAAATTAATTGATATTATATAAATTGTTACACGTGTGTGGTTTTTCCACCACATGCATTCTTTGGCTTCTTGAATAATCCATGCCACGTGGAAGCTTGTTCTTGATTTACTTCATACTTAAGTTGTGAAAAATTACAACAACCACCCCTCTCTCCTTGCCTATATATATAACTGGTTTCTTTTGTAAATATTTGGGGGATTATTATTCAACTTGTATTATCATTTGAGATCAATAACAAAAGGCAATTTTATCTCATATCTCTCTCGTTTCTTTCTCATCCTTTCTATTTCTTATTTATTTATTTGTTCTTTAATTAATTAATCATTATCTTTTATATTATCTATTGTTTCTATTTAATTTACAACACGTTATCAGCACGATGTTGTTATTTCCAGAACCTGAAGTTTTGAATTTATTATTATTAAAGCCTGAAGCTTATGAATTTATTACCATTGGAACCTGAAGTTCCTAGATCTATTACCAGAACCTGAAGTTCTGAATTTATTATTACTAGAACCTGAAGTTTCTAGACCTTTATTTATTAATACCAGGACCTGCAGTTCTGAATTTACTTTCTCGCACTTTATTTTTTACGCAATTTACTTTCTTGCACTTTATTTACTTTTATGCAATTTTTATTATAACAATTTGGTCACATATCCAGAACCTGGAGTTCATGGATTTATTTATCATTACCGGAACCTGAAGTTCTGAATTTATTTACTTACAAACAAATATTTAAATTCCTCGAATTTTTATCAGACCAGAAGTTCTGACTCTGATTGTAATTTTCAGATAATCAGAAGCTATAACCATGCCAAAGCTTGCAAGTCTGAAATTTACTGCACTAGAAGTGTCAGGAGAAAATTACATGTCATGGGTTATTGATACAAAATTACTCCTGAAATCAGAAAGATTGTATTATACTATTGAAAATGGGGTTGATGCATCTGAACAAGACAAATCAACAGCCATGGTTATTATTCGTCACCATTTGCATGAGGATCTAAAGGCACAATACCTAACTGTCACGGAACCAGATGTTCTTTGGCAGGAATTGAAAGATTGATTTGATAACCAACCTGATGTTGCGTTACCAAATGCCAGATATCAGTGGCAACATTTACGCTTCCAAGATTTTAAATCAGTTTCTGAGTATAATTCTGCCTTATTCAAAATCACTACACAGCTGAAATTGTGTGGTCAGGATGTGATAGAAAATGATATGTTGGAAAAAATATTTACAACCTTTCATGCCTCTAACATGATATTACAATAGCAGTATCGAGAACGGCGATTCTCAAAATATTCAGAACTTATCTCATGTCTCCTGGTTGCCGAGAAAAACAACGAAATCTTAATAAAGAATCATGAATCTACAGCATTCCGAGAAGTGAATGCCAACACTATTGGAGGAAATACTCGTGGTCGCGGTCACAGTCGCAGTTCCTACCGTGGTCATGGTCATGGTCGTGGTCCTAGCCATGGTCGGGGTCGGGGTCAGGGTCGAGGTCATGAAGGATCATATGGATATTTTGGTCCGAACACTCCCTAGAAGTGGAGTGTTTATAAGGCCAAACCAGATAAAGGGAAGAGTATCCAAAAGGGGCCCAAGAAGGATGATAGTGTTTGTTTCAGATGTGGATGTCATAACCATTGGTCACGGACATGTCGCACACCTAAACATCTGGTTGAGCTTTATCAGGCTTCAATCAAAGAAAAAGGAAAAGAAAAGAATCCTGAAACCAATTTCTTGGAAGATTCAGATTTTATGGATGTCCAGTTTGATGTTTCTGATTTTCTAAATATCCGACTGAAAAAGTGACCACTTCAACTGGTGATGGAAATGTCCACACCAATTAAGTACTGCTTGTATATTCTTTTTGTTATCATGTAAAATATTTATGTAAATATTCCATGTGTATATATATATATGTCTTTTGTTTACCACTATATCTGATATGCACTTTATTTATTTTTATTTTTTGTTTTTTGTTTTTGTTAATAGATATGTCTTTAAACGATAAGATGAGTGACATTGAAAAGCAAAATACAGGTGATATATGTCTAGCCGATAGTGCGACGACACATACGATTCTACGAAATCAGAAATACTTTCTGAATTTAACCTTGCTTAAAGCAAATGTTAATACAATATCAGGTCCAGCAGATCTGATAGAAGGCTTCGGTAGAGCCATGATATTGTTACCAAACAATGCTAAAATATGTATCAACGATGCTTTATATTCAAGCAGATCCAAAAGAAATCTGCTTAGTCTTAAAGATATACAATGTAATGGATATAAGTGATGAGAATATTGAGTATCTGTGCATTACTTCTCATAATTCAGGCCAGAAACTCATTATGGAAAAACTACGTGCTTTATCATCTGGATTATATTACACTCTTATAAGAGGTATAGAAGTTCATGCAGTTATGAACCAGAAGTTCTCAGATCCAAAAATATTTATGCTTTGGCATGACCATCTTGGTCACCCAGGATCTACAATGATGCGCAAAATCATTGAAAATTCTCATGGACATCCACTAAAGAACCAGAAGATTCTTTTATCCCATGAAAATTTATGTACCGCATGTTCACAAGGGAAATTAGTAATAAAATCCTCTCATTCTAAGGTTGGCTTTGAATCCCTATCATTCCTACAAAGGATTCAAGGGGACATATGTGGACCTATCCATCCACCAAGTGGACCGTTCCGCTATTTTTTGGTCCTAGTTGACGCATCCATCAGATGGTCACACGTTTGCTTATTATCAACACGCAATGTTGCTTTTGCAAGGTTACTCGCACAAATTATCAGGCTTCGGGCACATTTTCCCGATCATCCGATTAAATCAATACGCCTTGATAATGCGGGTGAATTTACTTCCAAAACATTTGATGAATATTGCAAATCAGTTGGGATTGATGTAGAGCATCCAGTTCCATACGTTCATACTCATAATGGATTGGCAGAGTCACTTATCAAGCGTCTCCAGGTAATTGCAAGAACTTTACTATTACGAACACAATTACCAATTTCTGTTTGGGGACATGCTATTTTGCATGCTGCTGCATTAATTCATCTTCGTCCCACTTCTTATCATCAATATTCTAAACTTTAGGAAATTACATGAGTGATTGAGTAGGATTTGTATCCTTAATATTTTATTCATTCAATTAAATATTGGCTCTCAATTATAATTTAATTTAACTCAAACACTTGAGATATAAATCACAATTAAAAACCCTAAATTCCTATCTAGCATAAAACTATGCATCAACAAGAATAAAGAATTAAGATATAGGATGAATTGAATAAATCAAAACCTGAATTAATGGAAATATAGTCAATTCTAACAAAGAGTATTCATAGCGGTTCACATTGACTCCCTAGTATGGATTTAGTTACACATCATGAAAATAATAAGACAAGAGATAGATGAGATAAAACCCATTGAGGCCTTCAACGACTTCTTCTCGTCTTCCATGGTGAGTCTTCTTCGTCTTGCAAACCCTCGATGTGTAAAGATAGATGATGGTGATGGGGGACGGCCCCCTTGGTGGCTTGGGACCTCCCTTGGCTGGCTCTCTAGCTGGTCTCCCCGAAATTAGGGTCACAAGGGTTAAATAGGTGAAGATGCAAGGCCATGTCCTAAAACAACAAGGAAATCTATTCCCTTTGAGAATACAAGCCTATTTGGAATTCTATTTCTTTCCTAATCCATCCAAATTGATTACTTATTGAAGGAAGATAAGGATTAGATGTCTACTTTCTTCCCAAGACTCTCACACATGTCCAAGAAGGTAATATTTCCCGTTCCGACAACTTGCGAAACAAATCCCGAAAGTATTCGCGGATTTTATAACTGACTGATCTGACCTTTGGGCATTTAAATAGGCATAACTTCTTCTAGAAACTTCGGATCGACAAGCCGTAAATTGGGTTGGAAACTAGACTTCTGGGGCTTCAAATCCATAGGTGGCAGGATACACGGTTCAATCAGAGCTGAGAGATATGGGCCCCGCAATATGGCTCATCTGCACTGTGATGGGCTACCGCTGTGACTACGTAAGCGGTGCGGCAGCGGTAGCGACGAAACATGGACAACCGCTGCGGCTACGGCAGCGGTGCGGCAGCGGCATAGGCAGCGACACCTACTGTTTTCAGAATGCTGCTGCATCGCTGCTAATTAATTGGGAGCGATTTCAACTGCACTTTTGAATATTTGCACACAAGCCCCCAAAGTCTTCTAAATAGCACTTTTTACCTGATATTCTTCAAATTATTCATATGGATCCAAAATCCTGAAAATGCTCACACACACACATTAAAACCCAAAAAGACTCGAGAAACAAGCAATTGATTGAAGGAATGGGGATCAAAAACATATACAATAAATGACCGATCAAATACCCCCAAACCTATCGTTTGTTAGTCCTTGAGCAAAACTAAAATAAAAACAAAACCTAAAATCTAAACTAAAAATAAAAATACAAACTAAGCCACTTTCATAGGGAACACGATAGCATTGAGCGTATGTTACAAGCCTTTAAACCTCTAGGTGTCCCTAGTAGGAGAAGTTTAGTCTCCTGAGGGTTTACAGCTAAGCTACCCACAAACATATTTCTACGAAGAACCAAATAATCAAGATGCAAACTCACATGTACCATTCAAAGCCAATGCATGCTAGAGCCAATAAGTAAAGACTAAAATTAAGTCACAAAACTGAATGCATTGCTAGTTTGAATGAAAAGCCCATGCTCAAGATATTCTAGCTTCAAAGACACATTCATCAAAAGGCCATAGATATAATTCGTCTCGACTCTAATTCTCACAAGATTTCTCTCATATTTTCACAAGGAACCTAGGCAAATTCACTCATCAAGCATATGCGAATGGAATTTATGCACAAGAAAATTCAAATTATTATCGCATATGAATATATCATTGAAAGAATGCTTGATTTGTATGCAAAAGATCTCATGAAAAGAATCAAACATTAAGAACAAGATAGAGCACATGTTTACCTTACTCTCGAGCTAGCATCCCCAAAAGATCAATTAGGTCTTTTCTTTGGTTGTAACGGGGCCATTGGGTGAAGGTTAAGAAAGAACGGAAAATTGGAATTCAAAAACCTAGGATCATACCATGAGAGTCTTCCATTACCTTTTCGGCTTCGCACAAGTCTCTTGGACTCCTTTACAAGTGGGATGATGCCACTTGTTGTTGTCCAATTCTTCAAAATTCACCTTTCTCTCTTTGTCAAACTCCTTTTGAGTAGATACAAGCTTTGCAATTTAAATTGACTTCATTGCACTCATTTTTTTTTTCTTTTACAATAATTTTTCAATACATTTCTTCTTGACACTCTTGCAATTTAAATTGTCTTCTTGCTTCTTCTTTTTTTTTCTTGGTACATGCACATCACGAGTCACCCATTTCGAACTCCCTTCAATCATTTTCATCACTTTCTCTATATGATCCCAAGCTATAAGGTATGGCTAAATTATGGTTTATTGGGGTTAAGTTAATGTGGGTGATGAAAGAAAAAGGCTCATTGTGTTTGGCTTCAAACAGGGCTATGGAGCACACACATAATGTAGGAAATATTTAAGGCCTTTTTAAGTGAGTCCAAGCACACATTGCCTATATCACTTCTAATAGTTCAACCAAATCAAGAGCAAAGTCCACATGTGATATCTTTTTATGAGAATTGTTCTTTAATGCTCAATGTACAACCTATAGAGATCGAATCTAATGCTAAGAACCTACTGAGTGTTTAAAGAGTAGAAACAACAGGACCCTCATAGTGTGTCATTTATGTACGCTTTTTGGTTTAATGAACTCACAAGGGTAGTCTCCACTATTAATCATGACAATCCAACTAAGCTTCCTATCCACCATCATATCAAGAGTATGTCATAAGTTTTGAAAAATGCAATGCACTACTCTAAGTGGCAAGAAGTTAGTTTAAACTCAGTGAATAAAGCATATATTACGGCTCTTAAAGCACACAAAAGAAGCATCTCAACATGGAGGACAAAAATTCAAAAACCGATGACTTTCAAAATTGACCTATGTCTGTTCATTAATGCATATCTCTCAAATAACTCAACACAAGTTAACGAAAACTTAGCACAGGATAATAGACATACAAACGCACACTTTTCATTTGAAAAATATTTCAAAATTCGAATTGGAAAAATGAGAAAACAGACGACGAAAACAGTGCACGCACCATTTCGCTCAACAGGGCATTGCCCATGACCTTTGGTCAAAGAAACAATCATAACTTTTAAACCACAGCCCAGAAATTTACGTTCTTTATACCGTTGGATTCGTATCAAAATATCAAAGAACCCAGCATGGAGGGAAAAATTTATTTCCTCACCAATCAATACAGTTTTAACAAAACGTTTGCCTCAAAAATTTTCAAAACAGAGCACTTTTTTCGCAGATTTTTCAAAGAATAAAACAAACATGAATTCACACCCCCAAACCTAATCTAAACATTGTCCTCAATGTTTGTATGACATTAAAAGCATGGACAATAAATAAATAAAAAGCATGGAAGACAAGAACTCAAAACACAAAACACATAAGCTAGAAAACTAAAAACTAAAAACAAAAACAAAAACAAATTACCTAGGTGGGTTGCCTCCCACCAAGCGCTTAATTTAACGTCTCGGCAAGACGGATTCAAGGACAAATTATCCAAACTCCAATGTCTCGAATTTGCACCTATATGTGATTAGGTCTTGGAAAAACTTTTCGCGCATCGGCATGTTCCTACACACAATAAGCAAAGGCAAGTAAATGTTCACTATAAAGTTTAGCGAAATAAGTTCATAAAACCACTTATTCCACTTGCTTTTGTGTAGGTGGCTCGGAAAAGTAATAGGAGGGACATAAGGCTTGAGTTCCTTGTATAGGAGCGGTTCCTCGAAAGGGACATCTTCCGCTTCCTTTGCTTTTTCTTCCGTCTCCTCTTTTTCTACTTCTTCACCCTTCAAAGGGAAAGTTGCAACATCATCTTGCTCCGGTTGGCTCGGGAAAGTAATGGGAGGAACATAAGGCTTGAGTTCCTTGTATAAGAGCGGTTCCTCGAAAGGGACATCTTCCGCTTCCTTAACTTTTTCTTCCGTTTCCTCCTCTTCATCTGCAACACTAGAAAAATCATCAGAAAATTCATATCTCTCGACAATCTTACCATAAGAAGGCATGGTGGCAGCTTCATCCCAAAGTTGTTGAATGGATTGCATGATGTTGTTGAATGCTTCCTTAAGTGATGGTGAGACCAGCTGCTCATAGGTATTTATTTCATTGATTGGCCACAGATTGTAAGAATTCATTGCTTGGGTTTGTTCTCTTGCAAAAATCATAGATTTCAATTCCACCATTTGTTCCATTGCAACAACAAGTTTCATAATAAGTTCATTCATTGCTTCACTATCCTCATCATAAGCGTGTTGCTCGTAAAAGTCCATTGTTCCTGAAAAGAAAGAAAAGAAAAAGAAAATAATAAGAAAACAAAATCTAAAAGCTAAAAAAGAAAGAAAAATAATAATAATAATAATAATAATAATAATAAAACTAAAACTATTAACTAAAACTAAAACTAGAAATAACCAATAAATTCAACTATTACCCGGCAGCGGCGCCAAAACCTTGATGTGTAAAATCGTGTTATAAAAACCTAACTCGCAAGTGCACGAATCGTGAGATAAGTACAGCGACAAGTAGGGATCGTTCCCACTAGGAAAAGTGATTTACCAATTAAACTAGTTCTAATTCAAGCTAAGCAATTAACAGTATCCAAGAGAGTTTGTTTGATTGATTGATTGATGATTGATTAAAACTAAATTAAACTAAGAAAAGCAAGTAACAAGAATATGTGAATGTGATCAAGAGGTGAGAGGACTAGGTCATCAATGCTCCCCAACTATGTCTACTCAATGCTTCGAATTGACTTTTGATAAAAGATGTAACTCAAGTTAAGGGTTCGTTCTTATCTTATTTATGATTGTTACCGTATGATCCTGGGATGAATCAAGTGTTCTCAACTGCAATTCAATTTAACTCAAAAACTTGAGATATGAATCACAACCAAAAACCCATTAAGCACAAGAACAAGTGAACCAAAATTGCGTCCCAAAAACTTGGGGTTGCTAATTTTATTCATTCAATTAAATATTAGCTCTCAATTATAATTTAATTTAACTCAAACACATGAGATATAAATCACAATCAAAAACCCTAAATTCCTACCTAGCATAAAACTATGCATCAACAAGAATACAGAACTAAGTTATAGGATGAGTTGAATGAATCAAAACCTGAATTAATGGAAATATAGTCAATTCTAACAAAGAGTATTCATAGAGGTTCACATTGACTCCCTAGTATGGAGTTAGTTACACATATTAAAAACAAAGAAACAAGAGGGAGAAAAGATAAAACCCATTGAAAAGCTTCAACAAATTCTTCAAATCCTCGATGAACTTCTTCGTCTTCGAATCTTCTATGAGTATGGTGAATGATGAATTTGTGTGATGAGTAAAAAAAAATGTGGAATGGAATTGGAGGAATATATGGATTGACTGACTTGTGGAGGAGTGGTGAAACCTTGGATTTTTCCACCACTATTTCTTCCTCTTGAGGCATGTTGTTATCTTTTGAAGGCCCTGAAACAATAGCAAATTTATCAGAAAGTTCAGCAGGTCTAGTATCAGTTAGAACCTTACCATTACGAAGGACTGTCATAGCATTTGCTTGTTCAGTGAAACTTGGGAATTTCCCTTGTTCCATATTTTGTTGAGCTTTAGCTAATTGCCCAACTTGAGTTTCTGTTTTCTTCAATGAAGCATGAATATTCTGAAATTGTACCTCATTACGTTGGTTCAATTGCTGGATTTGTTGCTGCATTTATACAAGCATGTCTTCTATTGATGGCTTCTTAGGTTAGGATTCGGCATTTTGTTGGGCCCCGACGTTAAATTGCCTTTGATTTCCATTGTTGCTGCCCCATTGGTTCCCAGTACCTTGAGTATTGTTGCCCCATTGGTTCCCAGAATTCTGATTGTTGTTGGACCATGAAAAATTGGGGTGATTTCTCCAACCTGGATTGTCAGTGTTCGAATAGGGGTCATTCCGTGACCTAGGATTAAAGTTGTTCATGGCTTGAACTTCTTCTTCTTCTTCTCTAGATCCAGAACATCCTGCTTGGTGTTCTCCCATAAACACTTTTTGTTGCCAACTCTTCATCTGCCCCATATCAGTAGCTAAAACATCCATCTTCTTTATTATTTGTGTCATTTGTATGGAGTTTTCTGTATTAGCATCTACTGTATAGATTCCCTTCTTTCTCCTGGAGTTCTTGTGATGGGAATTCTGAGCTAATTTCTCAAAGATAGAATATACCTCCTCAGGTTGTTTGCCATACATGGAACCTCCACAGGCATTGTTCACTAGAAGACTTGATACTTCCGTTAGACCATCATAAAACCACTGACAAAGCTGATTTGTAAGAAATCCATGCTGAGGGCAATCTCTGGTGTACTTCTTGAAACGCTCCAATGCCTCATAAAAAGACTCGTTGTCTTGTTGGTAGAAATTTGAAATCTTTGCTCGGATTTCACTGGTCTTCTGAGGTGCATAATACTGGTCAGTGATTTTCTCCCTTATTTCATCCCATGTTCTCAAAGATGCTGGAGGCAGTGTCAGCAACCATGTCTTCGCCTCATCCTTCAATGCATGTGGAATACATCTCATGCGCAGCTGGTCTTCTGTTATCTTATGGTTGGGCAAGGATTGTATTGCTACATAAAACTCTCTAAAGAACAGAAGTACATCTTCATCTAGTAAACCCCGGAACACAGGCAACTGATTGTAATGGCTACTTCTCAGTTCGTAGTTCCTAGCTGCAGGTTCTAGCACAATGCACAAGGGATGGTTGCTCACCACCGGCCTACTGTAATCCTTCATAGTTCTGATAGGCTCTGGTTCATAAACCGAATTTAGGACAAGATTAGGCATCTGATCAGGCTCCTGGTTGATCCTTTCTTGATTCTGAATTCCCTCGTCTTCCATTGTTTCATTTCTGATGCGATGGATGTTATCGTTCAAAGGTAACAATTCTCCCTGTTCAGATCTTCTACCTTGCATCTGCTGTCAGCATCTGAAACAAGAAAAGACAAGCACACAAATAAACTGCGAAAAGAAAGAAATAAAAAAAAAGAAAATTCTAAATAAAAACTAAAAATTAATGACTCGACTACTTAAAACTTAAGTAAATCTATTAACTAAAACTAAAACTAGAAATAACCAATAAATCCACTAGTCCCCGGCAGCGACGCCAAAAACGTGATGTGTAAAATCGTGTTATAAAAACCTAACTCGCAAGTGCACGAATCGTGAGATAAGTACAGCGACAAGTAGGGATCGTTCCCACGAGGAAAAGCGATTTACCAATTAAACTAGTTCTAATTCAAGCTAAGCAATTAACAGTATCCAAGAGATTTGAGATTGATTGATTGATTGATTTAGAACAAAATTATCTAAGAAAGCAAGAAACAAGAATATGCGAATGTGATCAAGAGGTGAGAGGACTAGGTCATCAATGTTCCCCAACTATGTCTACTCAATGCTTCGAATTGACTTTTGATAAAAGATGTAACTCAAGTTAAGGGTTCGTTCTTATCTTATTTATGATTATTACCGTATGATCCTGGGATGAACCAAGTGTTCTCAACTGTAATTCAATTTAACTCAAAAACTTGAGATATGAATCACAACCAAAAACCCATTAAGCTCAAGAACAAGTGAACGAAAATTGCGTCCTAAACACTTGGGGTTGCTAATTTTATGTAGGAAATAATAATTCTTTCTTATTTTATTCTTCTCCACATAGGAGGGTTTATATAGAGGAAATACAATTAGGAAAGAAATCAATCAAGGAAATCAATCTACAATCTCTACAATTAAGCTAATTGTCAACTACACTAATCAAGCAATCAATTAGGCTAATTGTCAGCTAAACTAATCAAGCAATCAATTAGTCAACTATACAATAATTAATTGATTATATTCTAATAGAAACTAATCCCTAAACTTTAGGAAATTACATGAGTGATTGAGTAGGATTTGTATCCTTAATACGCCCCTGCAAAATGGTGGGCATTTCAGAGACACCAATCTTGGACCGTAAGAGTGCAAACCTTGTCCTGGATAGAGGTTTGGGGACAAGGTTTGCTGAGTGAGTCAGCTAGCTGGTCCGTAGAAGCCACATGAGACACCCGAAGTTGACCCCGTTGAACTCTATCACGAACAAAGTGGAAGTCAATTTCGATATGCTTCATACGGGAGTGAAAGACTGGATTGGAGCAGAGGTAAGTGGTGCCAATATTATCACAAAAGATTGTAGGCGGGGATGGAGAGGAAAGGAGCAGCTCACGCAGGAGAGAGGATAGCCAGAGGACTTCAGACGCGGCAAGCGCGACAGCCCTATACTCTGCCTCAGTGGACGAGCGGGCTACAGACTTCTGTTTACGAGAGCTCCATGAGATAACGTTGGACCCAAGAAAGAGAACATAGGCGCTGGTTGAAGTACGATCATCCAGATTACCTGCCCAGTCCGCATCAGAGAACGTATGGAGGGTGATCGGCGAGTCACGGCGCAAAAGAAGGCCATGGCCGATTGTTCCTTTTAGATACCGGAGGAGACGCTTGGCGAGAGACCAATGTTCAGTTGTGGGTCGGTGCATGAATTGAGCCAGTTTGTTGACAGCAAACGCAATGTCAGGACGAGTGAATGACAGATATGTAAGGGCTCCGATTACCTGACGATATTTTGTGGCATCTGTGACAGAGGTGCCATCAAGTAAGGTAATGGTGTGATCAGTGGGGAGAGGAGTAGCCACCGGTTTGGAGTCAGTCATTTTAGTGCGAGCGAGAAGATCAACCAAATACTTGTGCTGAGAGAGAAATAGGCCAGCCGGGGATGGAATCACTTCAACCCCAAGAAAGTATGATATAGCACTAAGATCTTTAATGGAGAAGCGTCGAGCAAGTGTGTCAACAAATGCGTCAATGTGGGTGGTATCATTACCAGTGACTATGATATCATCAACATAAACTAATAAAAAAATCACACAATCGTTAGTATTGAAAATGAACAGAGAAATGTCAGAGTGCGAGTTAACAAACCCAGTGTGTATGAGGAACTGGCGAAGCTCATTGTACCATGTCTGGGGGGCTTGTTTGAGACCATAGATAGCTTTCTTAAGACGACATATATGAAGGGGAGCAGCAGGATCCACGAACCCAGGTGGTTGTGTCATAAATACATCCTCATCTAAGTGACCCTGAAGGAAAGCATTGTTCACATCTAACTGACGAAGAGACCACCCTCTCGAGACCGCAATGCTCAGTAAGACACAGACAGTAGTGGTCTTGACTACGGGACTGAAAGTGTCAGTGTAGTCCACACCCGGCCGTTGGTGAAAACCCTTGGCTACCAGGCGAGCCTTGTACTTGGAGATAGAGCCATCTGGAGACCGTTTTATGCGAAAAACCCATTTGCATCCCACTGCATTTTGTGATGGGTGTGAGGGAACCAGGTCCCATGTGTTATTCTGAAGAAGAGCATCAAATTCTTCAGACATGGCGCGTCTCTATTCTGTAAATTTAAGAGCCTGAGACACACAAGAGGGCTCAGTTTGAGTGGGGGAGAGAACACTGGTGAGAGAGAGCTTTGTGAGAGGCTTGTGTATATTGTTTTTGGACCTTGTGACCATATGATGGGTGGCGGTGGCTGCAGGAAGAGAAGCTGCTGGTCCCGGTTCAGAGGTTGCTGCTGGGCTGTTGGGCGTAATATGAGAGGCATCAGGTGCATTATCCGGTGCGATAGGGGAGGCTCGGCTGATAGCAGGCGGAACGGGAGGTTCACGGTAAGCTGTAGTGACTGTGTCGGCAGCAGAAAATGTGACAGTAGCAGGCGGCAGCTGTGAAGGAGAGGGAGACACAGCCCGTGCTCGGGAATTCAAAAGAGAGGTTTGACTAGCCACTTCATGCACGGTAGCGGTCACTGTGGGAGAGGGAAGAGACAACCAGAGATCACAAGTGTTTGGATCAGACCTAGGAAGACTTTGTTGAAGTGTATGGTATGGGAAAACTGACTCAACAAAGTTGACATGGCGGGACACGAACATACGATCGGCCTCAAGGTCAAGACAATGGTACGCACTTTGCGTTAACGAGTATCCTACGAATATGCAAGATTTCAACCTAGACTCTAGTTTATGGGTATTATATGGCTTGACCCAAGGATAACATAGACACCTAAAGACACGAAGCTTGGCGTCGGAAGGACACACACTAAAAATCTTTTCAAAAGGCGATATCATGTTCAGAAGAGGTGTGGGCATCCTATTGATTAAATATACTGCAGTGGTGAATGCATGAGACCAGAATGTAAGTGGCAAGGATGCATGGGTGAGAAGTGATAATCTTGTCTCTACTATATGTCTGTGACGCCGCTCAGAGACACCATTGTGTTCTGGCGTGTGAGGTGGAGTAGTAAAGTGAGAGATGCCATGGTGAGCAAGAGTGTGCCTTAGAGCAATATATTCGCCACCATTATCACTATACAGTGAAATAATGGAGTTTTTAAAAAATTTCTCAACCAGTGATTTAAAACGAATAAACACAGCATGGACATCAGATTTATTCTTTAAAGGGTACATCCATATATATTTGGTAAAATGGTCTACAAAAAGCACATAGTACTTGAAGCCATCTCTAGAGATAATCGGAGAGCTCCAAACATCAGAAAAGATGACCTCAAGTGGTTTGGAACTGAGAACAGAAGATGATGAAAAAGGTAATTTATGAGTTTTATTAATAAGACAAGCATTGCATGGATTGCTAGGTTTGTTGGATGACATGACAGACAAAACTTGAGAAGATACTAACTTTGAGATGATTCTGGATGATGGATGGCCGAGGCAGTGATGCTAGTCGGGAATTATGGCTTTGACACTGGAGAAGGCAATGATGGGTGAAGTTTTCGACCGAGCATGAGATGGCCATTCATAGACTCCATTCATAGTCCGTCCTTGTAGGAGCCGCGCCCCCGTACGGAGATCCTTCACAACAAAAGAAAATGGTAAAAATTCAACAACCACTTGATTAGAGACACATAATTTCGAGACCGAAATCAAATTTTGAGATATGCTTGGCATACATAGAACATCAGATAGTAAAAAAGATGAGGATTTAGAGGGTAGTTGGAGAGATCCTGTGTGTGTGATTTGCAAACCTGAGCCGTCACCAATCATGATATCATCGGAACCAGTATACGGAGAATGCATGGAGAGATTTTGGAGGTCAGCGGTGACATGGTGAGAGGCACCGGTGTCGAGCAGCCACTCAGGAGTTGAGTACGTCGGCGCGGCGAAGTGAGCACGAGGCGGCGGCACCCACTGTTTCTGCGGCTGTTGCTGGTGCGGTGGCTGTTGCTGGTGCGGCTGCCACTGTTTCGGCTGCTGTTGCTGGTTCGGCAAGGCTAGAGTGAAATTGTATGTGGGGCACTTTTTAGCAGTGTGTCCTTGATCTCCACAGAGTTGACAGAAGCCCCTATAGGGTCGTTGCCCGATTGATGGATTTCGAGTGAAATTTCTAGAGTTGGTGGAAGATGGATCAACTGGCCTGTTTAAATTGAAATTCCTGATGTTGTTGTTGTTTTGGCGGTTGTAGGCAAATTGAGGACCACTTGAGTAGGGTTTAGCAGCATAGTTTGCAGTGATGGGAAGTTTCTGACTTCTTGTGAGTTCTTGTTTCAGGACAGCCTCTAAATTGATAAGTTTCTCATGGAGTTCTTCAAAAGTAATTGGCAAGTCACAAGCAAGAACCGCTGATGATATATCTCTGAATTCATCACTTAGGCCATTCAGAATTTTTACTGTCAGGTCTTCAGAGTTCTCCGGTGCATCAAGCATGGCTAGTTCATCTGCGATGCTCTTGGCATGTTGCATGTAGTTAGTGATGGATTGTGTACCTTTGGTGATGTTAGTTAGCACACTTTTGAGATGCATAATATGTCCTTTGGAGGGTTTGGCATAGGTATTGGCGAGTGCAGTCCATGCATCATGGGAAGTTTTGGCAGAAGCGATAAACGGGATGATGGACGGAGAGATTAAGCCAAGGATTGCGTTTAGCAATAGTTGATCCTGCCTGGTCCACACGTGATAAGCAGGATTTGGTGAGGCACTGTCGCCGGTTGTGATGGTGGCTGGAGGGCATGGTCGTTGGCCGTCAACGAAGCCCATGAGGTCAAACCCAATAAGAAGGGTATGAAACTGAAGTTTCCAGGAGCAGTAGTTTGTCGCTGTGAGTTTGAGTGGTGCTTGTGCAGCAATGTTGATGGAGATGATAGTGGTTGTGGAAGAGGCCATGTCATGAGATGAGGAGGAAGAAGAGATGACGGTGACCGAGGTTGAGGAGGAGGAAGCGGAAGTGGCCATGTGGGTTGGATTGGTTGGACTCGTTTTGAGTTAGGTTGGATTGGTTGGACTCTTTTGAGTTATGAACGCTCTGATATCATGTAGGAAATAATAATTCTTTCTTATTTTATCCTTCTCCACATAGGAGGGTTTATATAGAGGAAATACAATTAGGAAAGAAATCAATCAAGGAAATCAATCTACAATCCCTACAATTAGGCTAATTGTCAACTACACTAATCAAGCAATCAATTAGGCTAATTGTCAACTACACTAATCAAGCAATCAATTAGTCAACTATACAATAATTAATTGATTATATTCTAACAGAAACTAATCCCTAAACTTTAGGAAATTACATGAGTGATTGAGTACGATTTGTACCCTTAATATTTTATTCATTCAATTAATTATTGGCTTTCAATTATAATTTAATTTAACTCAAACACTTGAGATATAAATCACAATTAAAAACCCTAAATTCCTATCTAGCATAAAACTATGCATCAACAAGAATAAAGAATTAAGATATAGGATGAATTGAATAAATCAAAACCTGAATTAATGAAAATATAGTCAATTCTAACAAAGAGTATTCATAGCGGTTCACATTGACTCCCTAGTATGGATTTAGTTACACATCATGAAAATAATAAGACAAGAGATAGAGGAGATAAAACCCATTGAGGCCTTCAACGACTTCTTCTCGTCTTCCATGGTGAGTCTTCTTCGTCTTACAAACCCTGATGTGTAAAGATGGATGATGGTGATGGGGGACGGCCCCCTTGGTGGCTTGGGACCTCCCTTGGCTGGCTCTCTAGCTGGTCTCCCCAAAATTAGGGTTACAAGGGGTTTAAATAGGTGAAGATGCAAGGCCATGTCCTAAAACAACAAGGAAATATATTCCCTTTGAGAATACAAGCCTATTTGGAATTCTATTTCTTTCCTAATCCATCCAAATTGATTACTTATTGAAGGAAGATAAGGATTAGATGTCTACTTGCTTCCCAAGACTCTCACACATGTCCAAGAAGGTAATATTTCCCGTTCCGACAACTTGCGAAACAAATCCCGAAAGTATTCGCGGATTTTATAACTGACTGATCTGACCTTTGGGCACTTAAACCAACATAACTTCTTCTAGAAACTTCGGATCGACAAGCCGTAAATTGGGTTGGAAACTTGACTTCCAGGGCTTCAAATCCATAGGTGGCAGGACACACAGTTCAATAAGGGCTGAGAGATATGGGCCCCGTAATATGGCTCATCTGCACTGTGATGGGCTATCGCTGCGACTACGGAAGTGGTGCGGCAGCGGTAGCGACGAAACACGGACAACCGCTGCTGCTACGGCAGCGGCATAGGCAGCGACACCTACTGTTTCCAGAACGCTGCTGCATCGCTGCTAATTAATTGGGAGCGATTTCAATTGCACTTTTGAATATTTGCACACAAGCCCCCAAAGTCTTCTAAATAGCACGTTTTACCTGATATTCTTCAAATTATTCATCTGGATCCAAAATCCTAAAAATGCTCACACACACACATTAAAACCCAAAAAGACTCGAGAAACAAGCAATTGATTGAAGGAATGGGGATCAAAAACATATACAATAAATGACCGATCACTTGTATTGCTCAAGTTAGAGGAGGATATATCAAAGGAGATAGAACCAAACATATTTCTTCTAAATTCTTCTATACTCATGAACTTCAACAGAGCCGACAAATTGATGTTAAACAAATACGGTCTATAGATAATCTTGCAGATCTATTTACCAAAACATTGCCTGCATTAACTTTTGAGAAACTAGTATACGGAATTGGCATGCGTCGGCTTTGTAAATTACAGGATTGATTTTGAAGTTTCATTCAGGGGGAGAGTTCAATCAGGGGGAGCAAAAATTTTGAATAGATATTTGTATACTGTACTCTTTTTCCTTTTACCGGATTTTGTCCCATTAGGTTTTACCGGAAATGTTTTAATGAGGTAGTTCTGAACCCGTTCACACCACTTGATCCAGAAGATCATTGTATATACTTTTGCTAAGGTTTTTGTCCCACTGTGTTTTTCCTAGCAAATCAAAAAAACAAGTGGTGAAAAATTCAAGGGGGAGTGTTACACGTGTGTGGTTTTTCCACCACATGCATTCTTTGGCTTCTTGAATAATCCATGCCACGTGGAAGCTTGTTCTTGATTTACTTCATACTTAAATTGTGAAGAATTACAACAACTACCCCTCTCTCCTTACCTATATATATAACCGGTTTCTTTTGTAAATATTTGGGGGATTATTATTCAACTTGTATTATCATTTGAGATCAATAACAAAAGGCAATTTTATCTCATATCTCTCTCGTTTCTTTCTCATCCTTTCTATTTCTTATTTATTTATTTGTTCTTTAATTAATTAATCATTATCATTTATATTATCTATTGTTTCTATTTAATTTACAACATAAATATTTATTTTAGAATATACTTTTTAAGATACTATTTACACCGTGTACAATATATTGGAGTACAAAAAAATTTAATGTAAATATATTCCATAAAGATAAACTTTTAACGTAGACAATAAACTTTCTTTCTATTTTTTTTTTTACAGGAAGAATAATAAAACTTTCGGTGGTGGATACAAATATAGAAAATCCTATTTTGTTTCGATTATTTTCGGCTATTTCCCACAGTGTTCTAGTAAACGCTAGGCGCTAGTCGGGCGGTGGACCAGCGCCTAGCGCCTAGGCGGTCTAGTCGGGCGGATTTCTAGGTGGTTGACTTTTTTCGTTGACCTATTATGACGAAATTCATATTATGATGAAATTCAAATAAAACCATCAACATAAATCCTCTTATTGTTTGTATATCCTGTACCTATTTAATATAATTTTACTTTTTATTGTATATTTTAGATTTTAGCATTGAAAGAGGGTGTCTTTTGTTATTTTACAAATGTGCTTTTTAAAAGTAAAAAATTTTCTTCTCTCTTTCACGCCTTCTACCCTCTCTCTCTTTCTCTTTCACGCCAACTTTTCTTCCACCATTCTCTCATTTCAAGCTTTCTCACTCCTCCAATAAAGCTTGTTTTTGAGTTATTTTTCATTAAATCTTGGTGGGTTTTGTTTGTCAACAGCACTCAAATCTAATTTGTGTGTTGATTTTGCTCATATGGGTTTGTTTAAACAGAAATTGATTCCAATTGATTCGAGATTTTGAGACAGAGAAAGTGAGAGACAGAGATAGTGAGAGTAGAGAATAGGATGTTGTACCAGCAGCGGCGAGTCAGCGACGGTGGCGAGGAGATGTGGGCGATGGCGCTTGTCCTTACATGATTTTTTGAAATTGTGTTCACTGTTCTGTTCTGTGCTTTTACGATTGAAAGAATGAAAGGGGATTTTGTCTGCTAAGCTTAGTTTTAGCGTTTTTACTCCCGAAACGGCGACCTTTTTTTAAACCGAATTGAAACCAAAAAATCGGTCTGCGCGGAGTCAACGACTTTGACTCCGCCTAGACCCGATTAATCGGTTAAAAATCGGCCACGTCACCCGAATTCTTCTAGACCGCCTAATCCCACCGATTTTGCTCAAAACAGTTCGGCAGGCCGCCGATTCCGCCTATACGGCCGCCTAGTCGGGCGCCTAGCCCGCATTTTCGAACACTGATTTCCCATATTATATAACTTTGAAAAAAAAAAAAAAAAGTAATAATATTTTTAAGATAAAAAGTGCGAGATCGAATTGTTTTAGCTATCCAGGTCTACTCGCCCGTCACCAGTCGGCAGTAGTCACCCACTCACCCTACCTAAACAACACCACATATAAATAACCATGTCTGGAATATGTAATCTGTAATCTGCATCCGTAAAAACCCAATTAAAACTCATCTACAATGGTTTTCAAGACTTCACTTCGATGTTATTGTTCATCTTCTTCATCAGAAACAGCTTTGAATGGGAAGCTCTCGTCTCTGTTCACGAAACCCAGAAAACGAAGCTCGTCGTTTTCATTTTCAAAAACTACAACACAGAATTCAGTGCTCCCTGTTCAAGAAACAACCCCACTTGACAAGTTTCTTGGAGAAAACTGTAAGTCTGGTGACATCAATCTCAATGAAGCTCTTTACTATTTCGGTTACATGATTCATATGCAACCCACCCCACCTATATATTCGTTTAATATTTAGTTTGCTGCGCTTGCTAAGATTAAGCATTATAAAGATGTTATTTTGCTTTATAAGAGACTTGATTCAATTGGGTTGTTGCCAAATTTTATTACTTTAAACATTTTGATCAATTGCTTGTGCAATGTGAGTAGGGTGAGTGATGGATTTGCGGTTCTCGCTAGGATTTTGAGGTGGGGTTTTAGTCCTAATGCTGTGACTCTTAGTTGCTTGATTAGAGGTTTGTGTATGGAAAATAGAATGGTGGACGCGAGCTGGTTGTTTAAGAAAATGGTGAAGTTTGGTTTTAGTCCTAATGCTGTAACTTATGGGATTTTGATTAATGGATTGTGTCGAACAGGGAGTACAGGTGTTGCTCTCAAGTTACATGAAGAGATGGTTAACGGAGATAGTAAAATTGGTTACGTTTGTAAGCCTAATATTGTTTGTTATACTAGTATTATTGATGGTCTTTATAAGGATGGTTTAGCAGACAAGGCAAAAGAATTGTTTTTAGAGATGACGGGAAAGGGAATTAAAGCAGATGTTGTTGTTTATACCTCATTAATTCATGGTTTTTGTTGTACGGGTAATTGGGAGGAGGCTAAAGGTTTGTTTATTGAGATGGTGCATCAAGGTGTGTGGCCTAATTTATTGACTTTTAATGTGGTAATTGATGGGCTTTGCAAGGAAGGGAAAATAGATGAAGTAAATGGATTGTTAGAACTTATGATTCAGAGTGATTGAGAGCCAGACATATATACGTACAACACTCTTATGGATGGTCATTGCTTGGCGGGTAGACTTGATATTGCAAGGGAGTTGTTTGTTTCAACGGAGAGTAAAGGTTGTAAACTGGATGTTGTTAGTTACAATATTTTAATGAACGGGTACTGCAAGAATGGGAAAACGGAGGAAGCGATGAGTCTTCATAAGGAGATGATATTGAAGGGTGTTAGATCTACAGTCATTACATACAACACCTTGTTAACGGGTCTTTTTCAGGCAGGGAAGGTCAGATATGCTCAAAAACTGTTTGCTGAGATGCAACTACATAATGTTACACCTAATTCAAGTACATATAATATTTTGATTGATGGGCTATGCAAAAATGATTGTGTTCCTGAAGCAATAGAATTATTTCACACTTTAGTAAACTCCAAATATCAACTTGATATTGAAATCTTCAATTGTCTCTTTCATGGATTGTGTAAATCGGGGAGGTTTGAAAAAGCTTGGGAGCTATTTCTAAGGTTACCTCATGAAGGCTGGTGCCAACTGTTGTAACATATTCCATTATAATCAATGGGCTTTGGAAAGATGGGAAATTGGATGATGCTTATAACTTATTATTGGATATGGAAAAAAAGGGTTGTGCTCCAAATGTAGTCATGTTCAATACCCTTATTCGTGGTTTCTTTCAAAATAATGAGACATCGAAAATAGTTGAACTTCTTCACAAAATGTTAGAGAGATGTCATGCCAGATTCAAGCACAATTTCTATAGTTGTAGACTTACTCGCGAAGGATGAAAATTATCATGAAACTTTGAAGTTGCTTCCATCATTTCCTATCCAGGAGCCAAACTGATGATGACATTATGAATCATGTGCTTTTAGTTGCAAAGCCTTATGAGGAGAACGGCATTAGAGGATGCATTTTTTGCATAAGTTACAAAACGTGAAGGTGTGTTGCCATACTGTCAATTGTAGTTGTGTTAAATTGAATCTTCACTGCTGAATTTTTATATGTGAAGTTTTTTTTCAGGACAATTCAAACTTGTGAGCAACATGCTCAAGCAAGCCAGCCAAAAAGCAGGACGTGAGAGCGTAAAATAATCTATCATGTTCTGTTTGATTGTCTGAATTTTGATTTGTTTCTGGTTGAAGTAAGAGGGGTATTTTTGGAGAAATGAAATAGCGATTGAAGCCTCGCACCCTTAATGCAGCATGTCCTGTTGAAGCACTTGAACATAGAAGCCTCTATTATAATGTAAGTGTGTATTCATATTAATGCAGTTTTTTGTTAATTAACCACTCCAAGAAATTTGGTCTACGACAATACGCAAAATATGTTGTTAAAACTTTTCGCAACGCGCGACTGTATGTTGCTGATGCGCCTGTTGTCAAAAGTCCAAAAGTTTTTCGCAACATGCAGCGTGAGTTGTCTTAGCACAACGACAACATACTATGTTCGTTGCGGTAGATAAAAGACAACACACGTTAGACGTTGTCTTAAATAAAAGACAACCTCACCTCATACACCCCACCAACTAGTGGGCTCAACTGCTTGGCGCGCCGCATGCACCCACCAACTACTATTGGACCTATGACCCAATTGATAATGGCACATTTAACTTTGCATGGGAGAAGAATTGAACCATGGTCTTGATAAATGAGAGTGATGCCTTACCATTTTACTGCAAGCTTGACTTTGATATTATTATAAACTTATTTATATATAACCTATATATGTTATTAATTCTTTATTAATTTTTTTAATTAATATTTTATTTAACAACTTAATATTTTTATTACTTGATAATTTAAACTCATTCTAGTAATGAGTGATGCTAGACTGTCAAAAATATTTGTTTAAAATCATGTCCAAAATATATGACATATGAGTTGTCGAGATCATATCATACACTCGATCAGATGAAGATGGTCCAATGATATGCCTCTCACACCTGTATCACGAGGTTGCGAGTTCGAGTTCTTCCAATTCTTAAAAAAAAACTCCGAATTTTTGTAATACTTTAAAAAATAGAAAGATCATATCACTCACACTATAATTTCATGATTTTCAGAATCTTGGCATCTTACATACCTCATCATTTGTACAATTTTTTTTTTTTTTTTGTGCATTCTAACATTATTTTTCTAGTAATATTTTTGGATAAATATTGTTCTAATTTTAAAAAGTGGCCAGCTTAAATATATGTAAAAAATAATTTTACGAGAGATAGCAACACCATTATTTTTAAAAATTAATATTTATATAAATTTAATAATTTAGAAAACATTTGTCAATAAGAAAAGAATGTTAATAATAATAATTAAAATAAATAAAATAAGACTTTTGACAACTTAATAAAAATGCATATTGTCAAAAGTCACCTACCGCAACGCGTAAAAAATGTGTATTATGAAAGTGACTTATGAAAGTGACTTATGAAAGTGATTTACATCAATGCACAAACATTTATTGGCACTAACAAGACACGTACAACAACATCAAAATAGAATGTTCAACTTATAATTTCATGACTCCCTAAATGTTTATATATATTCTGCAATGAACAAGAATACATGAGATTAAATAGATTTAAAGATCTAAAAAATCAAAATAATAAATTAGAATATAATAATTTAGTTATTGTTATATATCTTTCTATATATTGTTAATATACATATAGTTTTCTATTTATAAATGAATTTCTAATTTTTAAATTAAAGTGGTCAGATTAAATTATCGTAGAAAATAATTTTATAAGTGATAACAACACAATTTTATTTTTTTAAATTAACGTTTAAATAAATTTAATAATTTAATAGACCTTTGTTAATGTGAATAAAATGTTAAAAAAACAGTAGACTTAGTTAAAAATAAAAAAAAATAAAAAAAAATAGACTTTTGACAACATACAATTGCATGTTGCTAATGTTATCTCTACCACAACATATAAAAAATGTATGTTGTTAATTGTCACTCTACGACAACATATAAAAAAATACATGTTGCTAAAGATATATTTACAACAACATACAAAACGTATGATGTTAATGATATCTTTACGCCAACATACAAAAATGTATGTTGCTAAAGACATCTCTACGACAACATACAATAATAGTATGTTGTGGAATACATGACTTTTAACAACATACGAAGATGTGTGTTGTTAAATCCTAAAGTTTTAACAACTTTCGAAGCCGTGCGTTGCTAAATACTAACTTTTTAACAACACGTGAAGATGTGTGTTGCTAAATACTAGCTTTTTAACAACTCGCAAAGATGTGTGTTGCCGAATCCCAGTAATTTAACAACACACGAAGTTGCGTGTTGCGTGTTGCTAAATATTTACTTTTTAACAACACGCGAAGTTTGTGCGTTGTTATATATTATGTTTTTTTAACAATGTGCAATGTATGTTGCAATAAGTGACTTATCACAACATACATCGATTGTGTGTTGTCGTATGTGTCTTATTATTGACAACATACATTTACGTGTTGCCATAAGTCACTTCCACAACACACATTGTTTGTGTGTTGCGGTAGGTGACTTTTCGCAACATATACCTCATGTATATTGTTAATTGAATGTTGTCGTAGACTAATTTTCTTGTAGTGAACTATACATTCCTTTTAGGGCTTGTGTTTTTTAACAATGGACATAATCCAAATGCCTGCCCAGCTGATGAAGCATTTGATTTCCAACTATCATGCTTCAGTCAAAACGCCACCACATTTATGTGATTGTTGAGTTGGGTGACAGAAATTTAATTTCACTACCTTGTAGCATCATTGCGATCCTTTGATAATTTTTTTTTCATTTATGGTTATATAACTTGAATCACGCTCTGTGTTCTAGTAGGTGCTAGGCGCTAGTCGAGAGGTGGTCTAGTACCTAGGTGGTGTGCTGCCGCCCTTAAGTGGAGAAGGTTTGTGGAGAAAAGCTGAAAAGGTGTGGTTCTAACTATCATGCTTCAGTTAAAACGCCACCACATTTATGTGATTGTTGAGTTGGGTGACAGAAATTTAATTTCACTACCTTGTAGCATCATTGCGATCCTTTGATAATTTTTTTTTCATTTATGGTTATATAACTTGAATCACGCTCTGTGTTCTAGTAGGTGCTAGGCGCTAGTCGAGAGGTGGTCTAGTGCCTAGGTGGTGTGCTGCCACCCTTAAGTGGAGAAGGTTTGTGGAGAAAAGCTGAAAAGGTGTGGTTCGTGTGGAGAAGTCGAAGAGAGGAGAAAAGAAAAGAAGTACTAGCAGCTAGGTTTAATTATTATTATTTGGGGTTTTTACAATTTGGTCCCAATCTAATTGGGAAACATCACTTTTTTACTTATTAATTCAAAATACAACAAATTGGTCCTAATATAATTCAAAATACATCAAATTGGTCCTAAGGTTAGTCAAACTAACAGTCAGCCTTTATAATATTAGTGGAAAGACAATTTTACCCTATAATTAAACTATCTCTCTCTCACACGTTCATCATCTCACCAAACCCTAATAATTTTTTTTTTTCTCTATCTCTCTCACTCCATCATCAACCAATCCTCACCACCACCGATCCACACCAATATCTTTGTCTTCAACCCACCAAATCCACACCAATATCTTCGTCTTCAACCTAGTTCGTCTTGAGGTGGAGCGACGACGTGCAGCGACGACATGGAGGTGGAGCGACGAGGCTAGGAGGTGGAGCGATCGGAGTTTCTTGCCTTCAACGGTTGGTCTCTAATCCCAATCGAGTCGATCTCCTCCCAACAGCCGTTGCGTCTTCCCAATCGAACCTAGTTTTGCTTCGATTTCTTTTCTGGGTCAAACCCAACTGTGTGTTTGTGTGTGAGAGTGATGACGGTGGTGGTGTGTTGGTTCGATTCTGGGTTTTAGGTTTGGTAGGGATGATGATGGTGGTTAGGTTGTGCTTGGTGGTGGTTTGTGGGTTTTGTGTGATCAATTGGTTGTGTAAGGATTCCCGTTTTGTTGATTGGCTTATTTCGTGGTCAAACCACATGTTGGGGTTTTGAATGTAAGGGTAGTCTAAGTGTTTAGTGTTGAAGATCAAAGGCCCTTCCATGACCTCAAGATTCAAGCACGCCAAAGGTATAATCTCTTGTGCTTGTTTTTCTTTGAAGAGATCTAGTAGCACACACTCACTTAGCATTCTTGCTATGATTGCATACTTGCTTATTTTTTATGTGCATCTCTTCACATGTCACTTTACACACTAGCACTTTGGTTGATATATCTTGTTGTGTGTATATGTGCCTTATAATTCGTTTCCCGACATTGTTCGGAAACGTCCGCGCTTGCACTAATGAGTGCTTGGTTTCGCGCGAAGACCGCCTATGGAGAATGCCCTTGGCTTCTCCTTGGTTTTCACCATTGTTGGTGATCGGCGGTTATGATCGGCGGCCTGGCCGCCGAATGAAACCGCCGTTTCAGTCCAATTTGGTCTGAAGCAATTATGCGGTCAATATCGGCGGTCACGACCGCCGTTCGAAACCGCCGTTCATACCTGATCGATTTTAATCTCTCGGGTTTGATTCGGCGGTTGGATCGGCGGTCGAGAAACCGCCGAATGAAACCGCCGTTAATGCTCTGTTCTTCACGAGCTCAATTCGGCGGTCGTCATCGGCGGCCTGGCCGCCGATTGAAACCGCCGAACGGTGCGTTTCAGGGGCAAAAGTGTCTTTCCACATGCCCAATTCTTGATGTCTATAAATATCTTGTTTTCTCAATCTCTGAATAAGCTTCTTGAGCAATTAGAACCCTAAACTTTCAAGAGAGATTTTTGAGAAAAAATCAAATCAAGAACCTATCTTTAAACACTCAAATCAAACCCCTCTTGCATCAAATTTCATATTTGATCTTCTATGCCTTCATAGAATTGATCCATGCATGGTTTTGAATCATCACATCTTATTTGGTATGTTCTTCACTAATTTCATATTACTTTAGTGTTTTTCATATTAATACATCTCTTTAATTACTTGTATGCTTTTGATTATTTGCTAGATACAAGTTAGAGATTATTTGTGATGAAAATGATTGAGTGTTGATTGTGATAGCTAATTAGGTTTTTAATTAATCTTGATTAGCTAAGCTATTTGACATGTCATTTAGCAATTGATATCTAGGGTTGATTAAATTGATTATATCATCATCCTAGATAAGCATCTAAGGTTACCTAGCCTTGTTTGTTATTTGAATATTCATTTATATTCACATAGGTTGTTTCTCTTCATTGAGAAGTAAGTCTTGAGGCTAAGAGTGCTTAGGCCTCAAGCAAATTGGAATAGGGTTGCTAATAAAGGCCCGCTGGGTAGAAGTGAGGGGTTACAGACCGGAGTGTTAGACGAGGTCTACATAGGTTGTAAACTTCATTTCAATTAATGATTTCGAGTTCCGAGTGTGGCGCACTATACAGCCCGTGGTTTTTCCCAGTGGTTGGGTTTCCACGTATACATCAAGTGTTATTTAAATTCCGCACTATATTACACTTGTATGTATTTTTGACTAGTAGGGGCATTTTCGTAAAATTGACTTGCATGCGAAAATTGGGTAATAATAGCTAAAATCTATTCACCCCCCCTCTAGCTTTATATTGAACACGCCTCTAGGACTTTCAGGTTGAAGGTTCGATTGAAGGTTTAGTTGGGAAGGTGAAGAAAATGGTGGATTTGGTTGGGGACCGATTACAATTTTTTTTAGGTGACGGTGGTTTTGAAGATGATGGACGAAAATGGTGGTTTTGTTCGAATTTTTTTTTTCCAGATCTAGTTTTGTTAAAAAATAATTTCTAGATCTTGTTTTATTAAAAAAAAAAAAATTGATGGGAGATTTTTGGTTTAATTTCTGGGTATGGGGGTGATGGTGAGATCCAGTTCAATTTTTTTTTTTTTTCAGACTGAAGCTGTTGTATTTGGCATTGATGATGTTGGGTGATGAGGTTTAGGTTCTGGTGGGGTGGTAGTGGTGGTGGTGTATGGGATATGGTAGGGAGTTGGGTGAAGATGATGAACTGATCATTTTTCTGGGAATTTTTTTTGATTGATTTTGTTCTTTGTTCTTTGTTCTTTGATGGAGATCCAATCTGGATCTCCACCAAAATCAAAGTTTGAATTTAATTTTTTTTTAATTTTATTATTATTTTATTTCTATTTTTTAATTGGAAACAGACGTAATGACTTTTCTACCCTCCTAAACGTTAGTTGACCGTTAGTTTGACTAACCTTAGGACCAATTTGATGTATTTTGAATTATATTAGGACCAATTTGTTGTATTTTAAATTAACAAGTAAAAAAATGATGTTTCCCAATTAGATTGGGACCAAATTGTAAAAACCCCTCATTATTTTAATTTTTTTGAGAAAGAAGCCCAAAACATAGGAATAACAATGGGGCGGGGAATTTGAAAATCCATCCCCTCATAAAACCCCACCATAGATGGAGCGGGTTGGGGCGAGGCGGGGTAGAACGGAGAATGCCTTCACCATCCCCACCCATTTATCAAATTCTTTTATCAAAATAATAAAGACATAACCAATGAATATGTTAAAATATATAAAGTAATAAGTAATTCCAAGAAACTATTAAAAATCATTTCATAAACATAAATCTCACAAGTAAATTCAATCATTTTTAAACATAAAAATAAAGTGCAAAGTGAAATGTTAAAAATTTGTAACCCTAATAATCTAATAGTTGCATTTATTATAAAACCTATCATCGCCCCATACTTCTTATGGGTTTTACTATCTATCCTTATCCCTACCACAAAAGTGCGGATCCCCTTCCCTGTAGGTAATTTTGGCATCCCTATCAAAACGAAGATGTTTTGAGCTTCTTTTTCAAAAAACAAAAAAAAACCCTAGCCGCCTAGCGATTTTTCACTCCACCTAGGCGATGCCTGGCATCGATTAAGCGACCAACCGCCTAGGCTGGCTGATTAGGCCAAAATCATGGTGACCCAGGGCGTTTAGAGCAATTTTTCAAACACTGATCACACTTTAAGAATAAGATCATTGATGAATCAACGTTAAATTTTTTTTTCTCATCTTTTAGCTTCTCTTTCACATATTATATTATACTTGGTTGTCCCAACTGTTTGATTGTCATCCAAATTCTTTATTAGAATATATGATTTGGATAATCTCTTAACCTCATCTTTTTCCTGACCTTTTTAAAGTATGTGATTAGTTGTTGATAAAATGGTTATGTAAACCTATCACAATCACACATTGATTGAAATGCTTATGTGTCATGAGATTATCTGAGGTCAGAAAAAAGATGAGGTAAGGAAATGATCCAAATCCTAGAATATAACCATATTGACTTATCTTAATACGATCGAAAAAAACACTAATATCATATACAGGGGCGAAGCCAGGATTTTGGCTTCGGGGGGGCCAAGACAGAAACTAATATTAAAGGTCGCACAAGAAAAATATATTAATATACCAAAACAAAAATAAAACTAACAATATATTAATAATAAAACTAATAACAAAACTATTGAAGGTCCCACAAGAAAAATATATTAATCATTACCTTAGTCTTTAAGGTAATGATACAAAATAATAATAATATATTGACACTGATTTTGTGAATCAAAATGAAAATCGACTATATTTTGTATCTCAAAAGTCATCTATAATCAAATTTATTTAAATTTCTTTGTGATTTCCATTTCAATATACATAATCAAAGAATTTGGGGGAAATGATATTTCATCTTGTTGCATAAATGCAATATCTCTTTCAATAGTTCCTAATTAATAAATATATAATTCATATAAAATATTTAAAACAAGATGGGTATTGCATAATAAAATAGTAAAGAATGTCTTAATTTGTTCTAGTGAATACTTAAGAAAAATAAAAATACATACATATATGGATGGTTTTAGCACTATACAGTTAATGGATAGTTGTGGGGTAATTATGAGAGGATGTAATTTCCTTTTAGTTTTAATTTCTTTTAAATTTTTAAATCTTTGATTTTTTATAGATCTTTGATTGAAATCCAATGATTGAAAATTAACCCAGCAATGTAGTAGTTGAACCCATATATGGAGTAGATTAGGAAATAATGTATGAAATCAAAAAAATTAAAAATACAAAAAGAGATTGATTTTGCCTTAAACAAAAAACAAGTAGAAGAAATTTATAATATTAATTAAATGGGGGACTAGGTTGCAATTACACATATAAGAAAATTTTCTAAAACTTTCATTGGCTGGGGGGCCACGGCCCCAATGGGCCCCCCTTGTATTCGCCTCTGTATATATATATAGTGAGTTTCTTATAAGGGATCATTTATTTTAATTTCGGTAAAGACCTTGATGAAATCACATCGTTTTTTATGAATTTTGATCTGAATTTCTATCAAGAAATATATGATGTCCATCAAGAAATATATGATGTGGAGTGTGAATCCCGACATTCATCTGAACTCTAGAACAAATGGCAAAGGAAAATGTAGAAATTCTTCATTGAATATTGCAAAACTTATGAAATACACATCTGATAAGAATCCACTCTAATATAAAATGAAGATACTGGTTAATCAATCATTGCAAAACTAATCATACACAAGAATTAATCAAAAGTTGATAGCCTTGAAGCCGTATGAACTTACACTTTGTAGGTCATTTTGGATAGCACGCCTAACTTCAGAGCGAATAGTTTCATATATACTTCTCCCAGAAGCGTCATCACTCTCTAGAATATCCCCTTGAAATGTCTGAAAGATGAAACGAAAACAAAAGATATATTCCAAGTACAAATTTACAATTGCCATCTAACAATCCACTTCAATCTGTTTCAAAAAATCAAAATCCTGCTCTGTTTCTTTTTCGTCTCTATCACAAATCAAATACAAAAACCAACTACAAATAAAACAACAAAACAAACTCAAGAATTCGAATAATCGAAAACCCAAAATAATCCAAACCCATTCTATTTGTTTTTCATCTCTATCACACTAAAACCACTTTCAAAATCAACCTATCAAATCAAAATTTCTTCTTGTCAAGAAAACCCCATATGTTTTCTTTTTATCTGAAAACCCTAATTTTTTTTTTTTTTTTGCAAATGAAGAAAGAAGAACGATGAAGATGCAATCGATGGAGACCGCTGGGTTGGCAGAAGAATTTGGCGTAGGAGAGGCATTGACCGGTGATGGCGTTGATGAGCGAGGTGGTGGTGCCAGAGCGAAGGAGACCGATGTTTTGGTTGATCGAGAAAGAGAAAGAGGTGTTTGGGTTGGGGCTGGATTTTGATCGAGAAAGAGGTGGAAGATGAAGAAGATTAAGGTTTTTTTTTTTTTTTTTGATTAGGTGGGGATTTTATTTTTTTTGTTAATTTTTTTAAATTTTTTTGATTTGGTGGAGATCTGGGATCTCTACCGTCCAAATACTTTTTTTGATTTTTTTTTTGGTTAATTTTTTTATTTCAATTTAATTTTTTTCTTTTTATTTGTGTGTTGACACGTGGTATATCATTGCTGAAAGACAAAAATACCCTTAGATCCGTTTAGTTTCACTAACTGCGGATTGACAGAAGGACCAAAATGAGTGGCTTTGGAAAACATAGGGACTAATCCAGTGAAAAATGGATAAGAGAGTATAAAATAGATATTTCAAAAAAAAAAAAAACATAGGGACTAAATCAATAATATCCCTAAGTTCAATGAAATGTATCTATGAACAAAATTTGAATTTTTTTGAAGTATTAGAACTATTTATCCCGATTTTATAAAATATGAAGGCATCAGAAAAATGGGAAAACTATAGAATTCTCAAATTTTATTCACAAGTATATTTAAATGAATTTATTATCATCCACAAAAAAATTCAAATCAAAACTCATAAAAATCAATGTGATTTCTTTAAGGCCCTTACAGAAATTAAAATAAAAGATCCATTATGAGAGACTCACTATATATATATAGCCAATCAATAGTGCACTAGTGCACAAATATTGTTTCATGAGATCGTATGTGAGTTACATGTGATCGCATGTAAATAATATTATTGCATATAAGATACATGTTGTTAGAGAAATTTTCAGTCAGTCTGACACGTTTGCATAATTGGTAGGAAAGACAGAACATATCAATCCACGTCATCAGAAAGTCAAAGTTGAGACACGTCATCAGATTGTCAAAGCAAAACACATGGAAGCACCACACATATAGAAACAACTGTATATATCAAATATGCTCGCATGTATAAACATGATCTAGTCACTAGAGATAATCAGCTCACCGGAGGTATTCAGCTCATCCGAAGCCACTCAGCTCGCCGTGTGCCTTGGCTATTCAACTCATTGTAGCACTTAGCTCGTTGTGACAACTCAACTCGCCGGGTACTATTCAGGGCCAACTATTCAGTTAGGCACCTTGTCCAACTATTGAGCAAGGCACCTTGACTAACTATTCAGCAAGGCACCTCGACCAACTATTCAGGTCTTCAACTCTTCAACTCAATAAGACTTGGACTTCAAGCACAAGTCCAACCTTGATACGCCATATCATTCTAAGATTGTAATAGATACGGAATCCCGTATTTATCTTTCCAAATCAAGTTTCAATATGGAAACACGGTCATAATCTCTCCAAGACTTCGATACATGAAATAATCCCTAGAATCACAAAGATTGACTCCAACAAAGAAAAAGATCTCCCAACCACATGCAAATCGTTAAGATAGGATCCTCCCAGGATCTCGCCAAGATATGATCCTCCTATGATCTCCTCAAGCTTTGCTTGCATGACAAGGATTAGAGCAATACCCTAGTTCCCATATAAATACATGTATTGAGCGAAGGTGAGAGGGAGAGGACAATACAACATTAAATAGAAGGCATTAAGCTTGTAATTGTAATCATATTTTACAAAATGGAATCTCTTTTCCTGTCATTTCGCCGACCATGGTTTTTTCCCCGCCTTAGGGTGTTCAACGTAAAAACTCTAGTGTTGTTTATTGTTCTTTCTTATTTTATTCAGATTATATTGCATTCACGTAGTAGGAACGTGCTTTGATTATAAGCTTCTCAACCAATCTAAGCATTGACCTGCCTGCGTGTCATTGTTGGCAGCTGATCTATCTACGATCCAAAAATTGACGTCAACAATTGGCGCTAGAGGATGGGGTTTAAACTCTAACTTCAAAAATGATTCTGACATGGACCTATAAGGTTTTAGATTCGTATTGGCTTGATTCCATTGCAAAACTCTATTTATTTGTAATGGTTAGCTGCTTAGGTGTTTCTTGGTTGAAAGGAGCTTCAAAGGAAAAAAGCAACTTCTCATGCAAATATCATCTTCAAGAGGAAAATCACTTTATTGGGTGTTGTTAATGGAAAATTATCACTGAGGTGAATTTCCAATTAATAACTTGTGTGACCGCGATCGGGGTAGACCACGGTCGGAGAGGTACCACGTAGTTTGATACCCATGCGTTCTCAACTAAAACAAATTAAATACACCGACGAGGAATCAATATGTAATATCAATAAAGATCAAACAGAACTCATTTTATTGATGAACATATAATATGTGTACAATGGAGGTTTTTTCTGTTGTCACGGTAGGAGGTTTTAAACACAGTTGGCGATGGCGATCTTGTGCTAGTCGATAAGTGGAAAAGAAAACTGTAGGGTTTTGGATTCAAGTTGCGGTCTCCTTTCTGTCCAGTGTCATATTCTATATATAGGTCCCATTTCTTGCTTCGCACTCCCCTAAGTTCGATCCAGTGGCTTAGCGATTTACGGGACATTCCATGGCGATAGGCGAGAAGATCGTGGGATTGATTCAGGAAATCAAGTGATCCCTTTGCTGGCGGAATTTTGACAGAGTTGACTTCACTTTCAAGTAGAACTCTTAAGTGGCGGGAATGAGTCAATCTCCTTATTATTTAAACGTCATCGTACACTGTCTTTCTTTGTAGAATTGATCTTGGCATACCAGGTCTTACCTTGATAGTCTGCTATTATGATACTCTTACTACTTGGAAGGCTAGTTCTAAGAGGGATCAGGTTACCTAGGTACCCCGCCTCCTACTAGACCATGGTATCACTGTGCCGGGGTATTGTGATACTGATTTAATGTTGTAGTAGGGTTCCCGGCCCATGTAATAGCGAGGTACCAAGATGCTTTCATATGTCATTTTCCTATTTCAAATCTAGATGGAAAATTCTTCATTGGACCCTGCCATTTTTGGGGGTTAACAGAAGTCCCCCCTGACTTAAACATCGGTACCTTGCTGGGGTTAGAGTCAGGATACTAGGATACATGACGGATTTTACCAATCTTATCTAGCTGGTTTCAATTGTCTTAGAGGAAGCCCTCCTTCAGCACGCCTATAATTAATGAGCAATCCACGTGTCAAACCAAGAGTGGTCTGCTTATTTGAATGGGCCATTTTTTGGCGTGATTTTCTCGAAACCGCCTCTTGCACGTCTTCAGTCGTTAATGATTGTTTCCTTACTTACTCCGGTAACCGCCTACTTCCTTCTATAAATAAACCAACCTTTCTTCTTCTTCTCACACCGATTTCAAATTTCAAAAACTAAACCTTGCTTCCTCTCTCTAAGCTCTTCTCCTTTCACGCGAGTTTCAAGATTTTCTTCTTTTTCTTTACTCTCTGCCATGGCAACTTCACTGAACCCTCTTGACAGCCTCGACGCCCTCCTAGATATGGAGAAGGTCGATTCGGAGGAGAGCTCTCAATCGACGAGGGGGAAAAAGAGAGGCCGAGAAGAAGACGATATCATTAGCGGCAGCAATCCATCTCAGCGCCGTTGTTCCACTAGGAACCCTAGAATCGGGTCAAGCTTCAACAACAAACCCGAAGACTCAGTTCAAATCGTCGATGAGGAGGACGATGAGGATGTTGAGGATGAAAGGGATGGTACTTCTACTGTTGATTTCACGGGAGTAATTAGTGGTCCTATTTTCTCCTTCCACGATGGTAGGATTATCCCAGACTCATGCACTGTCGACACCTTGGCTCGTTTAAGAAGGGATTACCGGATTCCTGATGCCATCACTCTTTCTCTCCCTCATTGGGTTATGACATGTATACCCCTCCTCCAGGTCTTCTTCTCATTCATGTAGCCGCCTTTGAGTGTGGGGTCAAGCTACCTCTCCATCCTACCCATCGCAGGGCGCTTGTTGCTTTTGAGCTTGCCCCTTACAAATCTCACCGGGGTTCTTGAAGCATTTGACGGGGTTCTTGGTGCTTTGGAAAGAGCAGTGTGAGAAGGATGATGTGGCGAGGGAACCAGGCTCGACGAGCTCTAGTACATCTTCCAGATAGTGAACTTGGTGTTGGGTCCCAAGGGCCAGTTTTATTTCAGGGCGTCTAACAAGATGAAGTTCGTCATACTCGGGGCAAACACAAAGTATAATCAGCCTTAGAAGGACAAATGGATCATGGTAGAAGGAGATTGGGGCCACTCAGAACTGAGTACCCGGTCCCTACCTAGTTCACCAAGAGGGTTAAGTGGGACAAGGGGATAATCTCAACGGAATCCAAAAGCGTTCTTAAGAGGATCTAGGAGAGGTCCTACATAAACATGAAGCATCCCTCCAACGATGCCTATGAAAGAGCTAGGTTGGACTGGTATCTCAGGATTTCCATTGCTAATCCGGGTATGTAGTTTTGTCTTTCTTGTTCTTTCTTGTTTTATTAATCCTTTTACTTGGTGCTAACCTGTCTTCTATCAGTTTCTGCTACTCCTCTCCTACCTCCTTCTCCTATTTCTTTAGGACCGGGATTCCCAGATCCCCTTCTAGCCAATTCTCTTGTTCCTTCTCCTACTTCTGGTGCTAGTGCTGATGTCGTGTCTGGGTCCAAATTGCCTGCACCAACTCCTTATTCGGCTCCAGCGAGGTCGCTTCCTCACCCTTCTGCCCCTCTTCCCATCCTGGTTTCAGCACACCAGACTATGGGTGAGATAATGGCAAGGGCTGCCAAGGCTCGGGGTTTACCTGTTCTAGTTTAGAGGCAGGCTCCCAGTGTTACAGCTGTCAAACCTTCTCCAGTAGCTTCTCCACCTCCTTCTCCTCCAACTACATCTACTAGACGCCCTATTAGGGTAGAGAAAGAGAAAGGTGCTTCTACTGTGGCCACTCCTCTTGCTGATCTTCCTTCTGGATCGGGATCGCGGGATTATAGCCAAGAGGAAATAGTATCTTGGTTCGTTGCTACTTGTCCTAGGGGAGGCTTGCAGACTATGTCCTCCTTGCCCTCAGACATCCTGGTCACCAAGGGAGCTTTTCTGCTCGCTGAGGTATAATCCTTGATCTTCTTACTTGCTTGGTATAACTTTTAGAAGGTACTTATTCTCTTCTTCTTATTTTTGTAGGGTTTTAAATTTGCTTTGGTCGTGGGGCAGCATGTGACCGCTCTAAAGGAGGCCAACCTTGCTATCCGGGCTAAACTAGAGGAGGCTAGGAAGGATCTGGCCTAAGCTGAGCAAAGTGTGAGCTCCTTGATCAAGTCTGCAACTGACTCCGAGATCGGTAGGTAGGAGGCCTTGGTGGAGCTTGATCGCATTGCAAATGTTCTCATTTAGTGCTTCCTTTTCCTATCTTCCGTATTTGTTTCTGAGCATTTTTGTGTATTTAATATGGTTTAAATAAGTGTTTCAGGTAATTAGAGGAATTCAAGGGCACTGTGGTAATTTTAGAGAAATAAGGACCAAAGTGCAATATTCTGTAAAAGATTGAAAATTCTATGATTAAGCCAAAGATCAGGGGAGCTAATTGTAATTTGCCAGCCAAGTCAGGCATCAGCGCCACGTCAATAAGTAGAACGATGCCGTTTTGGGTGCCACGCGCTTCAATGTGACGCAACGCTGACATCACAGCGTCTTCAAGCTTCAGCCGGGTCGACCACGACCCGCTTGACCCGGACCTGGACCCGGACCCAGACCCGGACCCGGACCTGCAACAGACCCGCAACAGACCCGGTCGTGACCCGACTCATTCCCGACCATTTTCCAGCCATTTTTCGATGGTTTTTTCGGTGATCTCTGCCTAGATCGACTCCCCATCTCTTTCCGGTCACGATGGACCAACTTAGGGCCTCCCATGTACAAGTTGTCCATCTCCTCCAAGTCCACCAACTTCCATGGCCAAGCAAGCTTCAAGCTCACTTCCAGCGGGTTCTTTCATGCCCAAAGATGTTCAAAACCGCTGGAACTCCACGATTTCATGCCAAGGGAAAGTTTCGGCGATCCAGAAGGTCACAACTCACGACCAACTTCCATAAATTCCCACGAGTTCCGCCTGCAGGAATGAACCCGCGAAAACAGGGGTCCTGAACCCGCGAGGACGACCAACTTAAAGGATATTTCGTCCAAAGCTTGCCCAAAACAGTTCCCTATATATATACATCCTTTTATAACCTAAAACACTCTCTCTAATATCCAATACTAGCCTACAATAGTTTACAATAACCTAGAATAGCCTAGATAACTTAGAATTTCATTACATGGTTGCATGTGAACTTCATAGCTTGGAAGAAGTAGACTTGGAGCTTCATTGAAGACAAGAAGCTTACCATCTTGTGGTTACTTCTTACCTCTTACTTCTTTTCCATTATTTGTGATTCATGTAACATGTATGTGTAAAATACTTTCAATGTTGAGGGATTGATTTTCATATGACTTTATATTGTAATTGATTGATCTTACTTTTATATATCCATCTTGAGCTATTGAATGTTAAATTGAGTTAAATTGAATGGATGCATGTTGTTGATTGACGATTTAGTAGCATGTAACCTTGTTTTATAACATGTGATTAGCTATATTGAAGAGAACTTGGTTAGCAATTGCATGATTATTGCTTATTGACTAAGTCTTATGTTCTAGGTTGTAATCCCTCTATTATTGTCATTCTAAAATCATTAGTTGATAATATTTAGAGTGGCAGTTGTTGAATTACCTATGCCATAGAACTAGTGTGCTTAATTGTGATCAATTGATAATATACCTCTTCATTTATCTTTGCTCTTGCATAACCTTGCAAGAATTAGTTAGTTTAGTTAGTTGTAGTTAATTAGTGTAATTTAATTGTAGTGACTTAGTGTTAATTTACTTGCTTACTTAGTTGCCATCTAGTTAGTTTAAGTTAATTAGAATTGTCTTGTGATCACGCATCTTTAATTTACCATTGTAGTTAGAGATTACGTATCCTTGACCATAGGATTTGTTGTAGTTTAATTAAAGCCATCTTAGCATAATCATAGCCATTAGCTAGATCATTCCATGTGACCATCTCCTTTTACTTTTATGCAATTGTAATTAGTGTAAATAGCTTGTCTCTAACATAAGATGTAGAACCGACTTAAGTGTACAGTACCTCCTTGTGGGAACGAAACCCTTACTCGTAACCACTATATGTGGCCAACGATTCGTATACTTGCGAAAGGGTATAAACACTCGCGCGTCCTATCATTTACCGATAGTTTATAGAACTATCGCGTTCGTTCGCACCGATCAAGTTTATGGCGCTGCTGCCGAGGAACATTAGAATCGGTCCGGGCGTGTCAGAGCTAGAGCGAATGAAGCATGCCTTGGACACAGAAACAGTCAGGTCGCTACGCCACCATGAAGAGAGAGAAAATGTGAAGGTGGAGAAAACCCTACTTCTGGATGAGAACCAGCTTTTGCGGGATTCAGTAAGTGCTTTGGAAGCTAGGGTAGACTCCTCTTTTCAGGATGGATATTTCTTCGCCTCCTATGAGGTCGCCAAGGCCCTTCCTCCCCCCTTTGATCTGCAGGCTACCTTCAAGTGGGACTGGGATCAGATAATGGCCATGGTTGCTCAATTTCCAGATGCTGATACAGACCAGGCGGTTCCTCCTCAAGAGGCTACCATCCCTGATATCCCTCCACCTCAAGGGTCTGATCTGCCTGTTACTGACCTGGCAGAAAAAACTAAGGAGGGGGTTCAGGATCCTCTTGCTACCTAAGATGATCAGATGCAGGATTCTAAGTATTCTACCGAGGCTGTACCAGTGAAGGAGGCATCTGCCTCTGCTGAAGCCGGGGTACCAGGAGCTAGAGAGATATTAGAGGATACAGGTACCAGTGTGGTTGGGGAAGCTGATGTAGCCGGCCAAAACAAAGAGACCGAGGAGAAGGGAGATTCATGACCTGTTATTTTTTTTCTCATTACATTCATATATATATATATATATATATATATATATATATATATGTTAGGTCATTGGTTTGTCTTGGCATGTATTCCATCAAAACATGTTTCTCTAGTAATGTTTAGTGGTCTTAGAATTGAAGATTCAAGACGTCAAAGAAAGACATGGACATAATTCATGCAAGATGCCGGCTTCAAGGAGAAATGTGCTTCATCGGTCTATATAAGGCCTTGTAAGGTTCCCATTTGTTGATTGGCTCATTTCGTGATCAAACCACGTGTTGGGATTCTTTGTAAGGGTAGCATAGGTATTGGTTTTATAGTTCGAAGCCCTTTTGAAGACCTCGAGTTGATAAGCACCAAAGGTAAATTTCTATGTGCTTACTTGTCTTGAAGAGATAGTTGCACACACTCACAACTCATGCATATGTTTAATCCTTGTATGTTGTGTTTATTTGTGTTGTGCATTAATGCTAATTTTCATCTCTTCTTGCATGATTAGTTTGATTGCTTATTGCATTGCCCATTGTCTTGTCTTGCATAACATTGGATTTCATGCATTGCAAAGGGCGCTGTTCAAAGCGCTCTACAAAGCGCTGTTCTGAACAGCGCCCACAAGACCTGATGCAAAAATGCTCTTTTTAATGCATCAGGTCCAATGCATTTTGGATGGGCGCTATACGAGCGCTGTACAAAAGCGCTGTTCGTACAGAGCCCGATCAAGACCTGATTGCAATTGTGTTTTAAATGCATCAGGTCTGATGCATTTAAAGTGGGCGCTGTTCGTATAGCGCCACTCTGTTTTCTCGAGAGAACAGAGTTGGGGCGCTGTACAGGTGCTGTACAGGTGCTGTACAAGAGGCGCTCTACGTACAGCGCCCAAGGCAAATATGAGGCCAACTTATCAAAACGACCACACCTTGTTATGGCCCCCTATATATATGCCACTTTTACTTTAGGTCAATCAAGAGAGTTCATATTCAGATTTCATACTTAGGATATTTTTTCAAGAGAAGAAAAATTTCCAAGAACTCAAATTTTATTCACTCAAATACTTTTTCATGATCATCAATCATCATCTAGCATCATCCTAGATCATCTAGATGTCTCTTTACATGGATTCTTCATCATACTTTGCTTGGTAAGCTTTTCACTAATATCTTACATATTTTGTGTTTTTCTTAACAAGCAATCTCAATTTATTACTTGTATGATTTTCATATATCTTTTGATACAAGATTGAGATTAGTGTGATGTATGTTTGAAAAGTTGTATTGTGATAGCTAATTAGGTTTTGTGCTTAATCTTGATTAGCTAAACTATTTGATTGAACATGTCATTTAGTTTTTAATATCTAGGATTGTTCTAATTTTATATTAATCATCTTAGATAAGCATATAGGGTTTCCCTTGCTCTATGTTGCATTTGAATATTCATATATTCACTTAGGGTTTTATTCTCTTCATTGAGAAAGTAAGTCTTGTGTGTAGCTTCCGGGATTAGGTTGCTTAGATCGCAAGCAAATTGGACTAGGTTCACTCATACCGGGATTAGGTAGGTGTGTGATTACTTCCGGGATTAGGTTGTAATCGTTTTACACATTTAGTGGATTCGAGATTCGAGGTTCGAGTGTGGCTTACTTACTAGCCCGTGGTTTTTCCCGTGAGGGTTTCCACGTAAAAATCAAGTGTTTTTTAATTTCCGCATTCTATACTTGATTTATTGTTTTATCTATTTAGGGGTAATTTCATAATTTTGACTAACACGAAAAATTGGGTAAAAAGCCTAAAATCTATTCACCCCCCCCCCCCCCCCCCCCCCCCCCCCCCCCCCCCCCCCCCCCCCCCCCCCCCCTTCTAGATAGTTTTATACACACCGTGCTATAATTTGTTTCAGACCTCATTTCTCTTACAAGGCTAGGCACACACACACATAGCATTCTTGTGTGTTCCTTCATGGTTGAATATATTTTATATATCACTTTCACACATTTGGTAATGTATGCTCATGCATTAGCTTTAATTTCATAATCATTGGAATTTGCATGTTCTAGGACTATGTCTAGGAAATGCATACGTGTGTGATTCTGTGGTTATATGTTTCCGTATTTTTGTATTTGGACTTGAAAATGTTCTATTATGATTCCTTATTGAGTTCCGGTCATTTCGGTTACTCATTCACTTAGTTTCGAGTCCAAACGATGTAGCTACTCTACTTTTCGTTCTCATTCGTTGGGTTGTGTTCGTCATCATTTTCTGAGATGAATTTTCAACCTTTTGTCAAAGTTTCATTGTCTTCATTGTGCGTAAGGGAGTTACGGTTCATAATCCGAAAATGGATTTCGGATTCCCGAATACGGCTGAAGAACGCAAGAGGTGCGCGAGAGAGCTAGCGAGGCCAAGTGGCCAAGCTAGGCCACCCCGTGTGGAGGCCGTGGGGCCCACGGCCAGACCAGCTCTCTGGTCCCGTGTGGCCCACGTGCTCCACATGGGCCTGAGCCAATGTGGCTCATTTTGATTGGCCAAAATCTCTCTTCTCTCTCCTTCATTTTAAATTCCCAAATTCCCTCACATTCATTTCCAAGAAGAAAAAGTATGAAAATCCCGTCAGAATTTCTCTCCAATTTTTCTCATCTTCAAATCATCATAACCTTCTCAAACGAACTCGAAATTGAGTGATTCAAGTTGGAGATTGTTTGTAATCGAGTCCTCTACCTTTTCCAAGTGATTTGGCAGCTGTTTGATCAATGTTTCTTGTGGTTACACACTGAAAACCGAACCAGCTCGTGAATCTAAGGTAGTGTTCATATCTTTAGGATTTCTTCTTTTATAACCTTCAATTACCTTGGGGTTTCTTCTTCTATATGTATGTGTATGTTTTATGAATGCTATAGAGAAAGATAGCTTCATAATCAATCTTAATCAAAAGTCTATTTAGAGATACTTGTGAACTAGTTTCTTTGAATCTAGGTTTTTCACATGATTGTGAGTTGTATTGTGATTAAGTTGATATCTTAGGTTGTTTGTGACTTGATTGAATCAATCTTGTGATAAATAACCTTGAGATGTGTTTTGATCCTTTGATTGATGAAATCTAGGATTATTGTATTTGTATGTGTTTTTAGAGCTATTTAGGTTTTAATTGATTTATCTTTTAATCCTTGCTCTAAATATTTGGCTAGAATATTGATTGATTTGATTTCATGATTCTAGCATTTTATTGTATGTTTATAGCATCTTGAACTTGTACTTCATGAATATGTATTGTTCAAGTGTTATATGTGATGATTAGAACTATGAGCTTATGTGTTAGATGCTTTTCACTTGCTCTAGGTTTAATTCATGTTTTTAGCATCTAGATTACTTTACTTGTGTTTTCACATGTTTAGGTCTAGTTGTACCAGGGAATGTATTGATCACATGTTCTATGTTGTATTGATTGTTTGTATCATTTGCATTCACATGATCACACTAGGAAGTCCTTGTAAAAGGCATGAAGTCTTGGTTAGAGTCGGGATGACTTGGATAGCCAAGCAAGAAGACTTGTCTAGAGTCGGGATGACTCGGATAGGCAAGCAAGAAGTCATGGCTAGAGTCGGGAAGACTCAGATAGTCATGCATAGGAGGCTCCCTAGAGGCATGTGTGCCTTAGATAGGGAGTTGGCTTATATGTTGGTAGGCCTAGGTGTATGGATAGACATAGACTCCAAAAGAGCGGGGTACATGGGATGTGTATGCACTCTTGAGGAATTTATAATCTTCCATCAATGTTGGTTTTGTATGTTGTCCAATATATGGTGGCTCCGCATCATTGAGGGATTTGGTACTCTCTAATAGGGTTGGGTAAACATAGACTCCACTAGGTTGGGTGAGCTAAAGATTGGTCATTTTGTGGAATTTCTAATTTACTTTCCAACATATATAAGTACCCAATGGTTGTAGTTCAACCCGTGGATGTTTCCTCCTTGGAGGTTTTACCACGTTAAAAAATCTCTTCTGTTAATTCTTCCTATCTCTTTCTCTTATATTTGTATATGTGTATGTTGTTATCTTGTTGCATAATATTCACTTGTGATGTATTTTGTAACAAGATTTTGTAAAGTGTGATTTGTGATTTTAGTCATTTGATCTTACTTGTAAATATAATTCTTTTGTATATTGTATTTCTTGTGTATAGTATTATTTGATTATACTTGTAATACATTGAACAAATATTGAAATACAAGTATTCTTTGATGTTCCGTTTATGTGTTCTTATACCTCATACAACTATTGATATTCATAGACTATGCTTATATGATCATATGCTTATCTTGTCTATGTATGAATTTGTGGTTTATGTGTTGTATGTAAAGCTACCTTGAGGGACAAACGAAAGTTTGTTCAAGGGATTGAAAAAGGCGTAAAAACCTCTTTACCCCCCCCCCCCCCCCCCCCCCCCCCTTCTAGGTATGCTTTAAGCTATTTAACTCCGTTTGTATACTTTTAATATATATATTTTTTGTAGCCCGGAAATGGGGGTTGGGCACCCTGTTTGATCAATGGAAAGATTTTTCTTTTTTGCAACTATACCATCTTACTTGTTCATAATATACCGTAGGACCTGATGCTTGCATGTTTGCCCATTACCCAAATAAAACTTACTTGGGATGTTGTCAGTACTTGATACTTTGGTACTTATTCATCTGGCCTTAGAGGAAACCAGACTTCTACCATCACTGAAAATAGTTTGGATGATAGTCCCCTTGTAAGACTTGGTAAAAATTTTGCAAGTAATTTTGACCGAGTATTGGCTGATCTTGGTAAGAGATAATTGATCCCTATAGGTGGCCAAGATTACTTGGATATTCAAATCAAGACACTGTAAATCAAAATGCTTGATACTTCCTGCATAGAGAATCCTGGTTTCGAACCAAGCCGGGTAGGCAACCAAAGCTATTTTTATCACCAAAGTTCTTATATGTATATATGGCGAAGTAAGGTACCAGGTATCCTGATCCTTAGGCAATCTATCCGGGTAGGCAACCAAGGCCACTTTAGCACTAAGTTTTTTAAATGTATATATGGTGAAGTAAGGTACCAGGTGTCCTGATAAGATATCCTGATCCTTAGGCAATCTGTCCTGGTAGGCAACCAAGGCCACTTTAGCACCAGGTTTTTTAAATGTATATATGGCGAAGTAAGGTACCAGGTGTTCTGATAAGGTATCTTGATCCTTAGGCAATTTGTCCTGGTAGGCAATCAAGGCCACTTTAGCACCAGGTTTTCCTAGAGAGGAGTATTCCCTGTCCGAGACTTCAGGAGGTTCGTATATGCTCTCCTGGTCTTGAGGATGCGGCGGTCAATCATGGCCACGAGTCCGGATCCTTAATCTGGTAGGCGACTACGCCACTTAGGCATTTATACACCAGATCCTTCTTGGAGGAGGGTATACCCCGACCAAGGTAGCAGGAGTGCCATGTGGCTCTTCCTGGTCTTGAGGTGATCCCGTTATGGCGAATTTTGCAAGGCGGACATAGGAGAATCATGTAGGAGAGAAAACTGACTTCTTTATTAAGTTTTTATTTCAAGCGATACAAAGCAAATCCGGGGTACACATTTAGAGACATACCAGTCGAAATAAATTGTTTCTTCAACTTTAAGGATAAAACCTTTTGAGATCGGCATTCCAAGTGTGGTTTACCGGGTAGCCGTCTATATTTTCCAGTTTGTAGGCCCCCCTTCGAACCACCATTTTTATTATGTAGGGATCTTCCCAGTTGGGGGCTAGTATCCCGTCAGACATCCTTCGGGTATTCTGGGTTACCTTCCAGAGGACCAAGTCCCCTTCTTTAAAGTTCCAAGTCTTCACCCTTCTATTGAAGCATCAGGTTATCTTGCTTTGGTAGGCTCCTACTCGCTCTGCAGCCCTATCTTGCTTCTCCCCGATGAGGTCTAGGCTTGCTCTCAACTTTGTTTCATTGTCTTCTAGTTCAAAATGTTGGACCTCGATGGTTTTGTTAGTAGCTTCCACCAATCCATTGGTCTGAGGATGGGCTATTGATGCAAAATAAAGGTGATATCTTGTTCTTCACAAAACTCCTTGAACTTGACATTGTCGAATTGTTTACCCAGATTAGTTATTATGGCCATCGGCGTACCGAATCTGTAGACAATGTTTTCCTTGACAAAACTCATGGTGTTTGCCTCAGTTATCTAGGTAAGGGACTTTGCTTCCACCCACCAGGTAAAGTAGTCTATTGCCACTACGGCAAGCTTGGCTTGACCAGGAGCATTAGGGAGTGGCCCGATAAGGTCTAAACCCCAGATTGCGAAAGGGTAGGGTGTGCTGATTGAAGCGATTCTTTCTAGAGGTAGGTGGTGGAGATTTGCTATCTTTTGACAAAGTTCACAAGATCGCGCAAACTGCTTCGCATCCTGATGTAGAGTAGGACAAAAGTAGCCCATCCTAAGAACTTGGTAAGCCAAGGTCTCACCTGACACATGGTTATCGCAGTCCCCTGTGTGTACCTCGTTCAGCGCCCATTGTGCATCTTTTGGATATAGACACCTTAGTAATGGAAGGGATTTTCCTTTGCGGTAGAGGTATCCATCTACCGAGTAGTACCAAGTAGCGGTCCTTTTGAGCTTACGTGCTTGATCCAGATCCGGATCCGTAGGAAGAGTTTCATTTTGGAGGTAGTCAGCTATAGGATCCATCCAGCAAGGAAGCCGGTTAATCGGGTTCACTTATACTCCTCTAGCTATGCTGGATCTGGGTATCAGTTGGAGTGGTACCCCTCTAGGCAATGCTTGTCCTTCAGTTGCGGCAATTTTGGCCAAGACATCTGCTCGATGATTCTTCTCTCTAGGAATCTGTTCCATCTTCATACCCTTGAATCTTGTTGCTGTTTCACGGACTTTTTTAAGGTATGCTATCATGTTGTCACCCTTCGCCTGGTACAAACCGAATACTTGGTTGATTACTAGCTACGAATCACTCCTAACCAAGAGGAAATCCGCCCTTAATTCTTCTGCTACTTTCATCCCTGCTAGCAAGGCTTCATACTCCGCCTCATTATTGGTGGCTTTGAACTCAAACCGGAAATAGTGGTTGCATTCGATCCCTTCTGGATCAGTAAGGATGATCCCTGCTTCGCAGCCTGCCTGATTTGATGCTATATCCATGTATAGTACCCAAGCCTTACAATAAGTGGGCTATTCCGGGGAATCTGGAACTGAGTTCGGGACTGCGGTGGTATCCGGACAAGAGGTCATGCTGAATTCTGCTACAAAGTCGGCTATGGCCTGAGCCTTGATTGTTCTTCGTGCCTTGTACTTTATATAGTACTGAGTGAGCTATAGGGCCCATAGAACTAACTTGCCTAATACATCTGGCCTCTGGAGGAACTATCTTAGTGGTTGATCTGTCACTGGTGCAACTGTATGAGCTTGAAAATAAGGCCGGAGCTTTCTGGTTGTAGTCACAATTGCATAGGCTAGCTTCTCCAGAAGGGTGTAGTTTTTCTTAGACTTGGTCAGAGCGCGGCTCACATAGTAGATTGGTCTCTAGATCCTGTCACTACATTTTTCACCAAGGCCCCACTAGTCGCAGTTTCTAATACTGCCAAGTAAAGTTGTAGCTCTTCTCTTGAAAGGGGTTTCACTAGCAAATGCAGGCTAACTAGGTATTTCTTCAAAAACTGGAAGGCTTGCTCACTTTCTTGATCTCACTTCATCTTTTTACCCTGCTTAATGATTTTAAAGTAAGGTAGACACTTATCTGTAGATCGGGATATGAAGCGGTTCAATGCTGCTATCCTGCCAGTTAATCCTTATGCCTACTTGAGGGTAGTAGGGCATTCAAGATCCTTGATGGCTTTGATTTTTTTGGGATTGGCCTCAATCCCTCTTTCGTGTACCATGAACCCAAGAAACTTTCCTGCTATTACCCCCAAAAAGCACACTTAGTAGGGTTCAACCTCATCTGGTTTTCTCTTATAACCTGAAAGGTCTGGCGTAAGTCCTCGGGATGCTGGTCGGTCGCCTGAGACTTCGTGATCATGTCGTCTATAGACACTTCCATAGACCTTCCTATCTGTTGCTTGAACAACTTGTTCACCAAACACTGGCAAGTGGCTCTAGCATTTTTAAGACCGAATGGAATTACCTGGTAGTAGTAGAGGCCTTGCCTGATGATAAAGCTTGTTTTATCTTGATCGGGGGGGTGCATCATGATCTGGTTGTACCTCGAAAAAGCATCCATGAAGCTTAGGAGCTTGTTACCTGCAGTGGAATCAATCAATTGATCTATCTTAGGTAGAGGGAAGCTATCCTTCGGGCAAGCCCGGTTGAGGTTGGTGTAATCCACACACATACGCCACTTCCAGTTGGATTTGGTTACCATGACCACATTAGCGATCCATTCGGGGTAACATGATTCTTTGACGAATCTGGCCTTTAGGAGCTTATCTACCTCTTCCTGCACCATGACATTTCGTTCGGCGTTGAAATGCCTCCACTTTTGTTTGACTGGCTTGAAGGTCGCATCTACTGCCAACCTGTAAGCGGCCAGGCTGAGAGGGATACCTGGCATTTCGTCATGACTCTAAGCAAAGATGTCATTGTATTTTTCCAGGAGCTTTACTGGGTTCTTCCTGACTTTGTAATCCAGCGCGCCTCCTATCTTCACTACATTGGTTGGATCATCATTTCTAACAGAAATCTCCTCCAACTGATCTGCGGGGTGCCCACTGGTCCACCCTCATTCTTCCTCTTATGTACCTTCTACAATTATATCTGGTACCTCTCTTTCTTCTAGGATGTAGTGATCATGTTCTGGTACCTCTCAGCTTGGTTCACTGGTCACATGCACACATTGCTTGGCTAGCGCGGTAGGATTGGTGGATACTGCATAACAGCTACGGGCTACTTGTTGATACCCTTGGACTTCTCCTACCTCGGTTCCGACCAGGAATTTTAGGACATTGCGATAAATGGACAACACACCCCTAATTTCTGACAAAAAGGGTCTTTCTAGGATCGTATTGTAGGCAGACGGGGTATCAACCACAACGAATTCTATCATTATGTTCTGCTGAAGAGGAGCTTCTTCGATTATTACCAGTAGGATCTGTGACCCAACTGGTATTATGGAGTCTCCTGTGAAACCATACAGGGGCGTGGTGCAGCTAATGTAGAAGGGGTTCTTCAGGTTAAGCTTATCTAGTACTCCCTTGAACAGAATATCAACACTGTTTCCGGTGTCAATCAGGACGTGGTGAACCCGGTAATTTGCTATCTGTAAAGTGATCACCATCAGATTGTCATATGGCTAAACTGTGTTGTAGACATCCTCCTCCGTGAAAATGATATGGGCAGAGCGAGAATAGTCGTAGGATCCCCTGAAGACCCAGAGTACATCATGACCGGTAGTAAGCCTCGGGATCTTCCTATCATGGTTCTTCCTTGAGTTGTTGGAAGTTCCTGCCAATGTTGGACCTCTGCTGATGGTATGAACGACTTGGATCTGCTGCATCAGGTCTTTTCCCTTATCCTTTCTTTTTTCTTCCGCATCCCGTATCTCCTATTGTACCTTCTTCCTCTCTTTAATGCTATCCTATACCTATTGTAAAAATTCAACCAAGAGTCCCCCCTTACCAATCCTTCAATCTAGTTGTGGAAGCTGTAGCACTCGAATGTGTTGTGTCCCATGTCCTCATGGAAGTCACAATACTTGTAGCGATTCCTTTGATCAGTCGGGATCTTTATAGGACCGGGCTTCATGAGCAAACCCTTATTGCAGATGGAAAGGTATATAGTCTCTCGGGATGCATTGAGAGGGGTGTAATGGTTGTACTAGTCCTTTTCTCCTGCTATCTGTGCTACCTCTCTTGGTGGAGGTGTTGTTCTAAGGGGGTTCCTCCTTACGGGATATCTATCCTAATGTTGGGAATGAGGTGGTGGCCGGTAGGTAGACCGGCTTAGAGGATGATTCTGGAACTTCTTTGCAGGTGCGGGCTTTTGAGCCTCTTTCTTCAGACGCTTGGCTGATCGGGCTTCATCATGCTCGACCTTGACCTGGAGATGTTCGTCTATGTCTACCTGGTTCCAATGCCCTATCATAGGCTTCTTGGTAAGTTTCAGGTGGATGCTTGGCAAATGACCAGAATAGTTTGCCAGCATACAAGTTCCTTCTGAAATTAGCCAAGGTCTCCTTTTCGGTAAACACTCCCATCTGGATCACTTCTTTGTGGAACTTTTTTACATAGGATCTCAGCATCTCACCCCGCTCCTAGATCACGTATTGGAGTAGGCTTGATCCCCTGAAATTGAACACAAAAATCTATAGCAAGCTTTGTAAAAGAATGCATACTACCTGGAGGTAACTTTCTGAACTAGGTCTTGGCATAGTCTATCAAGGTTGAAGGGAACATCCTACACATCGCTGACCGGGTAGCGTTTTGAACCTCTATCTAGTGGACAAAACTCTCCATGTGGCTCATATCTTTCTCTACTTTCTTTATAAGCTTTGTCTAATCATATATATATATATATATATATATATATATATATATATATATATATATATGGGGAACCCTCACGGCGCCACGTGTCGTCGTGAGGGAGATTTGACATTAAATTCTATATTAATTTATTTTTAATCCATGAATCAATTATCTTAATGAACCAAAAATAAAATAAAATATTAAAATGAAACCCCCACAGCACCACGTGTCATCAGGAGAGAGATTTGATATTAAATTCTATATTAAATTTCTTTAAAATCCATGAATCAATTCTCTTAATGAACCAAAAATAAAATAAAATATATCTATAACATTTATTTATTTATTTGGTAAGTTCAAAGGACATATATATTATGAAATCACCTTGACATAAATTAATTAACAAGTCATTGAGAATGTAACCGAAGTTCCGAGCTTAATACCCATTCTATGAATTGTAACAGACAAAAATCAACGGTCATGGAATGATTTATTGGTTCAACTCAAAGTTTATGAGCTTAATACAGATTCTATCAATTCTAATGGACAAAAATCAACAGGCATGGAATGATTTGTTGATTTAATGCATGATTAGTCCATACATTTACATTTGTTTTTAATATTATTGATTGAAAACTTTTCGGTGTCCTAGACCAATAAACCAATATAATTCTTAATTAATAATTATTTTAAAGGTTTAATTAGATGGACAAATGATATTATCCAAATAATTCCTAATTTCTTTATATATATATAAAGACATGCACTCATGATTGTTGTGTAGAGAAACAAAATGTTGTCCATTAATATTCTCTGACACGGAGGAGCAAGGTATGCAAAAATTATTATACCAAATATAATTGATTGAACTCTTGAAAGGTTGGTTGTATCGGAGAGTTTGTCATCAACAAACCTTATGAATCAACTTAAAAGTATTGGATTGGAGGGCAGCTAATGCAACCAATTTTTAATCCACACCTACAATTGAATTTTTAATTTTATTTTGTACTGATTGCTTTGGTATTTGCGTTACATCTGTACTGACATAATTTTTTTCTGTTGTTGTTCAGCTTGCAACAAATACAGTTCATGCTTTTATTTGCCAAATTTATCAGGATAGTTAATCGTGATAAAAAAATTTGGTTAAATGGTGTTGATAATGATCGAATCTGGTAATAATTCACCTTTTTTTGTTGTTAAACTTTGTTTATTTTATTTTAATTTATGTTTGAATACAGTCATAACATAATCCCTAAATTTGAAATCTAAATGAAAAGGTTTGCCAGAGAAAATTTGTTCAAATGCTAATGTTTCTCCTAACGGGCAATACCTGAGCTCAATAAAATACCAAAATCAGGTAATTATCTTCATAATTACTGATATCATATTTGACTATTTCTTCTTGTGACTTGATTTATAAGATAAAACATGATTTTTTTTTTTTTTTTTTTTTGGGACTGAGATTATCTATATGTGCATACATTTGTTTTGTTACAGAAATTCGTAGCTTTCTTTGCTCCTTTAACATCCGGCGTGTAACAATTAAATCCAGTGTAGTGTACTCATCTAAGTTAATAAGTTTAATCCTGGTAATATAGTAAAATGGAACCTCACCTTGACATGTGGCGTCGTGTGGAGGCTTTGACATTTAATTTTTATTGATTAGTAGGTGTAAAATAGGAGGAGATTTGGCCATATCAAATACTAATAAGAATTATTGTTATTTGAGCCAGTTTTTGAATTTTTTTTTAGCTATCCAATTATTGGTATTTGAGTCCGTTTTTTGAATTTTTTATCTGTCCAATTATCGCATTAATTTACATAGTTATTATTATTTTTCAGTCAATTAATTGCTTTTGTTTGTCTATAAATTCAATTCACAAAGACTTTTCATTTTTAGGTAGACAATCCCATAATTAATGAGATAATGAATAAATTATCAAATTAATTAAAAATAATAATTAACTTTGATAATAATCACCTAACATTTCATATCCCATAAACTCTTTATTTTTCAGTTAATTAATTGTTTTTGTTTTCTTGTAAATTCAATTCACATAAACTCTTCATTTTTCAGTCAATTAATTGCTTTTGTTTGCCTATAAATTCTTTTTATGTTCTTTTCATGCAATTAATCACATGTATATTTTGAGTGCTGCCAAAACTGGGTCCGGGAAAACATTTGTTTTTGCCATCACAGTAAGTTGATTTTTTTTTTGGTGATTTTGTCCATATATATATATATATTTTTTTGGCGATTTTGTGTTCAATCCTTTTTTGTTCAGTTTTTTGTTGTTGTTGTTTTGATAAGTAGAGTTCGTTTTTCAGTTAACTGTCCAATTCCATTTTTTGACTCATAAACTCATTTTTCAACCAACCTCATCTTCACACGTGTCGTTGTGTGGAGGCTTTGGCATTTAATTTTTATTGATTAGTAGGTGTAAAATAGGAGGATATTTGGCCATATCAAATATTAATAAGAATTATTGTTATTTGAGTCGGTTTTATGAATTTTTTAGATGTCCAATTATTACATTAATTTACATAGTTATTATTTGAATCAGTTTAGGAAATTTTTAGTTGTCCAATTCCATTATATAACTCATAAACTCTTCATTTTTCAGCCAATTAATTGCTTTTGTTTGTCTATAAATTCAATTCACATAGACTCTTCATTTTTCGGTAGAAAATTCCATAATTAATGGGATAATGAATAAATTATCAAATGAATTAAAAATAATAATTAATTCTGATAATAATCCCCTAACATTTCATATCCCATAAACTCTTCATTTTTTCAGTTAATTAATTATTTTTGTTTGCCTGTAAATTCAATTTACATAAACTCTTCATTTTTCAGTCAATTAATTGCTTTTGTTTGCCTAGAAATTCTTTTTATGTTCTTTTCATGCAATTAATCACAGGTGTTTTTCGGGTGCCATCAAAATTGGGTCCCGGAAAACATTTGTTTTTGCCATCACAGTAAGTGGATTATTTTTTGATGATTTTGTCGTTTTTTTTATACATAGAGTTCATTTTTCAGTCGATTTTTTTGAAGGTAAATTTGTTTCATTCAATTATCTATTGTTGTTGTTTTTTTTTTTTTTTTTCCAATGGCGTTATGCTATGTCTATGGCGTTCAGTTAAGGTGATCGAATTAGTTTGCTTAGAAAAAAAAAATTCAATCTTTATCAAATTTTAAATTTTATGTTATTGAGAATTGACTAACGAAACTTTTGGTGATTTTTTTTTTTTTTTTTGAAAAGGAGAACTTTATAAAAAAGAGAAGAACTAGATTACAGCAGTAATGAGATTTCTCCCAAGACAATCGGAGCCACACTTGGTGGAACCTCCTCCATCCAAAAATTATCAGAAACAAACGATAAACTAAGCTTGGCAAGGCAATGAGCCACCATATTAGCTTTCCTAGGAATAAAACACACTTATTTGGTGAATTGAAAGCATATTTTTAGAAATACATATAAATCAACTTATTTGGTGTTCAATTTTATATTTCTAATCAAAATATTATTATAATTCCTCATCTTTCTCTAACCAATATATATTGTAATGTTCTAATATCCACTAATTTTCTATTATTAACTATATTAATTTTCTGATATCACTTAATGTGATCAATGTACAGATTCAATTGATTATATAGATATATCACACATGGTAATCTCAATTAAAAGGTTTCATATTCCATTAATAACTCTTCATTTTCCCCTATTTTCTAAAGTTTTAAATTCCACTAATAACTCTTCAATGTCCACCGTTTTCTACAAAGAGCCATCACACATGTTAATACTAGAATAGAGTGATACATTTTTATTTTTTTTAACACTTACTGATATTCCAGCTATTGATTTGGATTTTATAAACAATATTTGATCTTCTTGAAAGTTCTTGATTAATGCTCGGTGTGTTTATCAATATAAAGCTAGAGGGGGGGTGAATAGATTTTATCTAATTATTATCCAATTTTCGCATGCAAGTCAATTTTACGAAAATACCCCTAGCAAGTCAATAATACATACAAGTGTAATAAGATGCGGAAATAATAAATGAAACTTGATGTTTACGTAGAAACCCTCAACAGGGAAAAACCACGGGCTGGTAAGTGCGCCACACTCGAACCTCGAAATCCACTATATGAAAAGACGGTTACACCCTCAAGTGATTCTCGGACCCTCACCCTAGATAACCTCAGGCTATGGACACTACCAATCGTCACTCTTGGTTCAATCCCTAGTGATATCCCCTGATACACTACTCTTGGCGTGAGCACCCTCTAATCTACCACGCGGGCCTTTTATAGTGGCTCTAGTCCAATTTGCTTGAGGCCTAAGCACACTTAGCCCCAAGACTTCAATCTCTCAAAAGAGATGCACAACCCTATGTGAATATGTATGAATATTCAATTAATGCAATAAGAGCTAGGGTACTCTAAATGCTTACCTAGGATTATAAGATGACAATATAATCAATCCTAGATATCACATATAGCTATATGTCATGGCATATAACTTTAGCTAAGTAAAGGATAACCAATCCTAGATACAAAGCTATCATATAAAACCCACAAACATTCAAAGGATTAACTAGTTGATTAAAAAACAATCTATCAACCTAGTTATCAATACATCACACAAGAATGTTCATGGCATAGCTTTTAGGCAATAATGACCTAATCAAATAAGCTATGAAAAATAATCTCAATCAACAAATGAGATCAATTAGCTAGATGGCATATGAACATTAAAGCCTAGCTAACAAATAATAACCCAATCAACACATAATCTCAATCTTATATGTAGAAATTAATCTAAACACATATAAGTAAAATATGAGATAAAATTGATAAGTAGAAACACTAATTATGTAAGATAAAAGTGTTCAACAAATCATACCATGTGTGTTGAAGAAGACCCATGCATTAGCATATGCTAGATGAACCTAGATAATGCCTAGATGATGATTTGTGCATGTGGGAATGGGTTTAGAGAATTAAAGATGTGATCTTTAAGCTTTTTCTCTCAAGTCTCTCTAAATATCTCTCTAGGGTTCTTGGAATGCAAGACTTGTATTCTGAACCAGAGATAAGGATGTATTTATAGAGACCAAAAACAGGGCAGGTGAAAATACAATTTTGCCCTTGAAACGCCCCGATCGGCGGTTTCAATCGGCGGTCAGGCCGCCGAATTGAACCGCCGAATGGCTCCCGAGTGGAACAGGGGAACTTCGGCGACTTCATTCGGCGGTTTGGAAACCGCCGATCCCAACCGCCGTTTTGGACCCGAGAGAAATATTTCAATCAGGTCTCATTCGGCGGTTTCGAACGGCGGCCAGGCCACCGAACGTAACCGCTGATTCACCAAAAATAGTGAAACCAAGGAGAAGCCAAAGGCATCTCCACCGGCGATCATCGCGCAAAACAAAGCACATTACCGTGCACGCGCGGATGTTTCCGAACATCCTTAGGGAAACGAATTACACCACACTAAAAGCTAACATACATGAAGTGCAAGTGTGGGTATTGAATGCATCCTAATGCCTATCATGTCATGGCATTTCATATAAAAAGATGCAATCAATTTAATGCAAGAAGAGACACTGAATAAACAATAAAGCATAATGAACACAAAATATAAACACAACATTCAAGAATAAGAGTTATGCATGTTGTGTGTGTGTGCAACTATATCTCTTCAAGCCAAAGTAAGCACAAGATATACCTTTGGTGCTTGTCCTCTTGAGGTCTTGGAAAGGGTCTTTGATCTTCAACCTTAATGACCTAGACTACCCTTACAATCAAACCCCAACATGTGGTTTGACCACGAAATAAGCTAATCAACAAAAGGGAATCCTTACAATCTCCCCCTTTGGCTATTTCGTGACAAAACCACCACTCACATTGATTCCTCACAACATAATAGAAACTACGGGTCTACTATGATTTTCTACTTTACAAAGAGATAAGATAAATAGTCTTGAAGTCTTCAATCTCAAGTAGAACAATCAAACCCTGAAAGCACAGTTTCTATACTTTCCAATACAAGAAAAGATGAGATGAATCAAGTGAGATACAACAAGCATTTGCATTTAAGAATTTAAGTACAACATCATGCAATGTATGAATGTGCAAATGCTCCCCCTCAAAGGGTTACTCCCCCTCAATAAGTATTCTCCCCAACATGCACAATTGCTACTACAATTTGCAACTCCCCTTACCACAACATACTCCCCCTTTTTGTCATGATATAGACAAAGGAGTAGTCCCCAACCGGGTCACTCAAGGCAAAGAGAGATAGTAGCATTCTAGTATATGCATAATCAATATAAGTCACTTTATGCAATCTCAATTTATTGGAGAGAAACAAAGAGATTTATTTAAAGAAAATGTGTGAATCAAAAAATTGCTTTGCATACAAGACATGTAGCATTTAAGTTCAAAATATCATGGTATTTGGCAAAGCAAATGACAAAGGTTTTCAATATGAATTCAAACCAATTTCACCAATGTCAAGAGAGAAGCAAGAATATAGGCTTTCATTGATTTCAATTTAAGAACAACTATATCCAACTTTATAAGCCAAACATGTCATGAGCGACTTTGCACCCTATTTGATTTTTCCGGATAAGATATCCGTATGATAGTAGACATGTTCAACCAATAAAGAAAGAGAGACATTTGGATTGTAAAATCCTTGAATGGATATAAGATCCTTTTTCATTTGAGTCTCATAAGCTTTTTCACACATTTTTTGCAGTTAAGAAATGCAATCATCAGAACATGCTTTTTAAGATTAGCATTTAGCATGTCATTTTAGCAATCATCATGTCATGGAGATCATTATAGGTCATTCAAATTTTATCCTATGTATATATCTCCTAGTCCAAAAATGCATGTTTGAACATAAATATGACATGGATTGCAATACAAGCATTGATCACACTTATTGAATAGAAAATATATATACATAGTGTAACCAAGCTAACTCAAGCAACAAAAAGAGAAGCACAAGATATTTCAAATCTTTTGCAAGTGACAAGATGCAAAATAGCTCTCTTTGCTTAAGTTCCCCATATGGGGTCAAATTTCCATACCACTTCAAAGAAGCGTATGAGGTCCTATGGACCTACCAAGTCCTTTGGACTTGGTTGAACCTATTTGAGACTTGTTAGTCTCGTAGCAAGCGGGTTCATTCTTTTCTAATCCACTTAGGTGTCTCAATAACATACCTAGTGGTCATAGGTTCTAGAGTTCTAGATGGCAAAGGATCATGCAAATGATTTTCTTCCTTTTTAAGGACATGCATCTTAGCTCTAGCCTTTTCTTTTCAATCATGCATATAAGATTACATATTTCAATGTAATGCAAGCAACTTGGTCTAACATGACCAACAATACCACACATATGACAAGAGGAGATAAGGTTAGGAATTTTACCATTCCCTTGAGCATGCAAAAGTGCTTTCCCTTGTCTTTGTGGTTGTCTTGGTAGTTGGATAGGATCTCTCCTCCTTTGATAATGACCAAGACAATGTTGCTTGCTCGGTTGAGCTTGCATGATTGATCACTTCCCTATTAAGATCGTAGGTTGAGGGAAGTTGGCCTTCTTGGTTGGTTAGACCAAGATTGAGGAAGGCTTGGGCTTGAAGCTCTTTGGTGATGTGAGCAACGCCCTTTCATCTTCGTCTCCTCTCTCACCTTAGAGGGACATCTCCTCATTGGAGTCATTTTCTTCTCTCTCAAATTCACTCATAGTGTTTGAGTCAAATGAATGCATATGAGAAGAATGCAAGATGTATGTCAAAAACAACAATCATACAAAATGCAAAACACATCAAAAATGAGCAAGGATCACCTATGTATATCTAGGAACCCGTTCTGATACCAATTGAAAGTTCTTGATTAATGCTCGGTGTGTTTATCAATATAAAGCTAGAGGGGGGGGGTGAATAGATTTTATCTAATTATTATCCAATTTTCGCATGCAAGTCAATTTTACGAAAATACCCCTAGCAAGTCAATAATACATACAAGTGTAATAAGATGCGGAAATAATAAATGACACTTGATGTTTACGTGGAAACCCTCAACAGGGAAAAACCACAGGCTGGTAAGTGCGCCACACTCGAACCTCGAAATCCACTATATGAAAAGACGGTTACACCCTCAAGTGATTCTCGGACCCTCACCCTAGATAACCTCAGGCTATGGACACTACCAATCGCCACTCTTGGTTCAATCCCTAGTGATATCCCCTGATACACTACTCTTGGCGTGAGCACCCTTTAATCTACCACGTGGGCCTTTTATAGTGGCTCTAGTCCAATTTGCTTGAGGCCTAAGCACACTTAGCCCCAAGACTTCAATCTCTCAAAAGAGATGCACAACCCTATGTGAATATGTATGAATATTCAATTAATGCAATAAGAGCTAAGGTACTCTAAATGCTTACCTAGGATTATAAGATGACAATATAATCAATCCTAGAAATCACATATAGCTATATGTCATGGCATATAACTTTAGCTAAGTAAAGGATAACCAATCCTAGATACAAAGCTATCATATAAAACCCACAAACATTCAAAGGATTAACTAGTTGATTAAAAAACAATCTATCAACCTAGTTATCAATACATCACACAAGAATGTTCATGGCATAGCTTTTAGGCAATAATGACCTAATCAAATAAGCTATGAAAAATAATCTCAATCAACAAATGAGATCAATTAGCTAGATGGCATATGAACATTAAAGCCTAGCTAACAAATAATAACCCAATCAACACATAATCTCAATCTTATATGTAGAAATTAATCTAAACACATATAAGTAAAATATGAGATAAAATTGATAAGTAGAAACACTAATTATGTAAGATAAAAGTGTTCAATAAATCATACCATGTGTGTTGAAGAAGACCCATGCATTAGCATATGCTAGATGAACCTAGATAATGCCTAGATGATGATTTGTGCATGTGGGAATGGGTTTAGAGAATTAAAGATGTGATCTTTAAGCTTTTTCTCTCAAGTCTCTCTAAATATCTCTCTAGGGTTCTTGGGATGCAAGACTTGTATTCTGAACCAGAGATAAGGATGTATTTATAGAGACCAAAAACAGGGCAGGTGAAAATACAATTTTGCCCTTGAAACGCACCGATCGGCGGTTTCAATCGGCGGCCAGGCCGCCGAATTGAACCGCCGAATGGCTCCCGAGTGGAACAGGGGAACTTCGGCGACTTCGTTCGGTGGTTTGGAAACCGCCGTTCCCAACCGCCGTTTTGGACCCGAGAGAAATATTTCAATCAGGTCTCATTCAGCGGTTTCGAACGGCGACCAGGCCGCCGAACGTAACCGCCGATTCACCAAAAATGGTGAAACCAAGGAGAAGCCAAAGGCATCTCCACCGGCGATCATCGCGCAAAACAAAGCACATTACCGTGCACGCGCGGACGTTTTCGAACATCCTTAGGGAAACGAATTACACCACACTAAAAGCTAACATACATGAAGTGCAAGTGTGGGTATTGAATGCATCCTAATGCCTATCATGTCATGGCATTTCATATAAAAAGATGCAATCAATTTAATACAAGAAGAGACACTGAATAAACAATAAAGCACAATGAACACAAAATATAAACACAACATTCAAGAATAAGAGTTATGCATGTTGTGTGTGTGTGCAACTATATCTCTTTAAGCCAAAGTAAGCACAAGATATATCTTTGGTGCTTGTCCTCTTGAGGTCTTGGAAAGGGTCTTTGATCTTCAACCTTAATGACCTAGACTACCCTTACAATCAAACCCCAACATGTGGTTTGACCACGAAATAAGCTAATCAACAAAAGGGAATCCTTACACTTCTTTTATTATATCTTCTTTTATATAATTATTTTTAAATTATTTTGATTATAAGCTAATATTATGTAGTGTTGTATGCAGCCCTATTATAAATATAGAATAGATTTCTACTTTAAAAAAATATGATATAAACAGAAAATAATTTAAAAAAAAAAAAACTTAAGAACATTGTTTCCGGTTTTTGTTTTTTTTTTTTATAAATATTTACTAATATTGTATAATATTTTCTTGATATTAATTGGAATAGATAAAACATAGAAATTACAAAAGAAACAAATAAAGAAATCACTATATATATATATATATATATATATATATATATATATATATATATATAGACAAGGATAAAAAAAATTAAAATAAAAGTTTAAACTGTTGACTTCTACTTATCTTATAATTTAGATTTTATGGACAAAAATTTATCATTTTATATACTTATCTTATAATTTAGATTGAGCTTAGAAAACAAAGTAATTCAAAAATAAAAAATAAAAAAATAAAAAAAATTAAAACCGGAAATTGTAGATAAAGATAAAAAAATTTTAAAAAAAAGAAAAAGAAATTGAACATAAAGATAATGTTTGTTGATTACTATTTGTCTTATAATTTAGATTTTACGAACATCATTTGCTCTTCTTTTATTATATCTTTTTTTATATAATTGTTTATAATTTTTTTTTTTTAATATGAATTAATATTATGTAGTGTTGCATGCGGCCTTATTATAAGTATAGAATATATTTCTTCTTAAAAAAAAAAAAAATCAAGAGAAATACCCCATGATTGTTTTTCATCCCCAATACATCTAATATCTTAGACCAATAAGTTAAATCATTAAAATATTGTTGCGTTACATTTTATAGTTCCCACACATCGTGTGGGATGCAATCTAGTAATAATAATAATAATAATAGAGTTTCATAGCGCCACATGTCGCCGTATGAGAGCTTTGAAATTAAATGTAATCAATCAAATATGATTGTACCTAATATCTTCTATTATTAAATTATTTTTTCCTTTCTTCAAAAAATAAAATAAAGAAATAAATATGATGTTGTAGCGACACGTGTCCTTCATTAAATTCTATTATTATTTTTATTGTATATTATAAAATAGTATATAATATATAATCATATCATACATATATATATATATATATATATATATATATATATATATATATATATATATATATAATAATGGATTTTGATCCTCTACTTATCGATATTTTTCCTGATCTTTTTAAAGTATATGATTGGTTGTTGATAAAGTGGTTGTTGAAACCAATCACATTTTAATCACACATTCATTGCAATGCTTATGTATCATGAGATTAAATGAGGTCAGGAAAAAGATTAGATCAGTAGAGGATCCAAATTCTATAATAATAGCTTTTTTTTTCTACTTTTGATATAGTATATATAATATAATATAATATAATAATAAATAATACAATTGCCTTTCTTCTTACTTTTTATGTGGAAGTGATATTTTAAAAAATTAGCTTTTTAATTAATTTATATAATATATCATTCTTTATCTATTAATTATTATTAATGCTACACATAATCTAACCTGAATAAGTATCTAATTAAAATCTTAAAGTGAACCAAAAGTTTCATTGATAAAAAAAATGAACCAAAAGTCTTATCATTAGACATTAATAAATCAATTAAATTCATATTTAAATTTACAATTCACTCCATTCTAGATGGATTTTACTAAAATATAATTTTGTTTTACAATAATCTATATTAAAAAAAAAAAAAATCATGACTTCATGAGTCATCTTATGTTATTAATACCATCTCTCATTTATATTAGTAAATAGTGTTTTTTTTTAAAAATTGAATTTATAACTTTTCGGTGTCCTCAATGATTGTATTTAATATTATTAATTAAAAGTATTACTTTTCGGTGTCCTAGATGAATAAACCGATTCATTATTAAAAATTATTTAATCAAATTTAATTAGATTGATAAATACAATGTATTGACTCTTGAATATCTTATCCAAACAATTCCTATGTATATAAATATATACATGCATGATAGTTGGATAGAGAAATAAAATGTTATCCATTCAAATCGTTCGTATGTTATTTTTTATTTTTTATTTTTTTCATACAAGTTGTTAGGTGAAGGTGGTGATGTATAACTTCAGATCATGATTGATTCTTTCTATTTTGTTTTTGATTTTAAAGGATCTGCATAATGCGGTAAAGAGGATGAGGACTGATAGAATGCATTGACTCTTCTTGATTCCTGACAGAAGCTAAATGATTTGGTAATTCACCGAGCAAATACATAAAGCAGGTGATTTTCTTATCATTAGGTGATAATCACATGCTTTATATATGTTTTGGAGGTATTTTTTTCATTATTTTTTTATGTCATATATAATATTATTAATTATTAATTATCTGGGTTACAATTTAAGTTATAATTGTAGGCTTTAAAATCTGCAAAGAAAGTTGCAACCGAATCTTTCAACCCAAAAGTTTGTTGTGTGGTAAGAATGCTCTCCTCCCTTTTTTTATTAAATTTTTGCTTTAGTTAAATATTATTTTAATTCAACATTTGAAAACATTTGTATATTTGTGTGTTTAAGGTTGTGTTTCAATTTCTTATTATGTAAGTATTATCGTGATTTTGTTTCATGGCAGAGGACTTGAAAGAGATCAAGGAGTTTTATTACAAGAGAAAAAAGGAACATTGTGTCTCTTGATCAAGCTGCTGTGACATTTTTGGAGTTAAATCAAAGACCTTCCTTCTCACTCTATTTGGAAAGGAAGATTAATGAGCTGCTTTGTCTTTTTTTGTTTTTTTTTTTTTAGAAAAGGAAAATCCATCTATAAGAATTCAATAAACATGTCAATCCTGTAATGGTTTGGGAGGCATCTTATAAATGAGTTGCTCTCTCTCTCTCTCTGAAGTCATGAAATAATGGTGTAGGCGGTTCAGTACTTCAGTTGGACTTTGGTGGTGTGAATGGTGTTTTTTTTTTTTCCATTTTTTTTCCTGGTATTTAATTTATGTGGTTTGTACATTATGTTTTTCAATATTATGAATCTTTAGTTTGTGTAAGCGTCATCACTTCAATAGTATTTTTGACTCTTTGGTCACTTTCATATTATGAAATAATTTGTATTGTTGACCTAGAATATTTTACTGATAACAATAATATTTTTGAAGATAAAAAAACTCCATAAGTATGAATTTTGATTTACATTTTGTGGTGCCCACACATTCCTACTTTTGATGTGGTTGAGACACATGTACTTCATTAAATGTTATTATTATTTTTATTAAATATAATAATTATTATATATCGTATAATAGTATATAATATATACTATAATATAATAATAAATAATATACAAGCCTTTCTTCTTATTTTCTACATGAGAGTGACACGTGGCAAACATAAATGTTATTTTTAATATATATTATTGTTAATGATTTTTAATATATTATTACGTGGCAATGATAAATATTATTTTTAATATATTATTATTATTATATAATCAGATATATAAGATGGAGAGTGGATAACAATTAGTTGTTGGGGAAATCTATATAAATGTACGGTTAAAAACATCAACAATTCAATGAACATTATTTGTTGGGGAAGTCAACAAACATATCAACTTCTCTCACAAACAAATAAAATCTTTTAACATTCCCTATTAATTTGAGGATCTGTATATATCATCAATATTGGTGTGTTTTATTTTTTCCTGCTATCTGATGATTGATGCTTTATCAAAAGGAAAAACTATATATTCATTATGTTTAAAACATGTTTGCATCAAAAATTTCACTATAAACTACACAATGTTTTACAAACAATTTTTTATATAAAGCCCATGCAACGTGTTAGCGAAACGAACCGTTCACTATAAACGTGGAAGCATTGCCGGATAGAACAAAAACAAACACAATAATAAAGAAAAAATAAGATGAAGAGAAGTAATTTAAATCCAATCACACACAAACACAAGAATTTACGTGGAAACCCAAATCAAGGAAAAAAAAACCACGGCCGTCAGGACGACAAGAGAAAGTTCCAATATGTAGTAAATTATTACAACCACACACTCAGGATCTCTCTCTAAATAATACTCCAAACCCAATTACACCCAATGCTCACTTTGAGATCTCTCTAGTATTTGCTATTTTTCTCCACCACTCTCAGGTGTTTTTCACACACATAATAACCTAGTTATTATGGTCTATTTATATGTATTACAGGGAGTTTAAACTAACAAGGAAATCTATCTCTTAGTCATAAAAGAATACTTATTCCACATAAATACTATTTCCTATTTAAGACAAGTCTTCTTTCAAGGAGAAATCCTTTTCCTATTCGAACTTCAAGAAACAACTTATTTCCTCTTTCATGAATATTTCCTGATTCAACGCATGCTTGTGATTGACTACGATTCAAGTTGCAGTTGGCCAACTGCTTCCTAAACCGTGTTGAACTTGATCACTCAGAAAACCGTGATCTCTATGCGTCATCATCGTCGACCGCTGCCGATACCACTGTGACAGCCATAACGGTCACCGCAGTGGTATCCACTGGAATTGGAACCGCTATCGTTGCGCTGCCAAGAAATTAGCAGCGGTGTCCTACCGCTGCCATTACCGCTGCCAAAGCCACAGCGGCAGAGGTAGCGGTTTGAGCTGTTCTTCGTTTCTTCTGTTCTTTATGTCCTTCAAGCCTCCCTCAAACATAACCTCATACTCCCAAACGCTCTCACATCTCCAGGAAGTCTCCGCATTGGTAAATCATGTTTGGTAACCATTGGAGAATTCAAGCCATATCCAACAATCCTCCCTTATGGCGAGAATTTCCAAAACTTGTCCTCAGCTACGATCCTATCATTAAGAATCAACATACCCACCACTAGGTATAACCACTTAGGAAACAACCATCCCAAGATTTCACCGGCACATGTCGAAATTTACCTTGTTGAAATTGTGGTGCAACTCCTCACGTTAGGTTCCCAGGGAGTTCGCTCAGCCATCGACATCCTTGTCCACCACACACCTTGCATCACCTCCTAACCAATGCCCATGCACAATTGTGGACCCGCTATCAGCTACATCCTTTTCATGGCAACTGGCGGTCATGCCATGAAGATGTTTATGCCCCTTTAGAGGACATCGCTGTAGTTGTCAAACTCAAGAGAGGCGATTGCCGGATCACCTTCTTTGGAGCCCTTAGCCGCACTTGTTTTCTTCTTTTGACAATCCTTCCTTATGTGTCCAGACTGTCCACATCCCCAACAAGTGACTTTCCCTTTGGAGTTCCCATTTTTCCTGTCAACCAAAAGAACAGAGTTATCAGAAGATTTACCTTCACTTTTTAGCCTTCGTTCCTCAGAGATAGGTTTGTTCGTTATATCTCCAAAGCATATGGTTGAACTCTCATGCATCAAGATTGGCTTCATGTGCGCATAGGACGATGGCAGGGACTAGATAAGTCTAAGACCTTTGTCTTTTTCATCAATCTTTACTCCAATCGACTCTAATTCTGAAACTATCCCATTGAGCACTCCCAGATGTTCAGAAATTTTCGTACCTTCAGTCATCTGCAGCATGTGAAACTGCTCCTTCAGGTATAACCGGTTGCAGACGCTATTTGATTGATACAATTCTTCAAGCCTCTCCCAAAATTCTTTTGCTGAATATGTTCCATGAATATTTGCAAGAATGTTCTTGTCTAGGTTCAATCGTATCGCACTCGTAGCCCTTTCATCCAACTCCTCCCAATCATCATCGCTCATCTTAGGTTTTCTAGAACTAGAACTAGAACTAGCTGCACATTTATTAGAATCTCCAGAGCCTTTAGGGTTTGTAGGGGTTGACTTGCCCTTCAACGCCTTGTGTAAACCGTATTGGATTAATAGGTCTTTGACTTGAACTTGTCACAAGCCAAAATTAATCTTTCCGTCGAACTTCTCAATATCGAATCTCATCATCCTTGCCATAAAGTTGTTAAGACCACTACTAAGCAACCGGGGCTCTGATACCAATTGTTAGCGAAATGAACCGTTCACTATAAGCGCGGAAGCGTTGCCGGATAGAGCACAAACAAACACAATAACAAAGAAAAGATAAGATGAAGAGAAGTAATTTAAATCCAATCACACACAACACAAAAATTTACGTGGAAACCCAAATCAACGAAAAAAAACCATGGCCGTCAGGACGACAAGAGAAAGTTTCAATATGTAGTAAATTGTTACAACCACACACTCAGGATCTCTCTCTAAATAATACCTCAAACCCAATTACACTCGATGCTCACTTTGAGATCTCTCTAGTATTTGCTATTTTGCTCCACCACTCTCAGGTGTTTTTCACACACATAATAACCTAGTTATTATGGTCTATTTATATGTATTACAGGAAGTTTAAATTAACAAGGAAATCTATCTCCTAGTCATACAAGAATACTTATTCCACATAAATACTATTTCCTATTTAAGACAAGTCTTCTTTCAAGGAGAAATCATTTTCCTATTCAAACTTCAAAAAACAACTTATTTCCTCTTCCATGAATATTTCCTGATTCAACGCATGCTTGTGATTGACTACGATTCAAGTTGCAGTTGGCCACCCGCTTCCTAAACCGTGTTGAACTTGATCACTCAGAAAACTGTGATCTCTATGCGTCATCATCGTCAACCATTGCCGGTACCGATGTGATAGCCACAGCGGACACCACAGCGGTATCCATTGGAATTGGAACCGTTGTCGTTGCGCTGCTGAGAAATTAGCAGCGGTGTCTTACCACTACCATTACCGCTGCCAAAGCCACAGCGGTTTGAGCTATTCTTCGTTTCTTCTGTTCTTCATGTCCTTCAAGCCTCCCTCAAACATAACCTCATACTCCCAAACGCTCTCACGTCTCCAGGAAGTCTCCGCATTGGTAAATCGTGTTTGGTAACCATTGGAGAATTCAAGCTATATCCAACACAACGCTCGGGTTGGAAAACTAGTTGTTTATAATGATATCCCAATTTTCCTAGAATTAAATAATAATGGAAAAGATACCTTTTTCTAAGTGCTTTGAAGAAACATGGGCTTTCATTATTAGATTTTATAAAAAAGTGTTCGCATGAATTATAATTTTCACTTGTATTCATAAAATAAAAATGAATAAGGATGATTAAATCTTATGACTATAAATGAAGTCTGCTAGGTCCTCCGATCCAGAATATTTTTCAGCAGGTATTTTGAATTTGGGGGTTGTTGACGGTGGTTTTTCGTCAACACTCAATCGATGATTGGAGATCACGTTTGCGAGTGATAATAGTTTGAATCTTAATACTGTAAAAATAATGAGCAAGAAATACATCATAAAACTCTGATGATCGGAGAAACGTCCACGGGTTGTTGCCAAAGCAACGAAGCCAAAATCCACTATATAAAATTGATTACAGAATACGCTCGGGTCTCTCTTATGATAAAAAAGATCGATCCCTCTCTTATGCCTTACAAAGGGTATTTATACATGTTGTTTCTAGGGTTTGGGGATACCGCTAGGGTTTGGTGTCGTGGTGCCCAAGTCTTGAGCGGATTCCCAGTCCTAGTCGGATTCTGTTTCCTTCTTGGGCATGATATGTTTCCTGTTTTGGCTGAATCCGAATGTGGGGAGGATTCATTCTCCTTTATTCGCGGGAGGCCTGTTTGTTTCCTTGTTAAACTCTGAAGGGTTACAATGCTGCATATCGTGGAGGTGCTTACTGATGATTCCTTCCATGTATTTGGGAAGTGAGTTTCCGCTGCCATCTCTTCCTATTTATTCCTGAGTATGCCCGAGTAGGTGGTGTTCCCCGAGCCGGTTCTCTTTGCTTGTAATCGGGTTGCTTTGGTTTCAGCCGAGTGGGTTACTCGGGGGATTTTCCCCTTTCGAGTTGACCTTTCCTGGCTCCTGCTTACGTGGCTTCTTCATGGGGGTGACGTGTCCTTTATGACGATTTTTACCTATAACAATACCCCCTTAAATGTTTGAGCCGAATACCGCTTGCTCGGGATAAATATTTAACCTCAGTTCACGACTTGTTTTCATTTGTCGTCTTTCATATTAATTTTGGTTTTCAGTATCCTCGTTTGATCCGAAGTATTGCTGACGTGTCTCAATTATGTCCACACATGTTTGATCCGCCCACTATCCAGAAATCTTTTGATGGTGACACACTGACTTCCTGACGGCGGCTCAAGGCTCTCTTTGCTTGCCACCTGTCCCCTTTTGCTTGGTCATGGTAAGAGGCATTAATAGGACACGACCTTTCTGTTCATTTTGTACACAACCCACGTCACTCCCCTTGCCTCTGTGTTTTCCCGCTTCTCCACCTACCCTCTCTAGGGTTTCGATTTTTTTGAAACTGGTACTGCCTATATATACCAGCTTGACGCTTCATGAGAAAAAATCATTTTCTCTTCTCTGCAAAAAATCCCTTGCTATTTTTCTTTTCTCTTCTTGAAAGAAGTTTACTTGCCTCTGCTACTTCTCTTTGAGTTATCTAGGTTTAGCCGCTTATTTCTCAGCCTTTGCCAAGATCCTCGACCTCAAAACCCGGATCTTTTCTTGAAGATCATTCCTCTACAGTTTGCGTTGCTCCAGTTTTCTGATATATCAAGGTTAGTTCTTATGGATCCTGCTGCTAGGAATCATCTTTTTACTGTTGGTATGATTGCTATTGAACAATGTGATGTTTTTCTTGCCACGGTTGTCCACAGGTTGTTAAAAGACCTTCTGATCAACCTCAATTTTTAGACGCCGATGTTTCGGGGCTTTTTTGTGAAGGACCTGCTACTTCTGAAGTTCCTCTTACTTCAGAGATTCCCTCCGTTTCTTCGAATTCATCGCGGCCTGATTCTTATCAGCCTGAAGCTCAGCCAGATTCTTCTTTTTCCATTCGTGCTGATACTCGGCCGTGGAGACAAGTTGGGAAGAGGATGAATACTCATAAAAAGGATCCCTTGGAGAGCCGAGTCGGGACCCTAAAGGTGATTGGGAGTGATGTTGAAGAGGAGCATAGGGCCGCTCGCATCCCTTTCTCTGTCGAGCGGATATGCGCCTATGATGTCGAGCCGAACGTGGTCGGCCCTGAAGAGATAGAAAAGTATATGGGACGCTTCGACCTGGTCTGGTAACATTTCTACTATCTCTTGTGATGATTTTCGAGCTGCTTTATCGGTTTGTGATCTTATTGACATTGAAACGAAATGAGCTTTCCATACCCGGATCGGCTAGGGTAGAGATGGTTGTAAGGATTCCCTTTTGTTGATTGGCTTATTTCGTGGTCAAACCACATGTTGGGGTTTGGTTGTAAGGGTAGTCTAGGTCATTAAGGTTGAAGATCAAAGACCCTTTCCAAGACCTCAAGAGGACAAGCACCAAAGGTATATCTTGTGCTTACTTTGGCTTGAAGAGATATAGTTGCACACACACACAACATGCATAACTCTTATTCTTGAATGTTGTGTTTATATTTTGTGTGCATTGTGCTTTATTGTTTATTCAATGTCTCTTCTTGCATTAAATTGATTGCATCTTTTTATATGAAATGCCATGACATGATAGGCATTAGGATGCATTCAATACCCACACTTGCACTTCATGTATGTTAGCTTTAGTGTGGTGTAATTCGTTTCCCGAAGGATGTTCGAAAACGTCCGCGCGTGCACGTTGATGTGCTTTGTTTTGCGCGATGATCGCCGGTGGAGATGCCTTTGGCTTCTCCTTGGTTTCACCATTTTTGGTGAAACGGCGGTTACGTTCGGCGGCCTGGCCGCCGTTCGAAACCGCCGAATGAGACCTGATTGAAATATATCTCTCGGGTTCAAAACGGCAGTTGGGATCGGAGGTTTGCAAACCGCCGAACGAAGTTGCCGAAGTTCCCCTGTTCCACTCGGGAGCCATTCGGTGGCCTGGCCGCCGATTAAAACCGCCGATCGGTGCGTTTCAAGGGCAAAATTGTATTTTCACCTGCCCTGTTTTTGGTCTCTATAAATACATCCTTATCTCTGGTTCAGAATACAAGTCTTGCATCCCAAGAACCCTAGAGAGATATTTAGAGAGACTTGAGAGAAAAATCCTTAAAGATCACATCTTTAATTCTCTAAACCCTTTCCCATATGCACAAATCATCATCTAGGCATCATCTAGGTTCATCTAGCATATGCTAATGCATGGGTCTTCTTCAACACACATGGTATGATTTGTTGAACACTTTTATCTTACATAATTAGTGTTTCTACTTATCAATTTTATCTCATATTTTACTTATATGTGTTTAGATTAATTTCTACATATAAGATTGAGATTATGTGTTGATTGGGTTATTATTTGTTAGCTAGGCTTTAATGTTCATATGCCATCTAGCTAATTGATCTCATTTGTTGATTGAGATTATTTTTCATAGCTTATTTGATTAGGTCATTATTGCCTAAAAGCTATGCCATGAACATTCTTGTGTGATGTATTGATAACTAGGTTGATAGATTGTTTTTTAATCAACTAGTTAATCCTTTGAATGTTTGTGGGTTTTATATGATAGCTTTGTGTCTAGGATTGGTTATCCTTTACTTAGCTAAAGTTATATGCCATGACATATAGCTATATGTGATATCTAGGATTGATTATATTGTCATCTTATAATCCTAGGTAAGCATTTAGAGTACCCTAGCTCTTATTGCATTAATTGAATATTCATACATATTCACATAGGGTTGTGCATTTCTTCATTGAGAAGTAAGTCTTGGGGCTAAGTGTGCTTAGGCCTCAAGCAAATTGGACTAGAGCCGCTATAAAAGGCCCGCGTGGTAGATTAGAGGGTGCTCACGCCAAGAGTAGTGTATCAGGGGATATCACTAGGGATTGAACCAAGAGTGGCGATTGGTAGTGTCCATAGCCTGAGGTTATCTAGGGTGAGGGTCCGAGAATCACTTGAGGGTGTAACCGTCTTTTCATATAGTGGATTTCGAGGTTCGAGTGTGGCGCACTTACCAGCCCGTGGTTTTTCCCTGTTGAGGGTTTCCACGTAAACATCAAGTGTCATTTATTATTTCCGCATCTTATTACACTTGTATGTATTTTTGACTTGCTAGGGGTATTTTCGTAAAATTGACATGCATGCGAAAATTGGGTAATAATTAGATAAAATCTATTCACCCCCCCTCTAGCTTTATATATTATAGAACACACCTCGAGTATTTAATATTCTTTTCAATGGTATGGTTCTTTCTCGATTAGACAGAGCTGTTTGTTCTCATTCATTTCTGGATGCCTGGTTACAGATAGCTTGTGTTACCTTGCTTAGAGCTCATTCAGATCATCATCCCTTACTGATTTCTTGTTCTATGGGTGTTTCATCGGGTCCACGACCCTTCAGGTTTTAAGGTATATGGGTTTCTCATCCTTCATTCCTTAATTTGGTTAGATCGGTTTGGTCATCCTCTATTGCTGGGAGTGGTACTGGGGTTGTTGTTCAAAAGTTGAAGTTGTTAAAACAGGCCCTAAGGAAGTGGAATTAGAAGGTGTTTTGGGATATTGCCTTGAATGTCACTAATGCGAATGAGAAGGTGATGCTTATTCAGGACATGATTGGTTCTGAAGGTTTTTCAGATGATCTTTTTCGCCTTGAGACTGCCGCTCTTGTAGATTTGGACAGTGTTCTAAAACAGCAGGAGATTTTTCTAAGAGAAAAAAGTAGAATAAGGTGGCTTGCTGAAGGTGATCGGAACTCTAATTTTTTTCATTCACTTCTGAAACGTAGAGGGGGGAATAAGTCCCTTTCATCCATTCAAATTGGTGAGAATATTTCTTATGATCTAGTTGAAATTGGTGAGCATGTTCCCTCATTTTATCAGCATCTTTTTTCGGATCCTGGTAGTGGTAGTTCAGACTTCTCTATAATTCGAGAGCATATGCCTTCATTAGTTACTATTGATGAGAACACTTCGATTCTCCAGGTTTCTTCCTCTAATGAAGTGAGGAGTACAGTTTTTACCATGGATCCTCTAAGTGCTCCTGATCCAGATTGCTTTTCGGGTAGATTTTATTCTCACTGTTGGGAAATTGTGGGACATGATGTGGTTTTAGCGGTGCAGGAATGTTTTCATACTGGTCGAGTTTTTCCGGGTTTGAATTCTAATTTCTTGGTCCTTATTCCGAAGACTTCGAATGCTCTCAAGGTCGATCAGTTTCACCCGATTGCTCTTGGTAATTTCCTGTTTAAGGTTGTCACTAAGATTATTGCTGACCGCTTGGCCGAAATTTGCTCCTGTATTATCTCCCCAAATCAATTTGGTTTCATTAGGGGTTGTCAAATTGGAGACTGTATTGCCGGTGCTTCTGAATGTTTTAATGTGTTGAGTAATGGTAGTCGCGGTGGGCACTTGGTTTTAAAAATAGACATTCATAAGGCTTTTGATTCCATTAGTTGGTCTTTTCTCTTCGAAGTCCTTCGGTGTTTTAGCTTCTCTAAGAGATTTATTGGTTGGGTTGCAGCTATTTTTGATTCTGCTAGGATCTCAATTCTTATTAATGGTTCCCCTCAAGGCTATTTCCCCTGTTCGTGTGGTGTGCGGCAAGGTGATTCTCTCTCCCTCCTGCTTTTTTGTTTAGTGGAAGATTTTTTAAGCAGATATTTTATGTATCTAGTAGATTCGGGCTCTATGACTTCTATCTCTTCTCTGGTTGGGATACGTGCCCCTTCGCATTTTCTCTATGCTGATGATATTATACTCTTTTACCGGGCTTCTCCTCAGAATTTGTGAGTGATTTTAGATGCTTTTGCGCTTTATGGCTCTCTCTCAGGTCAACAAGTTAATTGAGAAAAATCTTCCATCTTCTTTAGCAGAGGAATCTCTAGGCCTCGGATTACTGATTTTCTCTCAATGTCTAGGATGCGTAAGGGCAGTGATTCAATGACATATCCGGGAGTCCCTCTCTTCATTGGTGCACCTAAACGTCATTGGCTGATCCTATAGGCTGATAAAATTAAAAGTAAATTGGAATCGTGGAAGGGTTTCTCTCTTTCAACGGCAGGCAGGTTATGTCTCATTAACTCAGTGATTATGAGTTCCTTCCTGCATTCCTTTCAAGTTTATCGTTGGCCTTCTTCTCTTTTGAAAGATTTAAATGCTGCTATCCGGAACTATTTTTGGATTGGTTTGATCGATGGTCGTAAATCTGTCCAAGTTGCTTGGAAGTCTTGATGTAGGCCTAAGGATGGTGGTGGTCTTGGTGTTAAAGATCTTGGTATTCTTAACAAGGCCATGCTTAAGAAGTTCTCATGGAGGATGTTGACTAAGGAGTCCCTCGTTTTCACATATCTTCGGGCTCATTTTTTCACTCAGGACCACAGACCGAGAACTTGGTATGTTGTTTCCTCTATTTGAACAGGGCAAAAATTGCATTATACTCCTCTAATGTTTGAGTCTAGGTGATTGGTTGGTCGTCACTCCAAGGTTTGATTTTGGACGAATAACTGGTTAGGTGATCTCTTGATTGATTTGGTTAAGGATAGTTCATCGTTACAACCTTCTTTGGATGCTGTTATGGGGGACATTTATTCGGATGCTATGGGTTGGGATATTCCTGCTTTTTTTCAAGCTTCTCATCCAAATGTTGCTTTTGATATTGAGAAGGTGGCGGTGAGCACTGACCCAGACTCATTAGTTTGGACTTGTTCATTGGATGGTATTGTTTCATGTAAATCCACTTATGATTCTCTTTCTGAGATTAGGAGTTCTGTTTTTTGGGGTAAGCAGATTTGGGCATCATTTATTCCTCCTTCTGGCTCGGTCCTTGTTTGGCGCTTGTTTCATGGTAAGATTCCTACGGACATTGCGTTGCGTGTCAAAGGTTTTATATCCCCATCTCGTTGTCGGTTTTGCTATGCTGCAGAGGAAGACTTAAGACATCTTTTTCTTGAATGTCCTTTTGTTTGAGGGTTGTGGGATGTTGTATCCTCTACGTTTGTGCATAAGCTTAAGTTGGATGGTACTTGTTTAGACCTTTGGCACGAGACGATGAGGGCTGTCTTTAGCACTCAATTGAAAGCTCTCTGGCAAGCTTCTATCATCACGGTTTTCTGGGTGGTGTGGTTCCTCCGGAATCAAGCTACCTTTGAGGGTGGCAAGCCTATTTTTACTGATGCTCTTTCCTTAATTTGGCGTTCCATTCGTGAGGCAGACTCCCTTCAGTCTGGCACTATGAAGAATTCAGTAGATGAGCTTCAGACTCTTCAACGGCTTTATGTCTCTGATCATCCTTCCAAGGCTCCTCACATTTTAAAGGTTAATTGGCGCCCTCCCGTGTCGGGCTGTCTTAAGGTTAACACGGACGAGGCTGCTTTTGGTAGTCCTAGCCTTGCTGGTTGTGCAGGGGTTTTTCGCACATGTAGGGGATTTGTTAAAGGTTGTTTTGCTATTCCTCTTAGTGTCTGCTTTGCTTTTAAGGCTGAATTGGCCACTGCAGTTCATGCTATTGATTATGCTTGGACTTTTGGCTAGCGTCGGTTACGGTTGGAGAGCGATTCAACTTTTGTAGTGGATATCCTTCGTTCTAGGTCTTGAAAGGTTCCTTGGCGTTGGCGCCCCGCTTGGGATAGGTGTTTGAGCCTAATCTCCCAAATGGACTTTGCTGTCACTCATATTTATCGAGAAGGTAACCAAGTTGCAGATAGTTTAGCTTCCAGGAGCCTTAGTATCGTCTCTCCTACATGGTGGTGGACTGCTCCAAATTTTTGCAATTCCTTTATTTTCAATGATTTTTGTAGTAGACATTCTTTTAGATTCTGTTGATCTATTTTCTTCTTTTGTTTTCTTTTCTCTTTTGTTTTATTTCTTTTTTCTTTAATAAAATGTTGGGGTGGGGTTAATCCTGATCACCAACAACCTTATTTAAAAAAAAAAATATCTCTTTCTAATGTAGAATATCTTTATTGTCCCGTAGCTCCAATTATAATGTAAGGACCAATATGAGTGGTGGTTTTGTCACGAAATAGCCAAAGGGGGAGATTGTAAGGATCTCATTTATAGGTTGGCTTATTTCGTGGACAAACCACAATTGGCGATTGAATTGTAAAGGTAGTTTAGGTGATTGAGGATCAAGCTCAAAGCCCTTTCAAGACCTCAAGGTGACAAGCACTCCAAAGGTATATCTCTAGTGCTTAGTTTTTTTTTTTGAAGAGATTTAGTTGCACACACACACTTATCATATTTGCATATGTGTGCATTCTCTTCACATGTCACATTTCACACTTGCACTTTGTTGTTTGTATATTATTGTGTGTTTATGTGTTGTGCAATTCGTTTCCCGAAGATTGTTCGGAAACGTCCGTGCTTGCACATTGGTGTTCTTGTCTTGCACGAAGATCTCCTTCGGAGAATGTCCTTAGCTTCTCCTTTGGATTCACCACTTTGCACAATTGCACATTGTGCACAAAGTGGAAATAGGGCATTGTCGCCCTTTGTTGGTGTCACCCTTTGATGGAGTCGCCATGGCGACAGAAAGATTTATTCCTGAAAATCAATCAGGTAGTTGTCGCCATGAAGTGTCGCCATAGCAACAAAGTGGCGACATAAAAGAAAATATGGTGTCGTTAGGCATAGCCATGAAATGTCACCATAGCGACAAAGTGGCGACCGTCGCCATGAAGTGTTGCCATAGCGACATAGTTGCGACAGAGAAGAAAATGAGGGCATTTTTTCAAAACGATGTCATTTCTTTTTGACACTCTATATATATGCATCTTTCTTCTTAGGTCAGTTATCAAGAGTCCAAAAAGCATATTTTTCCCTTAGAACATATTTCAAGAGAAAAATCCACAAGAACTCTCCTTTAAACACTCAAAGCTATCCCTTTGTGCATCAAAGAACATCTTGCATCATCCATGCATGGTTTTGCATCATCACAACTTGCTTGGTAAGATTTTTACTAACTTCATCTAATTTTAGTATCTTTCTTAACAAGTCATCTCTTTATTCATTTGTATGTTTTTAGATCATATGCTAGATACAAGATAGAGATTGTTTCTGATGAATTGATTGAGTATTGTATTGTGATAGCTATCTAGGTTTACATAATTTATGTTTAGCAAAGCTTTTTGACATGTCATTTAGCTATTGATATATAGGATTATTTTAATTGCAATATTGTCGATAAGCATATAGAGTTTCCTAGCTCTAATTGCATTTTGGATATTTCATATATTCACATAGGCATTTTATCTCTTCATTGAGAAGTAAGACTTGTGTAGCTTCCGGGATTAGGTTGCGTAAATCATAAGCAATTTGACTAGGTTCACTTATACCGGGATTAGGTAGTGGTGGTGAGTTATACCGGGATTATGTTGTATTCATTTTACCATTAGTGGATTCGAGATTCGAGGTTCAAGTGGCGCACTTACCAGCCCATGGTTTTTCCTGTGAGAGTTTCCACATAAATATAAAGTGTTATTTAATATTCCACACATATTCCACTTGCTATATTATATTGACTAGTTTTGGGTATTTTCATAATCTTGACCATACATGAAAATTGGGTAAAATCAGATAAAATCTATTCACCCCCGCCCTCCCTCTAGATATATATTGTACACACCTATAATTTGTTTCAGGAGAGCATCATTCTAGCTTGCCAAACAATAAAGGAGCTGGTCCAAGTTCGCTCAACACAGCTAATATTGCTGTTGCTGTAGAGGACCTTCATAGAACACCACAAATTTCATCTTCTACAGCCATTATAGGCAACAATGGAGTTTCTAAAGGTTCATACCTGGTTTTTCCTCCCAAGAACGTGATAGGGAAGAAAAAAGGGTCCACAGATCAAGATGATAGGGCTGGAAAGCCTACCAATGTTGCTCCTAGACATAATTAGCCTTTTTCTACAAATGGTATTGCTGAAAAGCTTGCCTCTAAAGGAGAGGCATGTCCATCCGCAAATGTACAATGTCAACTTGAAGATGTTCCATCCTAGGCTCACATGATGAAGCTTGTTCTAGTGTGTTAGAATCAAGCCCATGGTTATTTGCTGGAAGAATGGCAATTCTCAGAAAATGGCATCCTAGGCTCATTCTAACTAAAGAAACCTACTCGAATATCCCAGCTTGGGTTAAGGTCTTCAACATCCCCCATGAATATGGGACTGAAGAGGGATTGAGCCATATTGCTAGTGCGGTTGGTAAGCCCCTCTATGAGGACAGCCTCACATAATCCATGAAGAGAATTTCCTTTGCTAGAATTTGTGTCAAAATTGATGCCACTTGTGACTTAGTTGATTCCTTTGACTTATTTATGGGAGATAATTCGGATTCAAACCTGGATGAAAGTGTGGAAATCTTGGTTGAATACCAATGGAAACCAAAAGTCTGCAGTGAATACAAGTCATTTGGGCACTCTATTCTGACATGCCTTAGGATCATGACACGGGAGTGTCCCATTGCATGACCTCAGTTCAAGACATAAAGGGACTTCAAATTCTCACTTTAATTTGTTAAGCATCAGGTCATGTTCGGGGGGGGGGGGGGGGGGAGCAGTTTTGTGACTTCATAACTTTTGATTCCGGGTGAATTAGCTGACGTGCCTGATGTCATTGGAAAGACCAGTCTCTTAACTTCAATTTCATATTTTGAAATAAGTCATTTGAAGGTCCCAAGAGAGAGTTATGATTGAATTCGTTTTGGTGCTCAGATTCAACTGATCTCGGGGTTTGAAGAGTCTTTCCTTGTTTCCAAGTTTCTTAATCAACTTTAGCTTTTATTTCTTCTTGTTATCAGCTGTAAGCTTTTATGTTTTATGTTTCCCATGCTTAGAGGGCTGTTCCAAGTCATGTTTTTCTATTTAAAGTGTCTTGTAAGTCAGATTGAAAAACCTTTTGATCAATTTTAATGAAAGCTAGAACTCTTTGAGTTTTATTCTCCAAACTCTGTATCTCTTGGGTGGATTCCTTTAGAGTGGTGAGTTTTTTATTGGTTCTGTATCCTTGGCTGGTTGAGAGGGTGATGTTACTGTATCTCTTTTGATTAGTCTTGGTGGTGAGCCATTTATGCTAGTTTACAAAGGGTGGTGATATCTGTATCCCTTGGAAAATGAGTTAATCTATAATTATTTGTTCTTGTGTGAGACGGACTGGTTTGTTTGTTTCTCTTGTGTGTGGGCTGTCCATGAATGTGTTTGACGACAATAGAGATTGTTTAGGGTTGTCCGGCACTATATTGGTATCAGAGCTTCTGGTTTTCAATAACGAGTCATCGTTATTGTGCATCAACTAGTGAAGAACAATCAGCTCCTTAAATGAATCAGTGGAACATTATTATGGAGGATTTGAGGCAGCAAATCCAACAACTCCAGCAACGTTTGCATCTCTACGAGAATCGCGGTCATGAGGAGAATGATGAATTCGAAGATGATGGTGTTGATGTTAATCCTTTCCATCAAACGCGCAGCCATGTTTCTGATGATAGCACTCCTCCTCATCCACGTGATTTGAGTCATTATGTCTTGAGGGATCATGAGACACATCATACTTTCAATGCGAAAGTTGAGATTCTGGAGTTTGAAGGAAATATGCAACTGGATGAGTTCGTAGAGTGGCTGAATGCAGTAGATCGTATCTTTGATTATCAAGATGTGCCCGAGAACAAGAAGGTAAAGCTTGTTGCCATCAAGCTTAGGAAGCATGCATCATTTTGGTGGGAGAATCTCAAGAGACAGGGAGAAAGAGATGGGAGAAGTAGGATCGTTACATGGGAGAAAATGAAGAAAGAGTTAAAGAGGAAATACCTTCCAGATAATTATCGGCAGGACATCTTGTTGAAGATCAACAACTTTCGACAAAGAAACCTTTCAGTGGTAGAATATACTATTGAGTTCGATAATCTCATGTTGAAAGGGGACGTAGCGAAGCCGGAAGAACAGTCCATAGCGTGTTATCTTGGTGGTTTAAATTATGAGATTTCTAATGTGGTACAGCTACAACTATATTGGAGTCTTAATGATATGTGTAAGCTTGCTCTTAAGGTGGAGAAGCAATAAAAAAAGATGCGAAACAGGGGTTCTAAGTATGGTTCAAGGGAAGGCTTTGCTAATAAAGGAAGCACTTCAAGTTCTAAGCCTACTGAAGTAACCAAAACCAATAAAAACGTTTCGACATCAAAAGGAGAAGGTGTGGTGTCTAAGCAACAACAATAGCCTAGTTCTTCTAATACAAATTCTCGCAGGTGTTTCAAGTGCCAAGGGTTTGGGCATATCGCTTCTGAATGTCCAAATCGCAAGATCATTTCATTGGTTAAAAAAGACAGTGATGAAGATGACTTAGCAACAGATTTGAAAGAAGATGAGTATGAGAATGAAGAGGTTGCAGAAGATGTGACTTATAGAGATAAAGGTGCTTCTCTGGTCATTCAAAGGAGTTTGAGTATGGTTAGAGAAGAGGAAGAGGAAAATTGGGTGAGAAAAAATGTGTGCCACACCAAGTGCACTTCTCATGGCAAGGTGTGTGTTGTGATTATTGATAATGGCAATTTTGAGAACGTAGTGTCTTCTTATATGGTTGACAAGTTAGACCTCAAAACAATGCAGCACCCACATCCCTATAAGCTTTCATGGCTTCAAAAGGACAACGAGATTAAGGTGAATAAATGTTGCCTTGTTTCTTTTTCAATTGGTAGAAATTATAGAGATGAAATTTGGTGTGATGTAGCACCTATGGATGCATGTCATTTACTGTTAGGGAGACCTTGGCATTATGATAGACGTGTGTTGTATGATGGTTTTAAACACATGTACTGTTTTGTTAAAAATGGTGTTAAGATTGTGTTAGGTCCTAGTAGGCCAGAAGAGGTTTCCAAACCTTCTAAAGGAGGGGGAAATAACTTGCTTACTCAAGTTGATTGTAGGAAAGAGTTGATGTAAGGGGGTGAAGTGTATGTGTTGTTTGTGGTGGAAGAAAATGAGGGGAACAATGATCCTCCACTGATTATGAAGACTATTCTTGAAGAATTCTTTGATGTGGTTCCAGATAAGTTACCACCTGGTTTACCACCATTGAGAGATATTCAGCATTGCATTGACTTTGTTCCAGGTGCAACCCTTCCAAACAAAGCAGCTTATCGAATGAGCCCTAAATAGCATGAAGAGTTACAACGTCAAGTGGATGAATTGTTAGCCAAGGGAATGGTGAGGGAAAGTATGAGTCCATGTGCAGTACCAGCTCTTTTGGTGCCTAAGAAAGCTGGTTCGTGGCGCATGTGTATTGATAATAGGGCAATGAACAAGATAACAATTGATTATCGCTTTCCGATTCCGAGGCTTGATGATTTGCTTGATCAACTTCATGGGGGAGCAATTTTTTCAAAGATTGATTTACGGAGTGGTTACCATCAAATCAGAATGAGACAAGGAGATGAGTGGAAGACATCCTTCAAGGCTAGAGATGGCCTATATGAATGGATGGTGATGCCATTTGGGTTATCTAATGCTCCTAGAACTTTCATGAGATTCATGAACCATATCCTTAAACCTTTCATTTGGCACTTTATTGTTGTATATTTTGATGATATTCTTGTGTACAGCAGAGATGAGGGAGAGCATTTGAACCATTTGTGATAGCTCTTTGACATTTTGAGAGAGCAGAAGCTCTATACAAATTTGAAGAAATGCAAGTTCTTTACGGAGAACCTAATTTTCTTGGGGTATGTAGTATCTAAAGATGGAATTGAGATGGATCCTAGCAAGGTGGAGGCTATTCTGAGTTGGTCTGAGCCAAAGACACCCCATGACATCCGTAGCTTTCATGGACTTGCGTCTTTTTATTGACGTTTTATCAAGGGGTTCAGTTCTATTATGGCTCCTATCACTGAATGCTTGAAAGGGAATGGTTTCAAATGGATGGAAAAGGCTAGAAGAAGCTTTGAGCTGATCAAAAGAAAGGTGACAGAAGCTCCAATCCTCTAACTTCCAAATTTTGCAAAGGTGTTTGAGGTTGAGTGTGATGCTTCGAATGAGGGTATTGGTGATGTTCTAAGTCAAGAAGGAAAGCCAATTGCATTCTTTAGTGAAAAGTTAAATGATTCTTGCAAGAAATGCTCTACCTATGACAAGGAGTTCTATGCAATCTATAGAGCTTTGAGTCATTAGAGTCAATATCTTCTTACTAAACCATTTGTTCTTTATTCAGATCATGCAACCTTGAAGTTCATCAACAGCCAACACAAGCTCAATCGAAGACATGCAGTATGGGTGGAGTTTCTTCAAGCTTATAACTTCACAATTAAGCACAAAACAAGTGTTCAAAATGTGGTGGCTGATGCTTCGAGTAGAAAGCATTCCTTGCGTTCCACAATGGAAGTTAAAGTGGTGGGGTTTGAGATCTTGAAAGAATTATATGCAGCTGATCCATACTTTGGTAGCATTTGGCAAGAGTGTGAAAGGGGTCCGTTTGAGCAATTCTTGAAGCATGATGGGTATTTATTCAAGGCCAATCGTTTGTGTGTGCCTCAATGTTCACTTCGGCAATCCATTATTATAGAAGCTCATGACAGATAGGTGGTCATTTCGGGAGAGACAAGACTCTTGCTCTTGTGGAAGAAAAGTTTTATTGGCCTAAGATGATGAGAGATGTAGCTAGACATGTGCAGCAGTGTAGGGTATGTCATGTGGCGAAGACTCATGGACAAAATACGAGGTTGTACACACCGCTGCCAGTAGCTCATGCTTCTTGGGAAGATGTTAGTTTGGATTTTGTGATGGGTTTACCTAGAACTGAAAGGAACAAAGACTCTATCATGGTGGTTGTTGATTGATTTTTGAAGATGGCTCATTTTGTTCCTTGCAACAAGACTAACGATGCTTCTTATATTTCAGTTTTGTACTTCAAAGAAATTGTGAAGCTTCATGGTGTTCCAAAGATAATTGTTTCAGATCACGATTCAAAGTTTTTGAGTCATTTTTGGCGAACACTTTGGAGGAAGCTTGGTACTAGCCTCAATTTTAGCTCATCTTACCATCCAAAATCCGATGGACAAACAGAGGTTGTTAATTGCAGCTTGGGAAATCTTTTGCGGTGTTATGTGGGGAAGAATATTAGGCAATGGGATTTGATGTTACCTTAAATCGAGTTTGCTTACAATTGCTCAAAAAGCCAAAGCACCAATCATAGCCGATTTGAAATGGTTTATGGTAAGAATCCTATCAACCCTTTGGATTTGGTTCCCATTGGTTCTAACAAGGATTTCAATGGAGATGCTGATGTTAGAGCTGGTGAGATCAAGAAGTTGCATGCTCAAGTTCGAGAGAAGATTGTGAAGCAGAATGAGAAGTACAAGAAAACTAAAAACAAGCACCACAAGCATATAGAGTTCTAGGAAGGAGATTTGGTGTGGATTCATCTTAGTAAAGATCGTTTCCCAAAAGGAAAATATGGTAAGCTAAAGCCTAGAGCTGATGGTCCTTTCAAAGTACTTTAACGCATTGGGGAGAATGCATACAAGATCGAGCTACCAGATTCTTATGGTGTGTCACTAACTTTTAATGTAGCTGATTTGGCTCCTTATCATGGTGATGCCAGCATTTCAGACTTGAGGTCAAGTCTTTTCCAAACTGGGGAGTCTAACACAGGAGTGTCCCATTACATGACCTCGATTCAAGACACAAAGGGACTTCAAATTCTCACTTTAATTTGTTAAGCATCAGGTCATGTTCGAAGGGGGGGCAGTTTCGTGACTTCATAACTTTTGATTTCGGATGAATTAGCTGACGTGCTTGATGTCATTAGAAAGATCAGCATCTTAACTTTAATTTCGTATTTTGAAATAAGTCATTTGAAGGTCCCAAGAGAGAGTTATGACTGAATTCGTTTTGGTTCTCAGATTCAATTGATCTCGGGGTTTGAAGAGTCTTTCCTTGTTTCCAAGTTTCTTAATCAACTTTAGCTTTTATTTCTTCTTATTATCAGCCGTAAGCTTTTATGTTTTATGTTTCCCATGCTTAGGGGGCTGTTCCAAGTCATGTCTTTCTATTTAAAGTGTCTTGTAAGTCAGATTGAAAAACCTTTTGATCAATTTTAATGAAAGCTAGAACTCTTTGAGTTTTATTCTCCAAACTCTGTAACTCTTGGGTGGATTCCTTTAGAGTGGTGATTTTTTATTGGTTTTGTATCCTTGGCTGGTTGAGAGGGTGGTGTTACCGTATCCCTTCTGATTAGTCTTGGTGGTGAGCCGTTTATGCTAGTTTACTAAGGGTGGTGATATTTGTATCCCTTGGAAAATTAGTTAATCTATCTTTATTTGTTCTTGTGTGAGATGGACTAGTTTGTTTGTTTCTCTTGTGTGTGGGCTGTCCGTGAATGTGTTTGATGACAGTGGAGATTGTTTTGGGTTGTCCGGCACCAGCAAGAGAGTTTAAAAGCAAGAGAAAGCAAGAGAAAGCAAGAGATGATGAGAGCAAGATAAGAGAAAGAAGTGTGTGTGTAGTGAGTGAGGGAGCAAAAGAAAGTGAGAGAGATTGAATGATGGCATGTAAAAGAGAGTTTGTGAGCGAAATTTTAAGAGTTGCTAGAAATTGTAAACTAAACTAAGTAAGCAAAGTAAAGTAAATGGAAATAAAAGGAGTATTGGGTGGATTGGAGAGAGGCAAGGATTGATAATACGCTAGGTAATTGAGTTCACCATAACATTCATACTAATCATAATGATTGATTTAATTCAGCACAGTCAATTCTAGTTCTAGGGTTCATTCTTCTCTAAGTGTGCTATTATCGCTTGGGTCACGGGCCGAACCAAGTGTTCACAGTTATCTCCTAACTGAGGTCACTACACGAGCTACAACTAAGAACCCATTAAGTTCGAAGAACTTAAAAACCGAAACCCATCCTAGGGTAATGCAAAAAACGGATTTGATCCATTCAAGAGAACTCTATGGCTAGGTACGGATGGTCAACCACTACACAAACCCTAATTCTAACAAAATCCCTAAAATCCATATCAAGTGCAATCACATATTAACACAAATAACAAGAATAGCAATTAAGTACAATGAATGGAACAAGACTTAAATCAATCAAAGATAAATTAATCAGATTAAAGCATTAGTGTTAGGTTTACAACAATTCCCTAGTGGGATAGTACACATCAAAGATAATGAAAAAAAAAAAAACCCATGAAGTGTCATAGTCATGATCTCATCCACGAATCTCCAATCTTCACTGATGTCAAGCTCATCTTAAACAAGATTGAATATTCTTCACTTTCTCCCTCTAAGTCAACCTCTAAGATAGATGGATTTCATTGAGAGAACATGTGGTGGTCACCAATGGGGTAAAACACCCTTGGAGGTGTTGGAATCCTCCCCTCTCTCTTCTTAGATGTTGGGTCTTCAGAAAATGGAAGATGTTCCTTCCTAGGGCACAAAAGTGGCATATATATATGCCAATCAAAATTAGAGATTCGTCTCGTCATTTTGATAACCTGAATGCGTCAAACTGCGGCCAGTACCGCTACATAGGGTTGCGGTCGTCTCTGGTTTCACTTTTCTCTGGACTTGGCTTTGCGAGCTTCATTGCGACCTATGGTCGCAACTTTCGGTAGCCTTTGTCTCTAGTTTGGACTTGCTATCTGTAATCGCGGTTTATGCGGTTGACTTTTCAACTATGACCATCAGTCACTAAAATAGGCATAGCTTCCTCTTAAAAACCAATAATTATGAACTGTAAAGTTTTCAAGAAATTAGACATTTGAGGCTTTCCGAATATATATGGCATAAAACCTAGCTCAATTTATGGAGAAAGATATGTCCCCTACAAGTTGGATATTCTATACAAGCCTTTCCAATTTTGGCCATTTTTCCACCTTTTTGCACCCAAACTCTTCAAATAAGCTCAAACATCTTATTTACGGATTATTACCTACACAAGCTCAATAAACACATTAAATAACCATTTTTACTCAAGAACAAAGCTTAAATAATGGAAATGGAGGTCTAAAACAAATATAGAAATGGCGTCATCTATGGTGATTAAGACATAAGGTGTCAAATTTGGGTTGGTCATTTTTCAAGTTAAGAAGAGAAAGTCAACAGACGTGTTTTGCAAGAAATTAAGCACCACTTTGTTTGTCTTCTTAGTTCGACGTGGCGTGCTAGGGTGGTTCTCGAGCACCTCGGCAATGAAGCCTTGCGTCGCGGAAACTAAGTCAACATGGAAGGAAAGCAACTCCATCAATTACTGGCGAAGAAACCGTGTCAGCGACGATTGCCGAAGAAGGAATGGTTAACGCCTGCAACAAGTATAAGTCAGAGTGACTTAAAATAGTAATTTTTATTTTTATTTTTTAATTTGGACCATTAAAATAGTAAATATAATCCTTCTAGTTTTAAGAATCTTAATCCATCTCAACTAATCATAACATAGAATGATTAGGATCGCCTTAAACTTGAATTAAAGTGAACATTAGGCGTTCATTAATAGTCCAAAACACAAAGAATTCGTCCAAGGTCTTTTTTCCCGAATCGGTAGCCCGTAATGCATTGTTTCAAAATTCTCATGTAGGATTTCTGATCTGACCTTTAGATCATAAAATCACCATAACTTACTCTAGAAAACTTAGAAACTTAGAATTGTGAACCGTAAAATTCTATAGAAACCTAACTTCCGTACATTTCCAACCAAAACTCAAACAAAGTTCATTCTGAAATGAGAAGTTGACCCATATGCGAAGGTTGTTTTTTTAAGAGTGATCGAAAACCTTCCAATTTGCAATTTGCAATTTACAATTAGCAATCATTTAGCTCTAAGGACTTGACTAACCGAAAACCAACAAAAGGAATATAAATAAAAAACGTTTAACTCAAATAGAGCAAGAAACTAATTAATAAAGGTGTAAACCATAAACAATTATAACTTTATAAGATAAGGTGCCTTGCAACCAAAGAGCCACCGATTTGACATCAGTTCATAGACGATACGAGGTAGGTCTAGTAATATTTCTCTCTCGGAGTTGGCTAGTATACCTCGTTGAAAGTGAGAGGTATCATGACAATTAATTTGTGCTGCCAACTGGCACAAAAAGGGGGCTTGAGTTTTTGGGACAACTGGTTGAAACCGGTTTCTCCCCAAAACATCACTAACAATTGGTTTTATTTTATTTTATTTTATTTTATATTTTTACATTTTTTTATTATATATTAATTGAATAATAAAACTATATTAAATATAGAAAAATTGAAAACTATTATAATAAAGTTAATAAATAATAAAATTATATTAAAATGTAGAATTGTAAATATTTGTAGAATAATATTAATAAATAATATTATTACATTTGAAAATATATTTAAAATGATATTAATATGCAATAAAATTACATTTATCATAAAAAAAATATAATGAAAATTGTGAAAATAAGTAATTAAATATAAAATAAATTACTATTAAAATATAGATTAAGTAAACATTGGTGAACAACTTTTACGTTATGGAAACCAATTTCACGTTCCAATCAACGTCAAAATCGTTACCGGAAACGATTACTCGTTTAAAACAACTTCAACGTTGATAGAAATCACTTTAACGTTCTAACCAACATTATAGTTGTTTCCGGGAACCATTCAACTTTAATAAAGGGAACAACTTTTACGTTATTGAAACTATTTTAACGTTGCAATGAACGTCAAAGTTGTTCTTAGGAACAACTAATCGTTAGGAACAACTTCAATGTTGACGGAAACCACTTTAACGTTCTAACCAACGTTGTAGTTGTTTCCGGGAACCACTCGAGTTTAACAAAGGGAACAACTTTTACGTTATGGAAACTACTTTAATGTTGAAATGAACGTAAAAGTTGTTCTTAGGAACAACTAATCATTGGGAACAACTTCAATGTTGACGGAAACAACTTTAACATTCTAACCAACGTTGTAGTTGTTTCTGGGAACCACTAAACTTTCACAAAAGGAACAACTTTTACATTATGGAAACCACTTTAACGTTGCAATTAATATCAAAGTTGTTTCCGGGAATAACTACTCGTTGGGAACAACTTCAACGTTGACGGAAACAACTTTAACGTTCTAACCAACGTTGTAGTTGTTTCCGGGAACCACTCGACTTTAACAAGGGAACAACTTTTACGTTATTGAAACTACTTTAACGTTGCAATGAACGTCAAAGTTGTTCTTAGGAACAACTAATCATTGGGAACAACTTCAATGTTGACGGAAACCACTTTAACGTTCTAACCAATGTTGTAGTTGTTTCTGGGAACCATTCAACTTTCACAAAAGGAACAACTTTTATATTATGGAAACCACTTTAACGTTGCAATTAACATCAAAGTTGTTTCCGAGAACAACTACTCATTGGGAACAACTTCAACGTTGACGGAAACAACTTTAACGTTCTAACCAACGTTGTAGTTATTTCCGGGAACCACTCAACTTTAACAAAGGGAACAACTTTTACATTATGGAAACTACTTTAACGTTGCAATGAACGTAAACGTTGTTCATGGGAACAACTAATCATTGTGAACAACTTCAACGTTAACGGAAACAACTTTAACGTTCTAACCAACGTTTTAGTTGTTTCTGGGAACCACTCGACTTTAACAAAGGGAACAACTTTTACGTTATAAAAACTACTTTAACGTTGTAATGAACGTAAAAGTTGTTCTTGGGAACAACTAATCGTTGGGAACAACTTCAACATTAACGGAAACAACTTTAACGTTCTAACCAACGTTGTAGTTGTTTCCGGGAACCACTCGACTTTAACAAATGGAACAACTTTTACGTTATGGAAACCACTTTGACGTTCCAATCAACGTCAAATTCGTTCCTGGGAACAATTACTCATTTGAAAAAACTTTAACGTTGATGAAAACCACTTTAACGTTCTAACCAACGTTGCAGTTGTTTCCGGGAACTACTCAACTTTAACAAAAGAAACAACTTTTACGTCTAGTTATGAACTTTACGTCTAGATATGATTTTACTCTTTTTTTTATGTCTAGTTATGAACTTTATCAATAAACAAAAAAATATATATATATATAAGATAGCCGTAGATATCGATGATGTTTTTTTTATTTAACCTAAGAGAAATCTAGATTGAAAATACAGTGATCCCTTATACAATCCTGTTCTACATCATCCCTTTCGTAAGGGTCCTACATTCGAGACATTTTCAAAAGTAATAAATTTCAAAACTTCTTAAAAATTAATTTCAAAACTTCTTAAAAATTAAACACACACACACACACACACACACTCTTTTTTTTATGTCTAGTTATGAACTTTATCAATAAACAAAAAAATATATATATATATAAGATAGCCGTAGATATCGATGATGTTTTTTTTATTTAACCTAAGAGAAATCTAGATTGAAAATACAGTGATCCCTTATACAATCCTGTTCTACATCATCCCTTTCGTAAGGGTCCATGATGTTTTTTTTATTTAACCTAAGAGAAATCTAGATTGAAAATACAGTGATCCCTTATACAATCCTGTTCTACATCATCCCTTTCGTAAGGGTCCTACATTCGAGACATTTTCAAAAGTAATAAATTTCAAAACTTCTTAAAAGATATAGTGATCCCTTATACACACAGTTAGATATAGTGATCCCTTATACAATCCTGTTCTACATCATCCCTTTCGTAAGGGTCCTACATTCGAGACATTTTCAAAAGTAATAAATTTCAAAACTTCTTTATATCAATCCTGTTCTACATCATCCCTTTCGTAAGGGTCCTACATTCGAGACATTTTCAAAAGTAATAAATTTCAAAACTTCTTAAAAATTAATTTCAAAACTTCTTAAAAATTAAACACACACACACACACACACACAGTTAGATATAGTGATCCCTTATACAATCCTGTTCTACATC